>JAJOZX010006923.1:0-262500 GCA_023014485.1 Bathynomus jamesi | reverse complement strand
GCAGCTCGAGGAATTCTGTGGGAAAAACCCTCGTCGTAGGCGCCGTTACTGCTACCCTGGTGCAAGGGTGGAGGATATAACTAATAGTGTTGACCAATTTACAGACGGTACCTCCGAGGACACAACGTATGTTATTCATGTCGGTACTAATAACGTTTTAAATTCTAGATCGGAAAAACTGCTGGCTAGATACAGGGACTTGCTAGAGCGATTAAAGGAAAAACTAATAAGATTGTTTTAACAGGTATACTTCCTCGAATTATCCAACGTAACGATTTCTACAGCAAGGCGACCTATATTAACAATAACCTAAAGTCTCTTTGCCAACAGGAAGGAGTGCATTTTGCAAATTTTTGGAACAGTTTCTACGGAAGGAGGGACTTGTTCCTCGGAGATGGACTTCATCTTAATGACGTTGGAGCTGCGCGTTTAGGAAGACTATTTCATAATACTGTCTCTTCTTTTCAGACTGCCGTAACTCGAACGGTCCCAGCGTAAATTCCACAAATTTCCCCTGCGCTCGCGAAGGTGTCGCAATTACAAACAATTTGAAGGTTCTATCCTTCAATGCTCGTAGCCTACGAAATAAAAGAAACGAATTTTTTTCTTTAATTGCTTGTAAAGACAATGATATAATTATGATAAATGAATCGTGGCTTAGCACTGAAACTCGTGACTTTGTAGGGGAGTATCAAATTAAAGGATATAGACTTTTTGTTAAAAACAGAATAGGTAGGCGAGGAGGCGGTGATATGTTGTATATCACAGATAATATTGCGAACTAACGTTATAGAAGTAAAGCGCACAATTCCAGAACCAATAGATTCGACTATAGCAGAACTTAAATTGAACGATTTCAAACTTCTTGTTGCGGTTATATATAGGCCCCCTAATCAAACAGCTGATACGGACGAAGCGTTATATCGTGAACTAAAGAGATTAATCGGTAGTGAGCAGGCTATAGTTATGGGTGACTTTAATTGCGCCAACGTGAATTACGATACAATGCAGGGAGACGCGGAAGGTAATCGTTTAGTTAATTTTCTCGAGGATAGCTTTCTTATTCAAAAGGTTGGGGAACCTACGAGGTTGGACAGTATTTTAGATTTAGTAATAACTACGGATGATAGGCTAATTACTGATCTTCAAGTAATAGAACCGTTAAGCAATAGCGATCACAATATGGTAGAGTTTGTCCTCTCAGTAAGTCACTCGAAACCAGCCAACTCGACTAAAATTCCTAACTTCCAGCACGCAGACTAGTAAATTTCGAAATAAATTGTCACACGTCAATTGGGAAAACGTAATGGGGAACTCCAACGCAAAACTAATGTGGGAATCGTTTGAAACAGTATTTAGGACTATAAATGAGGAATGTGTACCGTACAAAATTAAGCATGCGAAAGTAAACAACAAGCCCTTGTGGTTTACTTCTAGAGTAGGAGACATTATAAAGAGTAGAGACAGGGCTTATAGGCTACATAAGTGCGATAAAGACAATTTGTGGTTACGAAACAACTACATATTTATAAGGCGTGAAGCGAAAAGTGTAATAAAAAAGTTCAATCGCGAATTTGAAATCTCCATAGCTCGTGACGGTAAAGAAAACCCCAAGCGATTCTTTCAATACGCCAACAATAGAAATCCAGTAAGAAGTGTCTTGGGTCCGTTGAAAAATGTTAACGGAGATCTAGTTTCTGAAAACAAGGAAATGGCTACCTTGTTAAACGAATTTTTTACGTCAGTTTTTACTATAAAATTTTTTCTTTTCATATATATATATATATATATATATATATATATATATATATATATATATCGTAAAATATCTTTTCGTTTGATATGTATACAGTCCGTTGCCATGGCAATAGCTACGAAAGATAAATTAATTTATAAAGTAAATTTAACGTAATTTCGTTTCTTCCAAGCAGTGTTTCCACTTCTAAGGAATTTTCCTTATTCTGGGGAAATTTAGACGCTCTGAGGAAATTTCTCAGGAAATGGAAAAAATAAGGAAATCTAAGGAATATTAACTCTGGAATATTGAGTAACATAATAATAATAATAATAATAATAATAATAATGAATAATAATAATCTGGCAAGACTGTTTTTCACACGGTGTTTCACTACGAGCCTAAATGATTCTTATCTTTACTAAATATATTTTTGGAGCTGACCCTATAAAGAATGCTATATATGAACAATGAATATTATTCTACAATACATGCTATGATACTATTCTGAGTACATTATAACTTCTAGTATACTTTAGGTGCTTTTAGGACAAGAAATGAATCTGAATTCAAAATTCAAGGGCCTTTGAAAAATGCGATAGTGTTACAGTTAATACTGTGGCCGATGCCATACAGTTGTACTAAATTTGGTAATTTAAAAAAAAACTGTTTAGATCAATTTAAAATTTGTTGGTAAAAATAAGGAAAAAATAAGAAAAAGCGGGAAATTTCGACCTTTATCTCAGGAAATTCAGTGACGTGTATGTGGAAGCATTGCTTCGAAGCAAAGTTCTGACAGCTCCTTAATTAAAAGCTATAGAAATGAAATGTCTCGAAATACAAATTGAGGCTTATAATGACTAATTAAAATAATATTTGAGAGTGAGGTAAACTTGCTTCAGAAATATTCAAATTTTGGGGAAGTTAATTTAGCGGGCATAAAATCTGCGGTCATCTACATTGATTTGTTTTCCTACGCGATTTACAGTATATGAAAATTTCTCTATTTTCATAGAGTTAAGAGGAATTCGAAACAAATTTCAGTATGAAGTGTACAGACCCGGCCATAATAAAAGATGTACTCTTGTATGGCACGTACCATACACTCAGTATGTGCAGCTAAAGAAACTACTGTAGCTCGCTGGAAAAATAAAGTTTTAAAAAAGCTTTAACGGTAACTAATTAATAAATTTTGGGGGGTATTCTTTTTCAAATTTTATTATTATTCTATTCGTCGAAAATAATATAATAATAATAATAATAATAATAACATATGAAAAGAAAAACAATTGGTAATTTGTGGGCCTGTTTTTTAAATTATGTTTTTCGCCGAATTTATTTGGGCAGCTACACACAAAACTGGGAAAAAAGTCTTTATAGAATACCTTCTTCACGGGTCTAAGAACAAATGGCAAAGTGAAACAGAGGTATTGAGTAAAAACAATGGCCCCTTTTATTTCTCTTCCACTGAGTTGGAGCATGAAATGTGGTACAAACATTTTGCAATATTATCATAGAAAAATGAGAAGAGATCAGTCTCAATCCTGCTGAATACCTGTATCGATTGTTAAGACAGTCATTGATGAATACGGGGTCATCCGTTTCCAGCATCCCAAACTGCAGACACTAAACCTACCGAGGTGAACCTGCTGGGGGCTGCAAACGGCTACGATTTTTGAAATACTTGAATCTTGATTAGTGACTACATTCGATGTAAAGTAATTAAACTTTAAATCGTTCGAGAACGGAACAGATGTTCAAATGCCATTGGTCCGTGTATTATCTCCTTGACCGACTGTTACTATTCGCTATACAATGGGAACTGTAAGTGGGGGATGGTTCGTTGAACACATATTGATCTTTTTTTGTGACAAAATTGACATTATTATTATTCGCAAAGTCTGCGAGCGTTGTGCTGGAAGTGTCACCCGCTTCTTTTTATTCGTTTTGTAAGCAATGATGGCAGCACTGTTGGACGATTCCTTTTCATTTATTTGCAGGCGAAATTCTGCTCGAATTTTATGAACTCTGATTTGAAAGCCTGCGAGTCTTTATCTTATCTTGTGACTCTTTCAATTTGATCGTCTATACGTATACGTGCCCGCGGGTTAATGTCGAAACAGCGGGTGATCAGTTGTACAAAGTATGTTTCACGATCCGCACGCAGGCCTTCAAAGCACGACACGCGTTCTGTCTGTAACTAAAAGCGGGTCTTTGCTGAAAAAGTGGCTGGTCCGCCTATAATAATAATTATTAATATGGGTGCTTAGGGAAAAATATAAATAAAAAATTAGTAATTAGTATTTTTTTCCAGAAAAAATAATAGAATGTAGACAGATGTAAACGAAGATGCAAGTATTATTGATCCAAAGTTTAAAGTATAAAAACCTGTGAGGTGTGATACTCGTAAAATATCAAATTAAAGTTGTTGAGATCTTTGTCCTGGAATCACTCTTCTCACTGTCAATGGGGAAATGAACAGGTTTTGCGTTTTCCATTTTTTTTTTAATCTGATAACCATTTTTTTCTAATGTAAAGTTTTCTGTCAATTCTGAACATGTAGTTAGCTTTTAGAACCTTTTAAAAACAGTGGGAACCTCATGGTATATGGACGTTTTGTTTCCGCTCTTCGTAATATCGAAATAACTAGTGTTTATAAGTTCAGCGGTAAATTCTATTTTATAGCAGTGTGTGTATTAAGTATCAGTGAATTCGTGGAAATAATTTATTAATTGAAAGACGGTGGCATACAGCGTAAACAAAGAAAAACAACATAAATTGAAACATAAATTGAAAACAATTCGAACGGAATAACGGCTTTCGTGAGATTTTTCCAAGAGGCCTACACAGGAGGAAGAGGATCATAAACGAGAAAGTCGAGGTTTCGCGGACGAAATTGTAGAAGCAGAAAGGAAATAGACGAAATAAAGGAAAGAAAAAATGGCGAACAATACGAAAAAATGTGAATTGCTGTAAATTCAGAAAGTTGAATAGAGTTGGACTATGTTTAATGGAATGCGCCAATTTCCAGCTCTGCGATTGCAGAAATGAAGTAGACAGGATCACGGGCTTAAAATGCATTCTATGCAGTACATTTAAACATTACGAATGTATGGACGAATGATGAATAGAATGAACAACAAAATCATAGGCTTTTATGGCTTCGTGTGCGTCGGGTGTATGGAAAACAATAGGAAAGTAATACAAACGGAAATGGAGAATGCTGAAACAGATGAATCAATTGCAAAAAGTTCACCGACAGAAAACCAGGAAACATCAGAAAACACCGACACAAACGAAAGTGAGATTCAGGACACCGAAGAAAACACACTACAGGGAGGTGCAGAAATAGCCTTAGACGAAGAAACACGAAGAAAAATTTCAACTTCTAAGATATGGTAATAAGATATGTTACTGTATATGTACACATAACACAAAGCAAATATATAACTATATACAGTTATATAGATACTGCGTGATGTATCGCTAAATACACAATATCTAGTCTTATCCGTACAACGTAGAGATGTGGCACGAATTGGGGTATTAACCAGTCAAATGTTCCCGAATCAGCGTAAGGGTTTTTGGAAGTTTATAAAGAAATTACAAGTCAACGTTACAGATATTTGGTTTGTGACCTTCACCCGCGAAACACGTTTAGGGTGCTTCTAAGAACGAATATATTTCCAAACGAGGATGAAACGATGTACATCCCAGAATGACAAAGAGGTTAAAGAAATACCGTGAATTAATAAAAATCTACCAACGATTGCCGCGCATTCTCCAACGCCTGTTTGTTAAAAATATTGACCCAGACTTTTTAAAATGTATCTGTGAAATTGCCTTAACGTTATAAAATGTAATGTACCAATGAAGCCACTCAGAAGTCGCGCTTATGTCGCTACAAGAGCATAGCATAATACGCGCACTCTCTCGTAAAAAACAAAGCATGGGGAAAAAAAGCGAATTATTGTGCGAAGAGGTGGTTCGTTCCTATCTATCTTGTTTTCAGTTTTGGGGCCTTTATTGGCTAGTATAATATAATGAAGAAAGTGATCGTGATTCCACACGAGGTGTATGTTTCGTTACAAAATACAAAGAACCAGGAATCAGTACTAGATTCTGGTAAAAATAGGCTTAAAAGAATGGAGAATGAATTGGTGAATCTATTAAACAGCGGAAAGCCCCCAGACGAGAAAAGAATTATATGTCAAGAAGCTCTACAGAAATTTCTTCAAGAGCTTGAAGATTATAAGAAACCGGCCGAGGTACCTATAGTTATCAGACATAGCACTGATGATGTTGAGCGTGGCGGCATAGGACCTGGGACCGAGGCTAGAGATGAACAGTAAAAGAACAAGGGAGCGAGCCAGCAACACCTCGAGCATGTATTAAAACGTTATCTACCTCATACATTGAAGAATAAAGGGTTAAGTCTTTACAATCTATTGAGTGAGGATGCCATTATACAATAGTCCGATACATGCGAGGTTGTTGTTGAAGGATCAAAGGTACAGGGCTCGAACATCATGGATATCGTGCATGATTTGGTGAGAAAGTGGGCTAGTCTTTCACCAACAGGCTGGGGACATTAAAGCTAGACTACAGCAAATAAACATCCCAAAAACATTGATAGGTAACCAGAACAGGTTAAAAGACTTGGGGGAAGCAACGCATGTACCACAGCTGAACACACCTTCGCCCCAGGCGGGAACATCTCTGAAGAGAAGAAGAAGAGGCCAACCACCAACGCACAACCCTACCCACGTGCCTTAAAATGCGCAAATGGCTAACATATTAAGAAAAAAGTGTTGAGACGTTTTTGCGTGAGCAGGATGCTTATACACTACATAAACCGGTGAGAAGAAGGTTTAAAACTGCTAAGACATTAGCAGCCTCGGTTGATTCTATTTGGAAAGCGGATTTAACAGACATGCAGAGGTATTCAGTGTATAATAACGGGGATAGGTATATTTTGTTTATAATAGACGTGTTCTACATACTTGTGGTTAAGCCCGCTGAAAAATAAATCGCGTGAATCAGTTGCTAAAGCCACCAAAGCGCTGATGTTGAAAGAAAACAGGATTCCTAGCTATTTTTGTACAGATTTGGGCAAAGAATTTATAGGCCGAGCCTTCCAGAACATGTTGACGGAGTTTAATGTCAGTTATTACACATCCAATTCTATACATAAGGCATCTTCAGCCGAAAGAGTTTAGGAAGTAAAGGTACAGGGACGAGAAAGATGTATCTAGTGAAGTGGCCAGGGTAACCTGAAAGCTTCACTCCTATATAAAAGCCTTTTGGGCATGTATCCTGACCTGACAACACCCTGTCCAGCTTTATAACAGAACTGTATGGACCTATCGATTTGGGGCGTGAATCATACGAGGTCGGTTTGTGTGAATTTCAATTGACCACCAAGTTTTTAAGTATTGAGAAGAAAGAGGCCGTTTTTCTGATTCTTAGAAGAGTCGATGAGTGTGAAAAATTAGGCATAACTTTAGATGATACCATGCGTTCAACCTGGAGCGGCGAGGTGCAGTGCTGCTGCACAAAAGTAACACTAGGGCTGGGGCATTATGACACAGCCGAGGATATTGTGAGAGCCTTAAATGGAATCTGAAGAGGTCAAGCCTCACGCCTGATTTACTTTTTGAACTCGTAAACAAAGACACACCGGCCCATACTTTGTTGCTAACATCAACGGCTAGTAGAAATAGTAAGAACAATGAACTGTTCAAAATCATACCCGAGGGCAGATATGGCCTAGCCTTACTTACTTACTTACTTTTGTTGAGTTTGAACGATGGTTCAGGATCGACCTGCGGTCGACCCCTCTGCAGCATCCCGCCTCATTTGCGGGATTTGGTGAGGGAGAGAATTGTTGTTTGATCTCCTCCTGCCCTCGTAGCCAGCCACGCATGGCTGGTCAGGGACTTTGCACAAGAATCTGTCCAGCTGGTTCTTGAAGTTATTCAGGTCGGTGTGCTGGAGATTCCTCACTTTTGGAAGGACATTGAAAAGCTTTGGGGCCCCGTATTCTGAGGGTATTTTCCATCCTCGTTTTCATGGCCCCTTGTCCCACCGCAGCTGGGACCGTACAAAATCTGCCTCTTCTCTCATTCCAGTTTGTTTCTATTTCATTTCTAAGGTTTAGGACAGAGCCCTCAAGTATTTTCCATATGTATATTATTGTGTACCGTTCGCGCCTTCTTTCAAGAGAATAGAGTTCCAGGGATTGTAGTCGAGACCAGTAGTCTTCACCTTCCGTTTCCTCTATCTTAGACGTAAAAGTCCTTTGTATAGCTTCAATGTTCGCATTGTCTCTTTTTCTGTGTGGGCTTGTGAGTACTGAGCAATACTCAATTATTGGTAGGACTAGACTCTTCCATAATTTGAACATGATGTTTGCTTTTCTGCTGCGGAAGCTCCTCCAGATGATTCCCATTATTTTACTAGCCGTTGTGATTTTGGTTTTATAGTGCTCTCTGAATTCTGCATCCGACGACATTATTACTCCAAGATCCCTGACTTGTGGATTTGGTGTTATCTGTTTGGCTTGCAGAGTTTTGTACCCTTTTTCCTGTAGCTCTTTGTTATTACCATATCTCAGAAGTTGGAATTTTTCTTCGTTGAACTTCATATTGTTGTCTTCTGCCCACTGGAATAATGTTTCAATGTCGTTTTGTAATTTTCTTATGTCATCTTCGTTCAATATTTCCTTACATATCTTTGTGTCATCTGCGAAGCATGATACAATACTGTCCTTAATATCTTCATCAATATCTGCAATCATTATTATGAAGAGCAAGGGAGCTAATACTGTCCCTTGTGCAGAGCTCACGATTTCCGAGACTTCCGATTTAACTCCGTTTGCCACCACTCTTTGCGTCAAGAAATTAAATATCCACCTTCCGAGCTTTCCAGTAATTCCTGTATTCTTAAGTTTGTGTGCTATGATTCCATGGTCACATTTATCGAAGGCTTTAGCAAAGTCCGTATATATTACATCACTGTTTTGTCCTCGAAACAATGTTTCTAATATTTTCTCCTGGTGGTCTAGTAGCTGTGACAGGCATGATCTTCCCGCCCTGAAGCCATGTTGATTTGGGTTGTATAAGTTTTTTCTTGTAGGTAGTAGGTAGTTTTGCCTCTAATTATGCGTTCAAAACACTTTATAAGGTGTGAGGTGAGAGCCACTGGCCGATAATTTTTGGGCATTGCGCTGTTACTACCTTTAAATAGGGGAGCAATGGTCGCGTTCTTTAAGGGGAGTGGAATTTGTCCTGTGTCGAGTGATTTCCTCTATAGTAAATATAGCGGTTTTGCAATACTCTCTTTGCATTTCTTCAGAAATGTGGCACTTCATGTGTCTGGCCCTGGCGCTGAATTGTCTCGCATCTGTGATAAGGCCGTAATTACATCTCCTTCCGTGAACTCGAAGTCCATTAATAGGTTTGCGCCGGGATTTGTTCTTGGTTGATCCGTATCTATGTCGAAAAATTCTTCTGGGTTTTCCACTTTCATCTCGGACTTAGGGGTGCTAAACACAGATTTAAATTGTTCCCTAAGTAGTTCACTTATTTCTTTCGGGTCATTTGTGTATTCGGCCTCCACGTCTATCAACGGTCCAATACTCTCTTTACATTGCATTTTCCTTTTCGCAAACGTGTATGTGATAGCGTGGGTAGACACCCCAGTTAGGTTACTTAGGTTCTAGGAAACAATCAAAAGCACTTATCGGTGCGTTGAATTAGATATTCCTTTGGGAGCCTACCATTAGATTCCTGTGTCCCACAAACAGCCTACCTAACTCTCTCTTACATTACCAATTTAGAAGCTATAGACATTACCCCTAACTATACTTAAGTACGGACAACTTTCTACCCCATTTGTCACCGTAGAAACACCACCTAATTACACTCAGCACCAACGATTAGGTCAGATAGGAAAAAACATCTCTAGGCTAGCCCAAAACAATACGAACAGCCGCGTTGGTTCGTTTATGACTTGCTCTTGCCATTCAGCTTAGATTTAGTGATATTTCCCCTTTACTGACTTTTAGACTATATACATATATATACATACACGTCACCTCACTCCTCCCCTACAAGTTTAGTCTGTCAGGGGGATGAGGGACCCTAGAGGTCCTGCGGAGCGGGGTTGATGTAGTAGGATTAGGTGCAACCTGTATAGGCGGGCGAGTTGAACCATTTTCCGGAGGATCAGTTCTCTCTTCCGGAAGACTCTGGTCCTTCTGCAATTCACGTTCCCATATCTGGTCCTGATGGCGTTTAATAGAACGACCATCTTCTAGTTGGCACCTGAAGGAAACAGGGCCCGTTCTCTCCTGCACAGTTGCAGGAACTCATTTTGGTCCAGCCCCATAGTTGCGAATCATAACTGGATCATTAGGTTGCGCCTCTATAACTCTCCCTTTTTAGTGTCATGGTACAGCTTCTGTTTTTCCTAATGGCGTAAAACTCGTTGTTCTAACGTTTCGTTTGGACGTAACAAATCGAAAACTGAACGAATTCCCCGGCCAATCATAAGTTTAGAGGGAGACACCCCCGTCGTGGTGTGAGGTGTTAATCGATATTTAAAAAAAAATTTATCCAACACCACTTGCATTTCCTCCCCCACGAGAATGACGCAAGGCCGACTTGAAAGTACGGACCATGTTTTCCGCGAGACCGTTAGTAGATGGGTGGAAAACACTAGACCGGACATGTCTAATGCCATTTAGGTGGACAAAAGAACGAAGTTCCTCACTGGTAAAACAAGTACCATTGTCGGAAACCAGGACTACGGGTAAACCCCATCGAGCGAAAACCGAACGGAGTAAGCGAATAGTAACACCCGAAGTCGTGGAAGTGGTTGGAAAAATTTCCACCCACTTAGAGTAGGCGTCCACAATGACTAGGAAATAAGTATTATTTATAGGACCTGCATAGTCAACATGGATCCTATGCCACGGTATAGTAGGCCATTCCCAAGGATGAAGTGGACTTTTCCTTGGGAGATCTCTGTTCTCTAGGCAGCTTTGACAGGAACGAACCAATGATTCGAGTTCTCCATCTAAACCAGGCCACCAGAAATAAGCTCTCGCCAGCTCTTTCATTTTTGTTGCGCCCATGTGTTCAGCGTGAAGTTCCTTCACTAAATTCGACCTGCCTTCATTTGGAATAATCACTCTGTGGCCCCATAAGAGACAGCCATTTTGAATGGAGAGGCCAGACTGACGTTGATAACAAGGCTGTAATTCACTCTCAACCTTAGTAGGCCAACCAACTGAGCAGAAATGGATGACCCTAGACCGAATAGGGTCTGATTTTGTCCACTGCTCTATTTGTACCGCAGATAATGGAGTGGATTCCAAAAACTCCACCAAGTGAACCCATTCTGTAGGTATAGGTACACAATCATTTGGATTTTCTAAGGGCAACCTACTTAGCGCATCAGCCGTACCTAGAAGTTTACCTGACCGATGTACTAAGTCAAATTTATAGGCTTGTAGAATCAGTGCCCATCGTTGAATCCTACCTGAGGCCATAACTGGAATATTTTTATTAGGTGAAAATAAACCTAAAAGAGGCTTATGGTCAGTAATTAGTTTAAATTCATGACCCCATAGATAGAAATGAAATTTTTTTACTGCAAATACTAAGGCTAATGCTTCACGTTCCACTTGTGCATATCGTCTTTCAGTCTCAGTTAGTGTTCTAGAAGCAAAACAGATAGGCCTATCTACACCATCAATGGGGTGAGATAACACTGCCCCAATTCCATAAGAACTGCTGTCTGCTGAAACTACGAGAGGAAGTTTAGGATCATAATGCACTAGGAGCGTGGACTTTAGTAGTACGTCCTTGGAAGCCTCAAATGCTTCCTTTTGAGTTTTCTCCCATCTCCACTGTTCCCCAGATTGTAATAGCTTATTTAGGGGTTCAAGAAAAGTCGATGCATTAGGCAAAAATTTCCTATAAAAGTTTAGGAGACCTAAATAAGCTTGTAACTGTGTGATGTTTTGTGGAGGTGGTGCATTTTTTATTGCTTCTAGTTTATCCACCGTTGGATGAATGCCTGAGGCATCTATGCGGAACCCTAAATATGAAACCTCGTTAGTGACCCATGAACACTTTTCTCTCTTTAGCTTAAGTCCGGCATCCCGGAGTCTTTTTAGAACCGTGGTTAATCTAGTTAGGTGTTCTTTTTTAGACGAGCCTGAAATGAGGACATCATCTAGAAAGCAAAGTACCCCTGGAATGTGATCTAGAACTTGGTCCATTGTCCTCTGAAAAATACCCGGAGCCGATGCTATTCCATAGCATAGCCTATTGTACTTATATAGGCCTCGGTGCGTATTTATGATAGTTAATTCTTTAGAGTTTTCATCTAAACTTAGTTGAGCATAGGCTTGGGACATATCGAGTTTTGTGAAATATTTACCCCCAGCAAGAGAGCTAAATAATTCATCAGGCTTGGGTATAGGATAGCAATCTAGAAGGACGGCTCTATTTGCTGTTAAACGGTAATCCCCACATAACCGCACGGACTTGTCCGGTTTTAGTACAGGAACTACTGGGGCAGCCCACTTAGCGTGTGTGACTGGTTCGATAATTTTATCTTTTAGCAGCCTGTCAATTTCTAAATCTACCTTCTCCCGCAGGGCATGCGCAATTGAACGAGCCTTACAAAATTTCGGAGTTACATTAGGATCTACTTCTATGCAGACCTGATGCCTTTTAGGTTGCCTACTTCAGGCCCAAAACAGAAGAAAACTCCCTTAACAATGAGTCTATGTCAGACGGATATGAGAGTGTATGCACATCTGCCTGACTCTTTGGCAAGATTTTGTCAATTGGCATTTTCAAAGCGTCAATCCAATCACGGCCTAGTAGAGTAGGCCCTTGCTCATCCACCACTAAAAGGGTTAAGGGATGAGACAAAGTTTTCTGGTTGAGTGTAACTGTGACGGATGCTTCTCCACAAATAGGTATTTGTATGGCCCCATATTTCTTTAAAATAGTTTTAGATGCATGTAGTTTAGGTGTGTTTTTGAAAATTTTATCAAAAACTGTTTTGGACATGACAGTTCGGGCAGCACCTGTATCTAGTTCTAGAGGAACTGTAATTCCATTTAGGCCTACCTCTACAATAAATGGGCCTGTATTTTTCCCACTTTGCTGCTCATAAAATAGGTACTCCACTCCAATGTTCAAAGTATTTCCCCTTTGAGGATTTACACTAGAAATGTTTATAAAATTAGCATTTTCACCCTTCGTTTTCTTTGAAAAACACACTTTAGCTATGTGGCCTATTTTACTACAGTTTCGGCAAACTGCTTCTTTAAAAGGGCAGTCCTTCTTCCAATGGTGTTTTTCACACCCCGTACATGGCTTGGAAGGCTTAGTAGAATTAGTAGGCTTAGTCGTATTTGCCTCATACCTTTTATTTGTCTGTCTAGTAGGCTCATTAGGTCTGCCAGGCCTAGAAGATTTAAAGCTATTAACGTGTTGGGCTTTACTACTGTGATTTCCAAAAGCTCTAACATCTTTAGCAGCTGCTTCTCTAGCCGTAGCTATTTCTACAGCCTGACTAAAAGTTAGGTCCTGTATGGCTAATAGGACTCTCTGGGTAGACTCCTCTTTGAGACCCACAAACCTATCTCTTAGCATTTCATCTAATTTGTCCCCAAATTTACACGTACGGCTATGGCTTTTTATTCCTGCAACAAACTCTACAATGCTTTCATTTCCCGTCTGATGCCTTGAATAAAATTTGAAACGTTCATAGATGAGAACTACTCGGAGTTTGTAGTGATGGTTAGGGCCTGTACCAATTCATTATAGGTGCAGGTTTCCGGTGCTTTAGGAGAAACTAGGTCCATAACTAAACCAAACGTTTTAGGGCCTATTATAGTTAAAAAGGTAGGTACTTTCTTAGCATCAGGAATGGAATTTGCCTCGAAAAACAACCTCACCCTAGTGGCATAAGCTTCGAAGTCCTCCCCAGAGTCTTCGTAGGGGCTTATATGGCCAATCACCGACATGCTAGAGCAAAACCGAATTAGGCCAAATCACGTGAACTAGGTTAGATTTGGTTTAAATTTGATCTAGTTACTCCCCAGTTAGGGCTGAATAGTGAATTGTATTAGAGTTAGGGCTGAGTAGGAATTAGTTTTAGAGTTAGGGCTGAGTAGGAATTAGTTTTAGAGTTAGGGCTGAGTAGGAATGAGTTTTAGAGTTAGGGCTGAGTAGGAATTAGTTTTAGAGTTAGGCCGGCGGGACCTACGCTATAGTACGGTAGTTTACCCACACAAACAAACCAAATCAGACGACCCACTAGGCTACATCCAATTTTCCAAACAACCACTTCAACCCAATAAGCCAAATTAAACCAATGAGCCAAATTTAACCCAATGAACAAAATTTAATCAAATGAGCCAAATTCAATCCAATGAGCTAAATTAAATCCAATGAGCTTAATCGAATCCCATGAGCTTAATTGAATCCCATGAGCTTAATTGAATTAGATATTCCTTTGGGAGCCTACCATTAGATTCCTGTGTCCCACAAACAGCCTACCTAACTCTCTCTTACATTACCAATTTAGAAGCTATAGACATTACCCCTAACTATACTTAAGTACGGACAACTTTCTACCCCATTTGTCACCTTAGAAACACCACCTAATTACACTCAGCACCAACGATTAGGTCAGATAGGAAAAAACATCTCTAGGCTAGCCCAAAACAATACGAACAGCCGCGTTGGTTCGTTTATGACTTGCTCTTGCCATTCAGCTTAGATTTAGTGATATTTCCCCTTTAGTGACTTTTAGACTATATACATATATATATACACACGTCACCTCAGTGTAGAAGTATTTTAGGTTATTTTTTATGTTTTCTGCTACCTTGTTTTCCTCCTCGTTTGTCTTATGTATGAATGTTTGCTTTAGGTCCATTTCTATTTCGCCAAGTTTCCTCTCTAGTTTGAATCTCTTTGCATCAGTTCTGCATATGTGGAGATGTTTTACGGTTTGTCTTCGTTGCCTGAATAGAGTCCTGATTTTCCTCTTGAACTTGCTACGTTTGCTTTCCTGTCTATCTGGAATATGTTTCAGTATTATAGGTTTCGTTTCAGTCTCTATTATACATAGTATTTCATGTGGTCTTCTTGTGAAGTAGCAATTCCCAATTTACCTCCTTTAAATCTTTATTTACGTTTTCCCAATTTACTTTCTTTGAATTTATGTTTAAGCCTTCAAATATTCCATCTGCCTCTCTAGGATGCGTTTTCGGATCTCTGGGTGCTAACTTCAATTGTATATCGATGAGGTTATGGTCGGAGAACTTTGTGTGCGTTACTTTTTTATTTATTATTCTCTCGTTGTTATTTGTCCAGATTAAATCCAAGACGTTCTCCTTTCTCGTGGCTTCACAGATTTCCTGGGTAAGGGCGTAATGTTCCATAATATCTAATAGCATTGTTGCTTGGGTTCTATCATCTTTAGTAATGTTGCCATGAAACTTCTCAACATATATAACTTCGTCATTTTTCTTCCATGATATGAATGGGAAATTAAAATCTCAAAAAATTAGAATATTTGTTGCTGGAGTTTCAAGTAATTTTAATATGTTTTCTATTTCATTTGTAGCAAATTGGAATTCACTTTTTGTGGTGTTTGGTGGTCTGTAGATGTTCATAATGGTTAGGTTCAGTTCTTTTACTTTTAATATAATAACTTCAACTGTGCTGTTTGATTTCTTTACCTTCACTCAGTGGCGGCTCGTGACTAAAAATTCTAGGGGTGCTGTCTCTAAGAATGGGTTGAAATAATTACTGAAATAAAAGGATGAGCATTGAGCAATGAATAAAAGTTTCAAAAGTTATTGAAAAAGTTATTCAGTGAGCTCATCCTTATATTGTTCTTGATTATTTCAATTATAAATAAAAAAATTTAGGCGTACTGCAGTTCCGCAGTGCCTACCGACGAGCCGCCACTGCCTTCACTTCACATGTGTATGTGTTTTTCACAGTAGATACAACACCCTCCCCCTCGTCTAGCCACTCTATCTGCTCTGTATATGTTGTAGTCCAGCAATGCTATTTCAGTATTCTCGATGCAGTTTTCACAGCCTTTTTCGCACTTATGCAAGTGTGTTTCCGTTAGGCATATGATATCTATGCTGGTTTCCGTAGCTAAATTTTGCAAGTATTGTAATTTGCAGTCTGCTTGGTCCGTATACAGGCCTTGTATATTTGTGTATAATACATTTACCGGGTTTCTAATCTTCGTGTTTGATTTTCCTAAATGATGGTCGTTTCCTGGTCGATGTCGGTTCCTGTTTGGTGTTATTGGCTGGGCCGCTGCAATTGGGAGTATTGGGGTTGCGGCCCGAGATACCACTGTGGTTGTTGTATTATTGGTGGGTGGTGTTAAATAGGAGGGTCACAGCAAGACTTATTCA
This sequence comes from Bathynomus jamesi, assembly GCA_023014485.1. Classification (NCBI taxonomy): domain Eukaryota; kingdom Metazoa; phylum Arthropoda; class Malacostraca; order Isopoda; family Cirolanidae; genus Bathynomus; species Bathynomus jamesi. Next base: position 246,286 of record JAJOZX010006923.1, on the reverse strand, counting down.
GTTTATTGTACCAACTAAAATTGGAGAATTTGAACAATAGCGAACTGTCCTCCCCTATGTGTTATGTTTACAGTGACATTGTGGAATATTAGTTTCTTGGAGATACCCAGGCTCGACTGTTACGCATTGTGCACATTCCCAATCATAGAGGAAAGAGTTTGAGCGTTACATATAATAAACCTCATTATGTCAAAGTTGCACCTAATCTACTAAACAGTATCTCAATATATATAAGAACGATTGAGGGGGAAAGAGTTTCCATTCGGTAACAGGAGCTTAACCGTTAAGCTCCACTTCCGGAGTGTTGCGACAGAATGACAGAGAGGCCATTTTCCGTCTATCGAGGGGTGAGGTGCAACACCTCGCGTGCTTACGCTTGGATTGTCCTCAAATCGCCGTAGGATTTCTTCTTCCATGTCAGGAGTGCGCACGTTTCTCTCCCGACCAGTGTCATGCATGTTTGCATGGAATGTTCCAGTTTCTCGCAGTCGCCGATGCAAATGCGCAAACGTTTGGTGGTTTGGCACACGTCTGTTTGGGAAGCGCTGTCGGTACAACCTCACAGCAGCTCTTCCGTTTCCCTTGGCAGCCCCATACACCATATGCATGTCAGCCATCTCAGCAGTCGTGAAGCGCTCTATGTTACGCGTACTACGTCCGATTTAAGAATGCCCGCGGCAAGCGCGAGTCTAGCCCACTTCACCTTTTAGCCAATTGCAGCGGCGCCCTCTCGCGCCGAATGGTGACGTCAGCGGACATACACTTATAGACGAAAAGGGTTTGTCTTGGTGTTGCCTATCCCCCATTACAATTTGTACAGAAAGTTTTCAAACACCCTGTATATATATATATATATATATATATATATATATATATATATATATATATACTGAGATGAAACATTTTTCTCAGACAACAACTTTTTGAACTGAAATGTTGGTCCCCCGATCCTTCAGGCTGTCTTTTCTCTGTGCACACTGACATACAGACACTTTCTTTAGAGGGACACAGTCAGAGAATACAGCCAGTCACCTTAGATACACACACACACACACACACACACACACACACACATACACACTTAACCGTAATACCACAACAAAGCGGAGATGAGCCCTACACGTCTAGACTTTAAGACCTCCGAGCAGTAACACAGTATAAATAAAGACTTCTAGGAGCCTCACCCATCAACAGAAAGAAGCCGAGATGGGGGCTACACCAATCGTCCAAGTATAGACTTTAAGGCCTCCCAGCAGTGATACATTATTGGTCAAATTATAGACATTAGGAGCCCCACCCATCAGCAGCACGAGGCCAAGATGGGGGCTACACCAATCGTCTAAGTATAGACTCTCAGCAGTAACACAGTATTACATCGCCGACTCACCTACGGCTTTTACTTACCACCCAGATTTTACTTACCAACACCTGATAGACCAATATGGTCTCAAAAAACGACACAGACAATAGGCATGCTATTAGTTTTCTCATAAAGTATTAAAATACGTTTATGAGGCCAGGGTTATGGATTGTTGTGCTATCCGTTCTTTCAAACAAAAAGTGGAACATGGTAAACAAAATTTAAAACAAAAGAAATTTTTCTCTTAATATGCAAATATCTTTAAATTATAATATAAAAAAATATTAAATTAATTTTTAAATAAAATAGATTATAGTTTTAGGGCTAACATATTTATTTTTTAACAAAAATCATTTTACCACGCAGTAAAGAATCTATCATCCCCATAATATTAACTTACTTTTCTCTCTTTCTCTCGCTCTGTCTCTCTCTCACAGTTCAGTAACACTTAAGGACCGCCCACTAAAATTCGTTCAGCGACCGCCCACTAAAAATCCGTTCAGCCAATGAATGTTTTGCTTTCTGAAAGTGCGGGGAAGGGGGAAGTCTTTGCTTCAGCATGCCCCATTCTAAAGGGGTCTTCTCCTTGCCCTATAAAACAGTAGCAGTGACATACGTGAATCATTTTACCATTGGAGAAGCATTTCAGTTGTTGCATACAAGCCTATAACCAGGATGCAGTCTGACGAACACCCCGATATCAAGTTGTAGGTAATTTTACTTCGTATATATTCTGTTCTATATATACAGTAGTCTTTTTCAATAGTGCTCTGAGTGAAATATATAGAAATTAATTTTCCTCTATCAACATTCATGTAAAAGTGTGTTTTCTGTGAAGTTTTCGTGATTATGTGGTTTATTGTGATTGTGTCCAATTTTATCCGATTATTAGTTTATCTGAAAGGACCGAGTCATCCATACACAAGTGCCTATCAGAATATGCTTTGCCACCTGTATACCTCTGCTGTGATACAGTGTGGGTACTATTATTTTATCCTAATATTTGTGCTGTGTGTGTGTATATATATATATATATATATATATATATATATATATATATGAAAAGAAGGACCAACACAACGGCAAACATTTTCGTTTACTTTTTGTACTTCAGACGTTTCGACAAATCTTTTGTCATCATCAGTGAATTAAGTCTTAAAACCTTAAAACAAAAATAAAAAATGAAAATTACATCAATACAATATTAAAACCATTAAAATTAAAACCTTAAAACAAAAATAAAAATAATGAAAATTACACCAATACAAAATTAAAATCATTAAAATTACATCACTATAAAAAATTAAAATCATTAAAATTAAATTAAATTGCCTCAACAGGTAAATACACAATGTTTACATCCACCTCCATACTTGACAAAAACTAAGAGAAAACTGTATGGTCAGTAAATTAGAAGGTATGATATGTCTATGAAAATCGGTTGATTAGTTAAAAGAGCTGTAATTTGTAAGATGAACTATTATTGTTAATGGAGGGTTTCTTTCTATAGATGTACAAAGATTCTAAAATTCGGAGTTCTGTGAGGTTATTGGATCTAGTTAGAATTTCAAACTGAGTTTTGTGAAGGGGATGGTTGTTTTCATTACTATGGTTTCTAATTGCGGATTGTGGTGGGCTACTGAGGGGACGGTTAGTACGGACTGATAAGCCCAAATGTTGAGAAAGGCGTACCTCCAGTTGGAGTTGAGTACTGCCAATATACGCAGCCTTACAGCTGTCGCACGTGTATTTGTAAACAACATTAGGGCATACAGTTTTGGGGAATTTCTTTAATTGGTTATCAAAAAGATTAGACGGGTAGTAATTATTAATAAAGTGCTGTCTTAAAAAATTAAATTCTTCGTTTAATGAAAAGTAACATTTGGGCTTATCAGTCCGTACCAACCGTCCCCTCAGTAGCCCACCACAATCCGCAATTAGAAACCATAGTAATGAAAACAACCATCCCCTTCACAAAACTCAGTTTGAAATTCTAACTAGACCCAATACCCTCACAGAACTCCGAATTTTAGAATCTTTGTACATCTATAGAAACAAACCCTCCATTAATAATAATAGTTCATTTTACAAATTACAGCTCTTTTAACTAACCAACCGCTTTTCATAGACATATCATACCTTCTAATTTACTGACCATACAGTTTTCTCTTAGTTTTTGTCAAGTATGGAGGTTGATGTAAACATTGTGTATTTACCTGTTGAGGTAATTTAATTTAATTTTAATGATTTTAATTTTTTATAGTGATGTAATTTTAATGATTTTAATTTTGTATTGGTGTAATTTTCATTATTTTTATTTTTGTTTTAAGGTTTTAATTTTAATGGTTTTAATATTGTATTGATTAGTGATGTAGCGGATGTCATTTTTTTCACATCCGCGGATGCGGATGTGGATGAGGATGTTTGATTTCAACATCCGCGGATGCGGATGCGGATGTCTACATTTTCGTTATTTTTTAGGATATATTCGAGATTTGTTGTGTTTAACGTATATAATAAGTTATTATATAGAGAGAGCTGTAGCTATAATGTAGTATAATTGATTAATTGTACAATAATTGCTGTACTTTTCTCTGAACATATAAAATAATATCAAGCATCTAACTAATATAGAAATCAATTAGTGAAATCGTCTGCAAATAAATTCGTTATATTTTGTTGAGTTTCAGCCACAATTAGAAGCCATAATTGTGTTACCAGGATGCGGGACGTGAACCCAACTCAAATGCACCCCACCGACCTCTTTCCCCAACCTCCACCCTTATAGAAAGAGATCTTTAATTAGCTTGATAACTATTTATATTAAGTTTAAAGTTTTATTAGGCATATTTATAAATGAGTAATTAAAATAAAGTAAACTAAGATGTTCATCTTTTAATGTTCAAACTTAATTATAGGAAGGTTATGCTTAAGGAACATTAATTTTTCTGCCTTTTCTGCTGCCAGTCTGTTTCTCTTTTCATCATATATTAATCCAGCACTGCTAAATAATCTCTCGCTTGGTACGTTTGTTGGAGGACAGGCTAAATGTTTCCTTGCAAGTTTACTCAAGTATGGATAGATACTCTGCGTATTTTTCCACCAACTAATAGGATTGTCACATGCAGCCAGGCGTTTTTCTTGGTGATAGCTCTCGATCATTTTTACTACATCTTTTGACATCGCGTAGGTCTCGTCATTGCTGCTTGACTCAAGAAACTGAGAGACAGATTCTGTGATAGATTTGCTTGTTGAAGGTGTTGGTTCTGTCACTGAAACTTTTATTCTTTTGGTGGGTGGCAAAGCGACAGATTCAAGAGATTGAAGCTCTTCAACTGCTTTGCCAAGTGATGATTTAACTCGTTCTAATGTACTAGGTGAAAATAACTTAGCTTTGTAACGTGGATCTAAGTAGGTTGCAAGAGAGTAACTTCATACAAGAACAGCCTCTCGTCTTGTCGCTTGCATCACTTTTGCGCACAATGAACTAGTTCTATTATTATAGTAGAATTTGATAATTTCCGCTTATTAATGACATTTTATCTCAACGGTCCACATCCGCACGACATCCGCAGTCCAAAGTGCGGATGCGGGTGCGGATGCGAGAAAATGTGCGGATGTTCCGCGGATGCGGATGCGGATGCGGATGTGACCTACATCACTAGTATTGATGTAATTTTCATTTTTTATTTTTGTTTTAAGGTTTTAAGACTTAATTCACTGATGATGACAAAAGATTTGTCGAAACGTCTGAAGTACAAAAAATAAACGAAAATGTTTGCCGTTGTGTTGGTCCTTCTTTTCATCTGTAAGCTCCGTTTCCCTAAGGAGAAGTCAATAGCTTTGATATATATATATATATATATATATATATATATATATATATATATATATATATATATTAGGTTGTCCCAAACTCATAGGGGGCCAAATTTTATTTCGGGATACAAATCCGCTCGTGTTGCGGTCTTTTGATGTTTCCCATTAGAAGTCTTCCTGTAAAATTTCAGAGAGATCGAAGGAAATTTAAAGGTCCCGAACTTTGAACACTTTATTTCTCCTCTTAACTGAAAGGCAAATTAACTGAAATATTTCTCTCAAAAGTTCCATCACAAAGATGATTATACAAAATAAACATGTATTTTAATCTTAACACACAAACAACAATTTCAAAGCATCACATTTATGCATTTTAACTAAACACGTGTTTCATGAGATCCGTTTTTGTTCCCTTCCGGCTCACACTCCGTCGGTGTGAGTGGACAGTTCGAACGAGGAACTGGAGGTCTTCTTCATCACGGCACAGAGGTTTGCTTGTGTATTTCTCAATGAGGGCGATGCCTCGCTCTGCTGCATCATTGACCACCATCAGTTCTGCAGCTCGGCTCTTTGCCAGACGGTAGTTTTCGTCAGTAGGCCATGTTTCAGGGTCTTTGGTGAGGAACGTGGGCTCAACTTGGAGAAACTGGAAGAGTGTGGTGGATCGACTCGTCACCCACGGACTTAAACGGCCATCCACTTGCAGTCCCTTGCCTTGGACCCGTTTGAGTCCTTTCCCAGGGCGCTTTTTCAGGTTAGCCGTCATGTTACGCTTTTCATTGTCGTCAACTCTGTCATCAAACAGTGCAAGACAGATTAAGTCCTCCGAGATATACCACAGATGACGGAGCACAGCCCGGTAAGCTGTGTTTCCAACGTCCTTGTCAGGGTAACCTACAAGAAGATTGCACAGCCTAACGTCATTTTTGGGAGATTTGATGGCGATGGGAGCCTCGTGCCAGTGACGCACGTATACAAGGCTCACGAAGAGAGCCATACGGCGAACCCCTTGCAGTTCTTGGAGACGAAGTTCGGAGAACTGGGACTGCAGTAATGCTATTTTCAGGCAGTAAATAGCTTTGGCCATCCATCTGGCCTGATGGTAAGCCCCTGGAGGCCGAAGCTTGTAACGTCCTACGTCGTCTCCGAGGTACAAGAGGCTCAGTCGAAGTAGTTCTTCATAATCCTCTCGAGGATGATTACCACTTCTTAGGGCATCGCGGAGATAGTCTATTACCTCAAGTCGCATTTGTGAAAGGCAAGCATTGTCATTTATGAAGGCTTTAGCCACCTCGTCCTTGTCAAATGCATCCAACTGACAGTGGTTCATTGATGGCCAGGCCTCCTTGAATCTCCTGAAAAGTGGGATTTGAGGACTTGGTGGTGTTCCTAGGCACACGACGAAGACATCCTTGAGAATCACTTCATGAACGTGATGACGGCAAGCAAACCATAAAAGAGATCTTCCCAATGCCGCTTCCAAACGCGCACACGCACCTTGCAGTATCCCTGTGTTTCATGCCGTCGTGTCAAACACCATGCTTATGATCTTGTCCTCAATTCCGACTAGGGTGAGCGCTTGATGGACTGCGCTTGCCATTTCTGTCCTGTGCCGTCTATTATTTTCGGTGCTCCTAATAGCTCTTCCACACCATCCCCAGTCACCACAACAGCAATCTGATCGACTGACTTACCTCCTGTTCGATGTCAGTGGGTATCTTTGTGTCCCAGTGGATCTGCAGTCGAGGTGGAAGCTGCTCGACGTGGCCAATAACATTGGTCCCTATCATTGTACGGGCCTTTTGTCGGAAGCGGTGAACCGTGCTCTTTGATGGAACACTGTCAGGACCGAGAGCTAGGGATTTTGCAGTCGCAGCAAACGCTGATGTTGCCTGTCGAACAGAAAGGCCCTCGCGATCCCAAGTTGCTGCCAGGTCAAGATCACTCAGACTTTCCTTTAGTCTGTCATGTTTGGGAGCTTTCGAAGGTATAAGTCCACAAGTGACGGCTTCGTTTCCACTGTCAGCTGACGATGTGCTAGAACTGCTGTCGGTAGCCTCTTCTGTGACTCCTACAGCTAGAGCCTCCTCCGTTTGACGCCGGTGTGCCCGCTCAAGAGCTCTTTCCCTTTCCTGTCTTTTCATTGTGGCTGCATTATATTTTCTATCTTCACCTCCCATGTAACTCGTATGTCGATCTGCCCTTTGGGAAATGAGGAATTCCTTGTCTTCAAGAGGGATATCTCCCCGATCCAGAACGTCTGAGCGGGCGACATCAAAAATATCCTCCATATCAGCCAAGAATACATCCCGCTGCATATTGTAAGTCATTCCAGTCTTGTTCTTGTTTTTATGCAAATTTCGATACCTCTGAACCAAAGCTTTCAGTTTAGTCGAGGCATGAACGGAGGTTGTTGCCAGATTCGAGTTGGCTCTAGCCCAGATTTCTAATACAGCCGATATTACAGCCTTGACACTGTTGGAATCTGTCTTCTTTTGGTCGCGGTGATGGTAGAAGAAAAGGAGCAACACGTCCATATTACTTGGTAATCGAGATTTAGCCAGCTCTGCTATCGGAGACCTCTCAAGAAGCCACAACTTGATGTTTGATCTTGTCAACGCCATAATGATCAATTCTGAAAACCAAAAAAATGTCATTAAACGTCGGGACCTCTATATCATCTGATCGAGTTGAAAATCACACAGCCAATGCTTTAGCCCAAACCACATCCGGGCATGACACGAGTGTGGTCAGGTCGTGTTAAGAAAAAAATTGGGACACCCTAAATTATATATATATATATATATATATATATATGAAAAGAAGAATCAACACAACGGCAAACATTTTCATTTATTTGTACATCAGACGTTTCGACAAATCTTTTGTCATCATCAGTGAGTTAAGTCTTAAAACCTTAAAACAAAATTGAAAAGTGAAAGGAAAGTTACATCAATACAATATTAAGACCATTAAAATTAAAACCTTAAAGCAAAATGAAAATTGCATCAATACAAAATTAAAATCATTTAAATTTCATCACTATAAAAACTAAAATTAAATTAAATTTCATCACTATAAAAACTAAAATTAAATTACCTCAATAGGTAAATACACAATGTTTACATCCACCTCCATACTTGGCAAAGTCTACGGGAATACTGGATGGTCAGAGGATTAGAAAGGGTATATCTGTGAAAAACGGTTGGTTAGTTCAAAAGAGTTGTAATTTGTAGGATGAGCTATTATTATTAAGGGAGGGTTTGTTTCTATAGATGTACAAAGATTCTAAAATTCGGAGTTCTGTACGGTTATTGGATCTAGTTAAAATTTCAAACTGAGTTTTGTGAAGGGGATGGTCGTTTTCATTACTATGGTTTCTAATTGCGGATTGTGGAGGGCTACTGAGGGGACGGTTGGTACGGACTGACAAACCCAAATGTTGAGAAAGGCGCACCTCCAGTTGGAGTTGAGTGCTGCCAATATACGCAGCCTTACAGCTGTCGCACGTGTATTTGTAAACAACATTGGGGCATACAGTTTTGGGGAATTCATCTTTGAACTTTAAAAAATTTGATAATTTAAGTGGGTTGACGAAGGCGAATCTAAAATTTATTTGGGGATAACTAGACTTGAGTAGTTTGGACAATTCACCTCGAATACGCAATGATAAATAACCATAAAAAGGTAATTTAATATATCTGGTTTCTTTTTGTACTGTAGTTATGGGGAGTTTAGTATCAAAAGTGTTATTTAAAAATTTCTTTAATTGGTTATCGAATAGATGAGAAGGGTAGTAATTGTTAATAAAGTACTGTTTTAAAAATTTAAATTCTTCGTTTACCGAAAAGTAATCCGAACAAATACGGTAACTTCTTGTTAATAATGTTACTATAGCACTAATCTTATATTTATAAAACATACAACTTAAATAATTGGTTCCCAAGCCAGTAAAAGTTTGTTTCCGAAATAGTGAAGTATGGAACTTATTATGGGCCCGTTTAACTAAAACATCCAGGAAAGGTAAACTATTATTTGTTTCGTTTTCACACGTGTACTTAATATTACTATGTCGTTTATTAAGATAATCAAGAAAAAGTTTTACGTGTGAAGGATGGTTAAATATTAAGAAAGTGTCATCCACGTATCTTCTGTAATATATGGGTTTAAAACTACAGTACTGGCCAAATTATTAGGAATTTTTTAAAAATTTCATTTTTTGGTATAAAATGTTAAATTAAACCAATTTTAAACGTTGAAAAGTTATTTATTTCTACACAAGAATACATGGTCATTATTTAGCAATAGTTTAGTACTTAGTTTGACCCCCCTTAACTGCCTTAAGGGCTGCGACAGGCTTCGGCATGCCATGAATCAATTTTTTGCATAATTCCTTAATACGTGTAGAGTGAAACCAGACTTGAATAAGTCGCTCTATGAGTTGGTGTTTTGTTGTTATCGGCGTTTCATGGATTACGTCCTTTAAAATACACCATAAACTTTCGATTGGGTTCATGTCTGGAGAATTTCCAGCCCATGGGAGCAACCGAACACTATTTTCATGACACCATTTTTTAACCGACTTTGCGTGTGGCATGGAGCTGAGTCTTGTTGAAAAATCCAACGTCTATTACCATACCATTCCTTTATTTGAGGCAGTAGATGTCTTCTTAGTACTTCTATATACTTGACTTGGTTCATATTCCCCTCAACAATGCTCAAACGACTAGTTCCATGCACAGAAATTGCTCCCCAAACCATGATCTTTTGTGGAAATTTCACCGTTTCATCAGACACTCAGGCAAAAATTCTTCTCCAGGCCTCCTTCTTACACTTTGAACACGATCGTCAAGCACGGCAATCGTTGACTCATCGGAGAACACCACCTGCAATCAAAGAAAGCCCTGTGAAAGAGTCAGTGCATAGCGTATGAAGTACAGCTAAAACGAAGTACAGTATGACTTGCTGCTTTACAGATATTTTTACTGCAGTTTTATCACGTACTGTAAATACACTTCTATGCATACTGTATTTACTGTATTAACATTCTATTTAATGTTAAATATTATTCTTACCTGTTCCCAATCCTCACTAGTCCAGTTAATGTGTTCCTTTGCCCATGCAAAACGTGCCTTCTTCATAGCCTCAGTGAGCCTGGGCTTCTTCCTTGGGCGGTAGGCTTTGAAGCCGGCAGTTAGAAGCCTCCTGTTGACTGTTCTACGACTAATATTGATGCCATCAGCCGCTAGACTACTGGAAATGTTTTTGCAAGTAGCTCTTCTATTTCTAAGAGACAAAATTGCAATCTGTCTATCAGTTCTTGGAGTCGTTACCCTTTTTCTGCCGCATCTTCCAACCCTTTTGGGGGCCTACATTTTCTCCAAATACCATTTTTTTCTTAATACGAAGTACTGACTGTGGTGAAACATGAAGTTTGGCAGCGATTTCCTTTTGTTTAAATGTAGAAGAAGTTAATAAAACCTGTATATGCCCAATTTTCCGTGGACTCAAGTCATTCTTTCGCCCCATTTTCAAATTCACTTAAAAACTGTAACAAATAATTGCCGAAATTGGGTAAATACACTATTTAAATTAAACGGTAGTTACAATGACACGTAAAAGAAAGAGAAACACACCCGCATCGCACGACAACCAAACGACAACTGACGAACAAACACGCTTCGTTCGACTAAAGAATTATGCAAAAAATTGATTCATGGCATGCCGAAGCGTGTCGCAGCCATTATGGCAGCTAAGGTGGGTCAAACTAAGTACTAAACTATTGCTAAATAATGACCATGTATTCTTGTGTAGAAATAAATAACTTTTCAACGTTTAAAATTGGTTTAATTTAACATTTTATACCAAAAAATGAAATTTTAAAAAAATTCCTAATAATTTGGCCAGTACTGTACTAGGACAATTTTCCAACCAAATTTCTTCGTAATGGCAAAGAAATGCATTTGCTAGTGTTGGGCTTAACGGGGAACCCATAGCTACCCCATCAATTTGGCTGTAAAGGTTGCTATTAAATAAGAAAAGATTATCAAAACACACTATTTCGAGAAGGTTTTTAAATTGAGTCTGAGTGAGGCCATTAATAAGAGTATTATCAGTAGTGAATAACTTATTTAGTATGATATTTAATGTTTCTTTTAACGGGACATTAGTAAACAATGATGAGACATCAAAACTGGCCATAGTAAGAGAATCGGCATGATTGATCTCTTTTATCTCTTTAGCAAAATCAAACGAGTTGTTAATAGAATAATCATTAAAGGTGAGTTTTGAAAGCAAGGGAACGAAGAATTTGGCTAAGTTATAATTGAATGTACCACATGCCGAAAGAATAGGTCTTAGTGGGAAATTTGGCTTGTGGACTTTAGGTAAACCATATAGAATTCCTGGATTAGAACCAGAAGCAAATAAAAAATTGTATGTATTGTCAGCAATAATATTACTATTTTTTAATTTACGCAAACACCTATTAAGTTTATCTTCGAGTTTTAGTAATTTAGACAGAACATTCTCTTTTACCCTTTTAAATTTAGACGTATCCGACAAAATTGTCTCCATTCTATTTATGTAAACTGTTGAATCAATCAGCACTACTCCTTTACCCTTATCCGGTTTTGTAATGATGACAGAGTTATCCTTTTTCAAATTATTAAGAATTTTAAAATCTTGCTTATTAAAGAGGGGAGAAAACACCTTATGGGGTTTAAAATTATAAAAATTCTTAAAAGAGATGCTCTCCACTTGTTTTACCAAGTTATGAAACGAGAAATTTGGTCGGATCTCACAATTCTTAATATTCATGAGAAGATTTTCAAAGCCAGAGAAAAATTTATAAAAATTTAGTTTATAATGAGGTAGATCAAAATTTAAGCCTAACGACAATATTTCTTTCTCTCTAATACTTAAAACTTTATTAGAGAAATTAAAATAAAATTATCTGGATTATTAAAAAACGACTGAGTGATTCCCAATTTTTCCAATTTGGCAGCATGTATCCTTTTATGTCTGTTGACAGTTTTATCACAGCAAGTTTGAAATTTAGTAACTAAACAATGATAATCAATATAAGACACCCTAGATTTTAGACCAAACAGAGAATTTTTATATTTCAGCTTGAGAAAACTCACTGTTTTAGTTTTCGATTGAAGCTCCAAATTTAATAATTTATGTAGCCATGATTTATATAGTTTGGAGTTATGGAGGCGTTTATTATAAAGTTTAAATCTAAGGAAATTAGGCACAATATTATAACTTTTGCACTTAGACAAGAAACTCTCATCACAGATAGCCTTGTTCAGTTTCAAATAGACTCTTTCACATTGTCTGTAATAGTTCAATGTCGATCGGCCATATCTCTGGGTTAATATCAAAGCTATTGACTTCTCCTTAGGGAACCGGAGCTTACAGATGAAAAGAAGGATCAACACAACGGCAAACATTTTCATTTATTTGTACATCAGACGTTTCGACAAATCTTTTGTCATCATCAGTGAGTTAAGTCTTAAAACCTTAAAACAAAATTGAAAAGTGAAAGTTACATCAATACAATATTAAGACCATTAAAATTAAAACCTTAAAGCAAAATGAAAATTGCATCAATACAAAATTAAAACATTTAAATTTCATCACTATAAAAACTAAAATTAAATTAAATTTCATCACTATAAAAACTAAAATTAAATTACCTCAATAGGTAAATACACAATGTTTACATCCACCTCCATACTTGGCAAAGTCTAAGGAACTAGGTGGTCAGAGGATTAGAAAGGGTATATCTGTGAAACACGGTTGGTTGTCAAAAGAGTCGTAATTTGTAGGATGAGCTATTATTATTAAGGGAGGGTTTGTTTCTATAGATGTACAAAGATTCTAAAATTCGGAGTTCTGTAAGGTTATTGGATCTAGTTAAAATTTCAAACTGAGTTTTGTGAAGGGGATGGTCGTTTTCATTACTGTGGTTTCTAATTGCGGATTGTGGAGGGCTACTGAGGGGACGGTTGGTACGGACTGACAAGCCCAAATGTTGAGAAAGGCGCACCTCCAGTTGGAGTTGAGTGCTGCCAATATACGCAGCCTTACAGCTGTCGCACGTGTATTTGTAAACAACATTGGGGCATACAGTTTTGGGGAATTCATCTTTGAACTTTAAAAAATTTGATAATTTAAGTGGGTTGACGAAGGCGAATCTAAAATTTATTTGGGGATAACTAGACTTGAGTAGTTTGGACAATTCACCTCGAATACGCAATGATAAATAACCATAAAAAGGTAATTTAATATATCTGGTTTCTTTTTGTACTGTAGTTACGGGGAGTTTAGTATCAAAAGTGTTATTTAAAAATTTCTTTAATTGGTTATCGAATAGATGAGAAGGGTAGTAATTGTTAATAAAGTACTGTTTTAAAAATTTAAATTCTTCGTTTAACGAAAAGTAATCCGAACAAATACGGTAACTTCTTGTTAATAATGTTACTATAGCACTAATCTTATATTTATAAAACATACAACTTAAATAATTGGTTCCCAAGCCAGTAAAAGTTTGTTTCCGAAATAGTGAAGTATGGAACTTATTATGGGCCCGTTTAACTAAAACATCCAGGAAAGGTAAACTATTATTTGTTTCGTTTTCACACGTGTACTTAATATTACTATGTTGTTTATTAAGATAATCAAGAAAAAGTTTTACGTGTGAAGGATGGTTAAATATTAAGAAAGTGTCATCCACGTATCTTCTGTAATATATGGGTTTAAAACTACTAGGACAATTTTTCAACCAAATTTCTTCGTAATGGCAAAGAAATGCATTTGCTAGTGTTGGGCTTAACGGGGAACCCATAGCTACCCCATCAATTTGGCTGTAAAGGTTGCTATTAAATAAGAAAAGATTATCAAAACACACTATTTCGAGAAGGTTTTTAAATTGAGTCTGAGTGAGGCCATTAATAAGAGTATTATCAGTAGTGAATAACTTATTTAGTATGATATTTAATGTTTCTTTTAACGGGACATTAGTAAACAATGATGAGACATCAAAACTGGCCATAGTAAGAGAATCGGCATGATTGATCTCTTTTATCTCTTTAGCAAAATCAAACGAGTTGTTAATAGAATAATCATTAAAGGTGAGTTTTGAAAGCAAGGGAACGAAGAATTTGGCTAAGTTATAATTGAATGTACCACATGCCGAAAGAATAGGTCTTAGTGGGAAATTTGGCTTGTGGACTTTAGGTAAACCATATAGAATTCCTGGATTAGAACCAGAAGCAAATAAAAAATTGTATGTATTGTCAGCAATAATATTACTATTTTTTAATTTACGCAAACACCTATTAAGTTTATCTTCGAGTTTTAGTAATTTAGACAGAACATTCTCTTTTACCCTTTTAAATTTAGACGTATCCGACAAAATTGTCTCCATTCTATTTATGTAAACTGTTGAATCAATCAGCACTACTCCTTTACCCTTATCCGGTTTTGTAATGATGACAGAGTTATCCTTTTTCAAATTATTAAGAATTTTAAAATCTTGCTTATTAAAGAGGGGAGAAAACACCTTATGGGGTTTAAAATTATAAAAATTCTTAAAAGAGATGCTCTCCACTTGTTTTACCAAGTTATGAAACGAGAAATTTGGTCGGATCTCACAATTCTTAATATTCATGAGAAGATTTTCAAAGCCAGAGAAAAATTTATAAAAATTTAGTTTATAATGAGGTAGATCAAAATTTAAGCCTAACGACAATATTTCTTTCTCTCTAATACTTAAAACTTTATTAGAGAAATTAAAATAAAATTATCTGGATTATTAAAAAACGACTGAGTGATTTTAATTTTAATGGTCTTAATATTGTATTGATGTAACTTTCACTTTTCAATTTTGTTTTAAGGTTTTAAGACTTAACTCACTGATGATGACAAAAGATTTGTCGAAACGTCTGATGTACAAATAAATGAAAATGTTTGCCGTTGTGTTGATTCTTCTTTTCATCTGTAAGCTCCGTTTCCCTAAGGAGAAGTCAATAGTTTTAATATTAACCCAGAGATATGGCCGATCGACATTGAACTATTACAGACAATGTGAAAGAGTCTATTTGAAACTGAACAAGGCTATTTGTGATGAGAGTTTCTTGTCTAAGTGCAAAAGTTATAATATTGTGCCTAATTTCCTTAGATTTAAACTTTATAATAAACGCCTCCATAACTCCAAACTATATAAATCATGGCAACATAAATTATTAAATTTGGAGCTTCAATCGAAAACTAAAACAGTGAGTTTTCTCAAGCTGAAATATAAGAATTCTCTGTTTGGTCTAAAATCTAGGGTGTCTTATATTGATTATCATTGTTTAGTTACTAAATTTCAAACTTGCTGTGATAAAATTGTCAATAGACATAAAAGGATACATGCTGCCAAATTGGAAAAATTGGGAATCACTCAGTCGTTTTTTAATAATCCAGATAATTTTATTTTTAATTTCTCTAATAGAGCTTTAAGTATTAGAGAGAAAGAAATATTGTCGTTAGGCTTAAATTTTGATCTACCTCATTATAAACTAAATTTTTATAAATTTTTCTCTGGCTTTGAAAATCTTCTCATGAATATTAAGAATTGTGAGATCCGACCAAATTTCTCGTTTCATAACTTGGTAAAACAAGTGGAGAGCATCTCTTTTAAGAATTTTTATAATTTTAAACCCCATAAGGTGTTTTCTCCCCTCTTTAATAAGCAAGATTTTAAAATTCTTAATAATTTGAAAAAGGATAACTCTGTCATCATTACAAAACCGGATAAGGGTAAAGGAGTAGTGCTGATTGATTCAACAGTTTACATAAATAGAATGGAGACAATTTTGTCGGATACGTCTAAATTTAAAAGGGTAAAAGAGAATGTTCTGTCTAAATTACTAAAACTCGAAGATAAACTTAATAGGTGTTTGCGTAAATTAAAAAATAGTAATATTATTGCTGACAATACATACAATTTTTTATTTGCTTCTGGTTCCAATCCAGGAATTCTATATGGTTTACCTAAAGTCCATAAGCCAAATTTCCCACTAAGACCTATTCTTTCGGCATGTGGTACATTCAATTATAATTTAGCCAAATTCTTCGTTCCCTTGCTTTCAAAACTCACCTTTAATGATTATTCTATTAACAACTCGTTTGATTTTGCTAAAGAGATAAAAGAGATCAATCATACCGATTCTCTTACTATGGCCAGTTTTGATGTCTCGTCATTGTTTACTAATGTCCCGTTAAAAGAAACATTAAATATCATACTAAATAAGTTATTCACTACTGATAATACTCTTATTAATGGCCTCACTCAGACTCAATTTAAAAACCTTCTCGAAATAGTGTGTTTTGATAATCTTTTCTTATTTAATACCAACCTTTACAGCCAAATTGATGGGGTAGCTATGGGTTCCCCGTTAAGCCCAACACTAGCAAATGCATTTCTTTGCCATTACGAAGAAATTTGGTTGGAAAATTGTCCTAGTAGTTTTAAACCCATATATTACAGAAGATACGTGGATGACACTTTCTTAATATTTAACCATCCTTCACACGTAAAACTTTTTCTTGATTATCTTAATAAACGACATAGTAATATTAAGTACACGTGTGAAAACGAAACAAATAATAGTTTACCTTTCCTGGATGTTTTAGTTAAACGGGCCCATAATAAGTTCCATACTTCACTATTTCGGAAACAAACTTTTACTGGCTTGGGAACCAATTATTTAAGTTGTATGTTTTATAAATATAAGATTAGTGCTATAGTAACATTATTAACAAGAAGTTACCGTATTTGTTCGGATTACTTTTCGGTAAACGAAGAATTTAAATTTTTAAAACAGTACTTTATTAACAATTACTACCCTTCTCATCTATTCGATAACCAATTAAAGAAATTTTTAAATAACACTTTTGATACTAAACTCCCCATAACTACAGTACAAAAAGAAACCAGATATATTAAATTACCTTTTTATGGTTATTTATCATTGCGTATTCGAGGTGAATTGTCCAAACTACTCAAGTCTAGTTATCCCCAAATAAATTTTAGATTCGCCTTCGTCAACCCACTTAAATTATCAAATTTTTTAAAGTTCAAAGATGAATTCCCCAAAACTGTATGCCCCAATGTTGTTTACAAATACACGTGCGACAGCTGTAAGGCTGCGTATATTGGCAGCACTCAACTCCAACTGGAGGTGCGCCTTTCTCAACATTTGGGTTTGTCAGTCCGTACCAACCGTCCCCTCAGTAGCCCTCCACAATCCGCAATTAGAAACCATAGTAATGAAAACGACCATCCCCTTCACAAAACTCAGTTTGAAATTTTAACTAGATCCAATAAGCGTACAGAACTCCGAATTTTAGAATCTTTGTACATGTATAGAAACAAACCCTCCCTTAATAATAATAGCTCATCCTACAAATTACAACTCTTTTGAACTAACCAACCGTTTTTCACAGATATACCTTTTCTAATCCTCTGACCATCCAGTATTCCCGTAGACTTTGCCAAGTATGGAGGTGGATGTAAACATTGTGTATTTACCTATTGAGGTAATTTAATTTTAGTTTTTATAATGATGAAATTTAATTTAATTTTAGTTTTTATAGTGATGAAATTTAAATGATTTTAATTTTGTATTGATGCAATTTTCATTTTGCTTTAAGGTTTTAATTTTAATGGTCTTAATATTGTATTGATGTAACTTTCCTTTCACTTTTCAATTTTGTTTTAAGGTTTTAAGACTTAACTCACTGATGATGACAAAAGATTTGTCGAAACGTCTGATGTACAAATAAATGAAAATGTTTGCCGTTGTGTTGATTCTTCTTTTCATCTGTAAGCTCCGTTTCCCTAAGGAGAAGTCAATAGTTTTAATATTAACCCAGAGATATGGCCGATCGACATTGAACTATTACAGACAATGTGAAAGAGTCTATTTGAAACTGAACAAGGCTATTTGTGATGAGAGTTTCTTGTCTAAGTGCAAAAGTTATAATATTGTGCCTAATTTCCTTAGATTTAAACTTTATAATAAACGCCTCCATAACTCCAAACTATATAAATCATGGCAACATAAATTATTAAATTTGGAGCTTCAATCGAAAACTAAAACAGTGAGTTTTCTCAAGCTGAAATATAAGAATTCTCTGTTTGGTCTAAAATCTAGGGTGTCTTATATTGATTATCATTGTTTAGTTACTAAATTTCAAACTTGCTGTGATAAAATTGTCAATAGACATAAAAGGATACATGCTGCCAAATTGGAAAAATTGGGAATCACTCAGTCGTTTTTTAATAATCCAGATAATTTTATTTTTAATTTCTCTAATAGAGCTTTAAGTATTAGAGAGAAAGAAATATTGTCGTTAGGCTTAAATTTTGATCTACCTCATTATAAACTAAATTTTTATAAATTTTTCTCTGGCTTTGAAAATCTTCTCATGAATATTAAGAATTGTGAGATCCGACCAAATTTCTCGTTTCATAACTTGGTAAAACAAGTGGAGAGCATCTCTTTTAAGAATTTTTATAATTTTAAACCCCATAAGGTGTTTTCTCCCCTCTTTAATAAGCAAGATTTTAAAATTCTTAATAATTTGAAAAAGGATAACTCTGTCATCATTACAAAACCGGATAAGGGTAAAGGAGTAGTGCTGATTGATTCAACAGTTTACATAAATAGAATGGAGACAATTTTGTCGGATACGTCTAAATTTAAAAGGGTAAAAGAGAATGTTCTGTCTAAATTACTAAAACTCGAAGATAAACTTAATAGGTGTTTGCGTAAATTAAAAATAGTAATATTATTGCTGACAATACATACAATTTTTTATTTGCTTCTGGTTCCAATCCAGGAATTCTATATGGTTTACCTAAAGTCCATAAGCCAAATTTCCACTAAGACGTATTCTTTCGGCATGTGGTACATTCAATTATAATTTAGCCAAATTCTTCGTTCCCGCTTTCAAAACTCACCTTTAATGATTATTCTATTAACAACTCGTTTGATTTTGCTAAAGAGATAAAAGAGATCAATCATACCGATTCTCTTACTATGGCCAGTTTTGATGTCTCGTCATTGTTTACTAATGTCCCGTTAAAAGAAACATTAAATATCATACTAAATAAGTTATTCACTACTGATAATACTCTTATTAATGGCCTCACTCAGACTCAATTTAAAAACCTTCTCGAAATAGTGTTTTTGATAATCTTTTCTTATTAATACCAACCTTTACAGCCAAATTGATGGGGTAGCTATGGGTTCCCCGTTAAGCCCAACACTAGCAAATGCATTTCTTTGCCATTACGAAGAAATTTGGTTGGAAAATTGTCCTAGTAGTTTTAAACCCATATATTACAGAAGATACGTGGGTGACACTTTCTTAATATTTAACCATCCTTCACACGTAAAACTTTTTCTTGATTATCTTAATAAACAACATAGTAATATTAAGTACACGTGTGAAAACGAAACAAATAATAGTTTACCTTTCCTGGATGTTTTAGTTAAACGGGCCCATAATAAGTTCCATACTTCACTATTTCGGAAACAAACTTTTACCGGCTTGGGAACCAATTATTTAAGTTGTATGTTTTATAAATATAAGATTAGTGCTATAGTAACATTATTAACAAGAAGTTGCCGTATTTGTTCGGATTACTTTTCGTTAAACGAAGAATTTAAATTTTTAAAACAGTACTTTATTAACAATTACTACCCTTCTCATCTATTCGATAACCAATTAAAGAAATTTTTAAATAACACTTTTGATACTAAACTCCCCATAACTACAGTACAAAAAGAAACCAGATATATTAAATTACCTTTTTATGGTTATTTATCATTGCGTATTCGAGGTGAATTGTCCAAACTACTCAAGTCTAGTTATCCCCAAAATAAATTTTAGATTCGCCTTCGTCAACCCACTTAAATTATCAAATTTTTTAAAGTTCAAAGATGAATTCCCCAAAATTGTATGCCCCAATGTTGTTTACAAATACACGTGCGACAGCTGTAAGGCTGCGTATATTGGCAGCACTCAACTCCAACTGGAGGTGCGCCTTTCTCAACATTTGGGCTTGTCAGTCCGTACCAACCGTCCCCTCAGTAGCCCTCCACAATCCGCAATTAGAAACCATAGTAATGAAACGACCATCCCCTTCACAAAACTCAGTTTGAAATTTTAACTAGATCCAATAACCGTACAGAACTCCGAATTTTAGAATCTTTGTACATCTATAGAAACAAACCCTCCCTTAATAATAATAGCTCATCCTACAAATTACAACTCTTTTAACTAACCAACCGTTTTTCACAGACATACCCTTTCTAATCCTCTGACCATCCAGTGTTTCCCTTAGACTTGCCAAGTATGGAGGGGATGTAAACATTGTGTATTTACCTATTGAGGTAATTTAATTTTAGTTTTATAGTGATGAAATTTAATTTAATTTTAGTTTTTATAGTGATGAAATTTAAATGATTTTAATTTGTATTGATGCAATTTTCATTTTGCTTTAAGGTTTTTAATTTTAATGGTTTTAATATTGTATTGATGTAACTTTCACTTTTCAATTTTGTTTTAAGGTTTTAAGACTTAACTCACTGATGATGACAAAAGATTTGTCGAAACGTCTGATGTACAAATAAATGAAAATGTTTGCCGTTGTGTTGATCCTTCTTTTCATCTGTAAGCTCCGTTTCCCTAAGGAGAAGTCAATAGTTTTGATATTAACCCAGAGATATGGCCGATCGACATTGAACTATTACAGACAATGTGAAAGAGTCTATTTGAAACTGAACAAGGCTATTTGTGATGAGAGTTTCTTGTCTAAGTGCAAAAGTTATAATATTGTGCCTAATTTCCTTAGATTTAAACTTTATAATAAACGCCACCATAACTCCAAACTATATAAATCATGGCAATATAAATTATTAAATTTGGAGCTTCAATCGAAAACTAAAACAGTGAGTTTTCTCAAGCTGAAATATAAGAATTCTCTGTTTGGTCTAAAATCTAGGGTGTCTTATATTGATTATCATTGTTTAGTTACTAAATTTCAAACTTGCTGTGATAAAATTGTCAATAGACATAAAAGGATACATGCTGCCAAATTGGAAAAATTGGGAATCACTCAGTCGTTTTTAAATAATCCAGATAATTTTATTTTTTAATTTCTCTAATAGAGTTTTAAGTATTAGAGAGAAAGAAATATTGTCGTTAGGCTTAAATTTTGATCTACCTCATTATAAACTAAATTTTTATAAATTTTTTTCTGGCTTTGAAAATCTTCTCATGAATATTAAGAATTGTGAGATCCGACCAAATTTTCTCGTTTCATAACTTGGTAAAACAAGTGGAGAGCATCTCTTTTAAGAATTTTTATAATTTTAAACCCCATAAGTGTTTTCTCCCCTCTTTAAATAAGCAAGATTTTAAAATTCTTAATAATTTGAAAAAGGATAACTCTGTCATCATTACAAAACCGGATAAGGGTAAAGGAGTAGTGCTGATTGATTCAACAGTTTACATAAATAGAATGGAGACAATTTTGTCGGATACGTCTAAATTTAAAAGGGTAAAAGAGAATGTTCTGTCTAAATTACTAAAACTCGAAGAAAACTTAATAGGTGTTTACGTAAATTAAAAAATAGTAATATTATTGCTGACAATACATACAATTTTTTATTTGCTTCTGGTTCTAATCCAGGAATTCTATATGGTTTACCTAAAGTCCATAAGCCAAATTTCCCACTAAGACCTATTCTTTTCGGCATGTGGTACATTCAATTATAATTTAGCCAAATTCTTCGTTCCCTTGCTTTCAAAACTCACCTTTAATGATTATTCTATTACAACTCGTTTGATTTGGCTAAAGAGATAAAAGAGATCAATCATACCGATTCTCTTACTATGGCCAGTTTTGATGTCTCGTCATTGTTTACTAATGTCCCGTTAAAGAAACATTAAATATCACACTAAATAAGTTATTCACTACTGATAATACTCTTATTAATGGCCTCAACTCAGACTCAATTTAAAAACCTTCTCGAAATAGTGTGTTTTGATAATCTTTTCTTATTTAATACCACCTTTACAGCCAAATTGATGGGGTAGCTATGGGTTCCCCGTTAAGCCCAACACTAGCAAATGCATTTCTTTGCCATTACGAAGAAATTTGGTTGGAAAATTGTCCTAGTAGTTTTAAACCCATATATTACAGAAGATACGTGGGTGACACTTTCTTAATATTTAACCATCCTTCACGTAAAACTTTTTCTTGATTATCTTAATAAACAACATAGTAATATTAAGTACACGTGTGAAAACGAAACAAATAATAGTTTTACCTTTCCTGGATGTTTTAGTTAAACGGGCCCATAATAAGTTCCATACTTCACTATTTCGGAAACAAACTTTTACCGGCTTGGGAACCAATTATTTAAGTTGTATGTTTTATAAATATAAGATTAGTGCTATAGTAACATATTAAAAGAAGTTGCCGTATTTGTTCGGATACTTTTCGTTAAACGAAGAATTTAAATTTTTTAAAACAGTACTTTATTAACAATTACTACCCTTCTCATCTATTCGATAACCAATTAAAGAAATTTTTAAATAACATTTTGATACTAAACTCCCCATAACTACAGTACAAAAGAAAACCAGATATATTAAATTACCTTTTTATGGTTATTTATCATTGCGTATTCGAGGTGAATTGTCCAAACTACTCAAGTCTAGTTATCCCCAAATAAATTTAGATTCGCCTTCGTCAACCCACTTAAATTATCAAATTTTTTAAAGTTCAAAGATGAATTCCCAAAATTGTATGCCCCAATGTTGTTTCAAATACACGTGCGACAGCTGTAAGGCTGCGTATATTGCAGCACTCAACTCCAACTGAGGTGCGCCTTTCTCAACATTTGGGCTTGTCAGTCCGTACCAACCGTCCCCTCAGTAGCCCTCCACAATCCGCAATTAGAAACCATAGTAATGAAAACGACCATCCCCTTCACAAAACTCAGTTTGAAATTTTAACTAGATCCAATAACCGTACAGAACTCCGAATTTTAGAATCTTTGTACATCTATAGAAACAAACCCTCCCTTAATAATAATAGCTCATCCTACAAATTACAACTCTTTTAACTAACCAACCGTTTTTCACAGACATACCCTTTCTAATCCTCTGACCATCCAGTGTTCCCTTAGACTTTGCCAAGTATGGAGGTGATGTAAACATTGTGTATTTACCTATTGAGGTAATTTAATTTTAGTTTTTATAGTGATGAAATTTAATTTAATTTTAGTTTTTATAGTGATGAAATTTAAATGATTTTAATTTTGTATTGATGCAATTTTCATTTTGCTTTAAGGTTTTAATTTAATGGTTTAATATTGTATTGAGTAACTTTCACTTTTCAATTTTGTTTTAAGGTTTTAAGACTTAACTCACTGATGATGACAAAAGATTTGTCGAAACGTCTGATGTACAAATAAATGAAAGTTTGCCGTTGTGTTGATCCTTCTTTTCATCTGTAAGCTCCGTTTCCCTAAGGAGAAGTCAATAGTTTTGATATTAACCCAGAGATATGGCCGATCGACATTGAACTATTACAGACAATGTGAAAGAGTCTATTTGAAACTGAACAAGGCTATTTGTGATGAGAGTTTCTTGTCTAAGTGCAAAAGTTATAATATTGTGCCTAATTTCCTTAGATTTAAACTTTATAATAAACGCCACCATAACTCCAAACTATATAAATCATGGCAATATAAATTATTAAATTTGGAGCTTCAATCGAAAACTAAAACAGTGAGTTTTCTCAAGCTGAAATATAAGAATTCTCTGTTTGGTCTAAAATCTAGGGTGTCTTATATTGATTATCATTGTTTAGTTACTAAATTTCAAACTTGCTGTGATAAAATTGTCAATAGACATAAAAGGATACATGCTGCCAAACTGGAAAAATTGGGAATCACTCAGTCGTTTTTTAATAATCCAGATAATTTTATTTTTAATTTCTCTAATAGAGTTTTAAGTATTAGAGAGAAGAAATATTGTCGTTAGGCTTAAATTTTGATCTACCTCATTATAAACTAAATTTTTATAAATTTTTCTCTGGCTTTGAAAATCTTCTCATGAATATTAAGAATTGTGAGATCCGACCAAATTTCTCGTTTCATAACTTGGTAAACAAGTGGAGAGCATCTCTTTTAAGAATTTTTATAATTTTAAACCCCATAAGGTGTTTTCTCCCTCTTTAATAAGCAAGATTTTAAAATTCTTAATAATTTGAAAAAGGATAACTCTGTCATCATTACAAAACCGGATAAGGGTAAAGGAGTAGTGCTGATTGATTCAACAGTTTACATAAATAGAATGGAGACAATTTTGTCGGATACGTCTAAATTTAAAAGGGTAAAAGAGAATGTTCTGTCTAAATTACTAAAACTCGAAGATAAACTTAATAGGTGTTTGCGTAAATTAAAAAATAGTAAATTATTGCTGACAATACATACAATTTTTATTTGCTTCTGGTTCTAATCCAGGAATTCTATATGGTTTACCTAAAGTCCATAAGCCAATTTCCCACTAAGACCTATTCTTTCGGCATGTGGTACATTCAATTATAATTTAGCCAAATTCTTCGTTCCCTTGCTTTCAAAACTCACCTTTAATGATTATTCTATTAACAACTCGTTTGATTTGGCTAAAGAGATAAAAGAGATCAATCATACCGATTCTCTTACTATGGCCAGTTTTGATGTCTCGTCATTGTTTACTAATGTCCCGTTAAAAGAAACATTAAATATCATACTAAATAAGTTATTCACTACTGATAATACTCTTATTAATGGCCTCACTCAGACTCAATTTAAAAACCTTCTCGAAATAGTGTGTTTTGATAATCTTTTCTTATTTAATACCAACCTTTACAGCCAAATTGATGGGGTAGCTATGGGTTCCCCGTTAAGCCCAACACTAGCAAATGCATTTCTTTGCCATTACGAAGAAATTTGGTTGGAAAATTGTCCTAGTAGTTTTAAACCCATATATTACAGAAGATACGTGGATGACACTTTCTTAATATTTAACCATCCTTCACACGTAAACTTTTTCTTGATTATCTTAATAAACAACATAGTAATATTAAGTACACGTGTGAAAACGAAACAAATAATAGTTTACCTTTCCTGGATGTTTTAGTTAAACGGGCCCATAATAAGTTCCATACTTCACTATTTCGGAAACAAACTTTTACTGGCTTGGGAACCAATTATTTAAGTTGTATGTTTTTATAAATATAAG
Source organism: Bathynomus jamesi (assembly GCA_023014485.1). NCBI lineage: Eukaryota > Metazoa > Arthropoda > Malacostraca > Isopoda > Cirolanidae > Bathynomus > Bathynomus jamesi. Next base: position 220,743 of record JAJOZX010006923.1, on the reverse strand, counting down.
ATTAGTGCTATAGTAACATTATTAACAAGAAGTTGCCGTATTTGTTCGGATTACTTTTCGTTAAACGAAGATTTAAATTTTTAAAACAGTACTTTATTAACAATTACTACCCTTCTCATCTATTCGATAACCAATTAAAGAAATTTTTAAATAACACTTTGATACTAAACTCCCATAACTACAGTACAAAAAGAAACCAGATATATTAAATTACCTTTTTATGGTTATTTATCATTGCGTATTCGAGGTGAATTGTCCAAACTACTCAAGTCTAGTTATCCCCAAAATAAATTTTAGATTCGCCTTCGTCAACCCACTTAAATTATCAAATTTTTTAAAGTTCAAAGATGAATTCCCCAAAATTGTATGCCCCAATGTTGTTTACAAATACACGTGCGACAGCTGTAAGGCTGCGTATATTGGCAGCACTCAACTCCAACTGGAGGTGCGCCTTTCTCAACATTTGGGCTTGTCAGTCCGTACCAACCGTCCCCTCAGTAGCCCTCCACAATCCGCAATTAGAAACCATAGTAATGAAAACGACCATCCCCTTCACAAAACTCAGTTTGAAATTTTAACTAGATCCAATAACCGTACAGAACTCCGAATTTTAGAATCTTTGTACATCTATAGAAACAAACCCTCCCTTAATAATAATAGCTCATCCTAAAATTACAACTCTTTTAACTAACCAACCGTTTTTCACAGACATACCCTTTCTAATCCTCTGACCATCCAGTGTTCCCTTAGACTTTGCCAAGTATGGAGGTGGATGTAAACATTGTGTATTTACCTATTGAGGTAATTTAATTTTAGTTTTTATAGTGATGAAATTTAATTTAATTTTAGTTTTTATAGTGATGAAATTTAAATGATTTTAATTTTGTATTGATGCAATTTTCATTTTGCTTTAAGGTTTTAATTTTAATGGTTTTAATATTGTATTGATGTAACTTTCACTTTTCAATTTTGTTTTAAGGTTTTAAGACTTAACTCACTGATGATGACAAAAGATTTGTCGAAACGTCTGATGTACAAATAAATGAAAATGTTTGCCGTTGTGTTGATCCTTCTTTTCATCTGTAAGCTCCGTTTCCCTAAGGAGAAGTCAATAGTTTTGATATATATATATATATTAGGATGTTTCGCTCGTACAGAGGAAAATATCAAAGGTCAATATTTTTCTCCACTTTACTTGAGCTTTTATTTCTTTTCATGTAAGAAAGATGCGCACCAATTTTGAAAATGATTAAGTGATATTTAGGGGTTGCACACACTTGAACCTTTTATAATAAACAATTTTCTTCAGTGTTACGAAAAAATTCTCCCTTGGAACCACGGAAAATGAAAAACTCTAATAATAAAATTGGAAAATTCAAATCATTACACATTACACAATACAATACAATTTAATAATACAAAATTTTCTTCAGTGTTACAAAAGAATTCTTCCTTGGAAGCACAGAAAATAAAAAACTAGTAATAAATTCAGAAAATCCAAATCAATTTTTGAATTGGTACAAGGACGTTCCCGCCTTGGTTCTTTTCAGCACCTCCTTTCGATGATGTTCAACAATCCGCAACAAGAATTGTTTTTGCTTCTCGTTGTTGACTGATTCATTGAATTGCTTGATTAATGCAATTTTCCTCTCCGCTGTGTCGTTTACGACTTACAGCGCGTTGACTGACTCTCTCAAGCCGTCATTTTTGGTGTACTCCTCTACGTTGTCGACATCCCCGACGCCGAAGTTATCGAAGAATGTCTTCGTCCTTTGAGTGGCGAGGTTGCTCAGATCCTTGCCTTCAAAAGTCAGGTTTCTCAACTCGAGTCGTTTGAGTTCCTTCCTCGACGCAGGTTTGTTCAAGGTCTGGAACATCTTTTCCTTCTCATTTGGCGATATTCGTTCATCAAGGAAAGCCAAGCGGAATAGAGTCTCCGAGAGATACCATAGATCCCTTTTGGCAACTCTCAAGGCAGCCTGGCCCGGGTCCTTGTTTGGATATGAAATCAACAGTTGAATCATGTCTAGGTCATTTTTCAGGGCCCACCTACTGACCACTGCCTCGTGCCAGAACCGGACATAAATGAAACACGTAAAAAGGGCCACGTCGTGCAATCCCTTCACCTCTCGGTCGGTGAGTTCCAGTTGCTCCCGGAACAAAACCATTTTCAGCAAATAGATAGCTTTCGCCATCCATCTGGCTTGATGATGGGCTCCTGGAGTCCTGAAGGAGAACTCAGCTCCATCCCAGCCTCCAAGGAAAAGGAGCGACAGCTTGAGGAGTTCCTCATAATCGTCTCTCGGGTGACATGAACTTCCAAGTACCTAGTGGCTGGCTCTTCTTCATCGATCATGGTTTTGAAACAACTTTTGTTAATAAAGTCCCAACGCTGCTGAAATCGTCGAAACAACAGGATTTCAGGACCACTTGTTGGCCCCAGGGACTTATGAAAGACCCTTCAAAATGAGCTCATAAATGTGGTGACGGCAAGGCAACCACAAGAGCGACCGACCAAGGAATTGTTCAATCCTCATACATGTCCCTTGCAGAAGTCCGGTATTGGACGCCGTAGTTTCAAACGAGAGGCCAATGATGCGGTCCTGAATTCCAAATCGTTGCAGCTCCTGGATGACGGCTCGAGCCATTTGTTCACCAGTACCATCCTGGGCAACAGGCACGCCAAGAAGATGCTCGAACTCCTTCCCTGTTACCACAACAGCTACTCTGTCTTCCAAGCTTCTTGAGCTTCCGCCAGCAGCTTGGGGTAGTAGTTTGCTGTCCCAGTGCAGAACTAAGAGAGGTGGATCTTTGAAGATCGACTCCTCAAGTTGTTTGGCCATTTTCTCTCGATACTTGGCACGTGCTCGATGAACAGTTGATGGCGAAATAATAATCTGCGATACATCTTGTCCGAGACTTTTAGCGGTTGCAATGAAGGAAGTGCTTGCTTGTCGAATAGAGAGTTGTTCTCTATCCCAAGTAGCCACGAGTGTTGGATCAAGTGTGTTCTTGGAACGACGAGGTGATTTAGAGGCCAATGGAGCAGCAAAATCTTTATCATCATCATCTGTTGTCGCCGTTGAGCTAGAGGATGTGCTATCCAGTTTCATTTTCTCGGAGATCTTTTCAGCTTCTTCAGTATGCTTTCTTTTTCGAAGTTCAAGTTTCTTAGCTGCTTCTTCTTTCCGTTTGACAGCCATGGTGTGTTTCCTATCCACCCCAGCCATTGAAGAACTCATTCTGTCCTCCCTCTGGGAGGAAAAGAAAACCGTGTCCTCCACCGGAACTGAACTCATGCTCATCACACCTTGACAAGCGATGTCGAAAAGGTCAGCAAGGTCTCCCTTCCACACCTGACGCTTCATAATGGCTTTGTCCGTCTCTCTCGACTTCTCCTTCAAGTTTTGGTACTCTTTGTACAGCTTTAGTATAGCAGCTCTAATGTTCTCCTCGGTTTTCACGGAGATATTCGCCTTCTTCTAAACTTCTTGAAGCTTGATACTTGTAGACTTGATGGCAAGGGGGATTGTTTCCTTCAGCTCCAGGTGATGGTACGTAAAGCAGAGGAGGACTTGCTCCCCTGATGGCAATCTTGCTCCTAAGAGCTCTTCGACTGGAGTCTTTTCAATCAGCCAGAACTTCTTTCTTTCCATTTTCAACACTTTTTGCACCTGTGAAAGAAAAGAAAACATTACAATATGTTTGAAGTTGGGACGTTCTCGAGATTTGGTTACAAGGGGTATGGTATTAGAGGTGACATAAGTGTGCAACCTCTAAATGGTGTTCAATTTGCTTCAAATTTGATACATATATTTTACAGATCATAAGGTGTACGGAGAAGAGCAAAGTGTAGTGAAATTCACAATTGATAAAAGTGGAATACCCTAATATATATATATATATATATATTATATATATATATATATATATATATATATATATATATAACGTGCTGTGTACTTTGTTGTGTATATATAAATTTTTTGTACAAGCTGTATTATTTTTTATACATATATATACATATGTGAAATAACCAATTATTCCTGTTTTTGCGTCTAATGTAATTCTCCTTTACTGGATGTAGTATTTATATATATATATATATATATATATATATATATATATATATATATATACAAATCATGTATGTATTATTCCTGCTTTGCACCTAATGTATATACATATTTTGTATTTCGATATATATTAAATAGAGAGAAAGCTGCAGTTGTGTTTTATTTACACCTTTTAAACAAACATTAATGGAAATGACGGGCATATATATATATATATATATATATATATATAAACGATAGAGTGTGTGTGTGTGATGCGAAGCGATGCTGGTTTATATGCACGTAAATAATTGTGTACGCCCTATACGACTGGCTGAGAGACGATTGGCTGCCTTCTAAACCTGATGGCCGTGATGCAAGACACCATTATGCGATGCTCCATCGCTACAAATGAATGGACCTTATCTCTCTCTTCTTGTGTTTAGGCTACCCACACACCCACATGCATATATTTTTGGGTGGGCCTGAGCATCCAGGTTAGGTTACCCCTTGGAGTTCATATACATGCATATGTATAAAAGGTTACCCTTGGAGATCACACATACAGATATATTAGGGATGTACGATGTATCGGTATCAGCAGTATCGGCCTGTTTTTAGAGTATCGGTATCGGCCGATACTGCCGATACTTTTCCAAGTTCTCATTTTACAATTAATATTTAATTATTTATAAAATGCAATTGAATAAATTTTCATTTAAATAAACTTATTGAATACATATGAAGTTTCATAATTTTTCATTTCTTTCTCTTATTTTTTAAACTGCTATAATTTGAAACCAATTGCGTATCACGAGATTATTACATAAATTTTTCACTAGAATTAAACATTAACGCCTAGGGAGGACTTATATCTAGAGGTATACTTATGCAACGCACCTGGGGCACCGAGTTGGACTAGATTAATGTAGTAATTATTAATATATAGTGACATACGTAGTTATAAATAGTGTCTACTCTCTTGTGACTAAATTTATTTCAGTGTTATATTTATACATTGAATGTGCTACAGTATGTACGACTATTACTGTATAAATGATTATTGATAAAATATGTTTTTATTGATTTTTAAAATAAGGTATCGGTATCGGCAAAATATCGGCCTATTTTGAGTATCGGAGTATCGGTATCGGCCAAAATTCTGGAATCGGCACACCCCTAATATATATATATATGTAATTTTTTATTTTTTTCGTTGGGGGGGTGAAGGGACGTTCAAAAGCACTCATCATGTTGCATACAATGTGCGAGATGCAATGTTGCATGCAATTGTATTGCACTCTACATTTTTGCGGTCATACTACTTCCATGTTCTAGTTCATTTAAATACTTAGTAAAGATTAGCAACAGACTGTTGACATTCCAAAATGTGGTGAGTATTAAAACCCAAATTTTGGAGGAAATTTACTAATGTCTAATGTACTGAACATTTGCGAGCGTTTGAAACCTAATTCTTACACGATGGGAAAGAAACAGAAATGGATTCTGATTTATTTGCCAACGCGAATTAATGTGAAAAATAAAAACAGGACAAGTGGAGCTCATGATTTTTGTAATATCACCATCGTTATTTATTGTTTTTCCATTGTACTTGTAATTTAGCCGCCGGTAGCTTAGTGATCACGGTGTTGGACTCTGAGTGTTGAAGCTCTGGTTCGCTTTCTGCCGGTGACACTGGGTAGAGTTGAGCCAACCACTTACCCTGTTTCTGCTCTGACTCAGGAAACCCTTGGAGAATGCTTACCCTCACGTAGTGAGGAAATGAGCTTGCTAGATATACTCGTAATTTAGTGTTAAAACGGTAGATAAAATTCTGTATTGTAACCTTGTAGTTATTCTGCGCATCGGTCTCTCTTCACACGAAGGTCAGGCTGGCGGCCCCATCTCTACACCTGGCCTGGTGGATGAGTGAGTTGCTCTCTTGCGATCTCTTTCGCACATAGCCAGGGGGGATGGGACGATTCATCGCCGCCAACTCATCGCCGCCAACTCATCGCCGCCAACTCAACTCCAGCCAACTCATCTCCAGCCGACTGAACTCCAGCCAATTCATCTAATTTTTATCAGAAGTAGAAAACCATGGTTGTTTTTTACTAACAAAAAGCACCAATTTTTTAATAAAATATATATACGAAACTATTTTTTAATAAAAATGTGGGGGGCAATGCGGAACTGTAGCCAAAATTTCTATTGATCTGAAAAAGGGGAAGATTTTAGGTTAGGTTAGGTTAGCTACGAAAAACAAAATAAAACGGAAAATTCCTGGTTAGGTCAACTGAATGCCCAGTTATGTCAACTGAATGCCCGGTTAGGTTAATTGAATGCCCGGTTAGGTAGACTGTACGCCGTTGATGATTGGTTAGGTTAAGTTGTGATATTTTCGTTAGTTTAAACGAAAATGGCGAGAGCAAAAATACATAATAAACAGTTTGATAGTTCCGATAATACGTAAGTACCTTCTCAAAAGACCACAGACTGGGAGCATTCACCACCTGAGCAAGCAGACTATTCCAGGAGTCTACTGTTTGGTAATTATAAGGCATCTATAAATGTATATATATAATGTATATATAATATGTATATATAAAGCTGGAGATGAGTTGGCTGGAGATGATTTGTCGGCTGGAGATGATTTGTCGGCTGGAGATGAGTTGGCTGGAGTTGAGTCGGCGGAGTTGAGTTGGTGGTGATGAATCATACCCTACCCTAGCCAGGCACATCCGGTACCGCCCTGAGCCAAGCGTCTAGTCTTCTTCTGAAGATTTCAACTTTGATAGCAGTGATGTCACTGATATCTTTGGGGAGATGGTTAAATAGTTTTGGCACCCTGCCAACCAAGTTATTTTCCTTCAGAGTTCAGGATGTCCTTTGTCTGGCTTTCTGTTTGGGAACACTACACATTCTGCCTTTCCTATTTTCCAGTGTTGAATGGATGGTTACTGGGTTCAGTTTGAGGTTAGGTATCACTTTTTCTATTATTTCCAATGGGTAAATTATGGTGTATTTCTTCTCCTCTTTCTCCACCCTTACAACAAATATACTGTAGATTCAATTTACAAAGTCTTTCCAAGTAATTTAATTCTTTGTTGCAGTCATTCATCTTGGTTGTGAAATTTCTTTGGACTTATTCTAGTTTATTAATTTCTTATTTTCTTTTCTTCGTGGGGACGTCAAGCCTGATCAGTATTCGAGTTTTGGTGCGATTAGTGTTTCAGCAGGGGAATCATTACGTTCTTGTTCCTTCTTTTAAAGATTGTCAGCAACTGTCCCGTAACTCTTTTTGCTTTGTTTATCACTATCTTATTATGTTTCAAATTTCGCGTCATCAATCATTATTACCTCTAAATCTTTTAGCGTCTCTCTGAATTTTTTGACTGTTTTAGTTCTACATTTCTTTCATATCTCAAGGGCTGAAATTTCTTGGTTTTTGTTCCTCTGTAAGGCCTCCACCCAGGAAGTTCTCTATACCCCCTGAACTTCCACATTACCCCCAACCCATGGATTCTACTCAACCTCTACGTAGCTTTTACAGATGCCTGTCTTACAAAACACTGACATATGACTAGAGTGAGGCACTACCAGCAATGGGGTTGCCAAGTGATAAGGACAGAATAGAGAATTTGAACAAATAGTGAATATCATACGACGAATGAATGAAGAATTTAACTTCAACTTCTTTTTTATCATCATTAGTGACTCGACCTGATCTTTGTACTATGTTTCCTGGAATGAAAAAAGTAGGATTTCATCAATTTATGCTCCCAGTCACACAAGCTACAGTTGAGCTTTCTTTATCGTCCTTGGATAGAAATTGTGTTCTGAAAGAAAATGCCTTCTGCCTGATCATATGAATGAACTAATAAGCATATTAATTGAAGGACTGAAAGTACCGCACGCACGTGAAACCACCAAAGATGAACGCAGTGCATTCGAAAAGTTACAAAGGAATACAAAGGACACCAAACAGCAACAGACCGGCTGATCCCTACGAGGCTGTCTGTTTAAGAAGGAAGGTTGAAAGATGTAAGAAAATTTAAAGACAAATGAAAGTTTAAAGCAAAGCGAAGAAAGGAGGTTGAAAGGAAGGAAAGAACTTTGAAGATAAAGTGAAGATTTTAAAGTAAAGCGGAGGGGATCCGAGTGAAAATTCTACAATACTTTTATGTGCTGACAAATGCTTCTAACTTGGGGTTTAAGGCAAGATAAACGTCTATTCCCTTTTTAAAGGACTCGACCGAATTATTTTGAACTACGCTGGCTGGCAATCCATTCCACAAATTAACTATACGACTGAGGAAAAAATGTTTAGCTTCATTAGAATTAAAATGCTTACCCACTAATTTGAAACCAATACCGCGAGTTCTATCTGCATTTCTGAAGGTGAAATATTTTTCGGCATCGACGTTATCAACAAAACTTTAATTATTTTAAACACCTGGATTAAATCTACTCGAATACACCTTTTTACAAAACGGTGAGTACATGACTTGTTTCTAAGTCTGGGAATCATCTTCGTATCCCGTTGCTGCACTCTCTCCATTCTGTCTGTCCTGTCGTAAATATGGGGACCAGAACTGAATGCAGTATTCCAGGTGGAATACTAAGGAATTATATACTAAGGAATCATATAATGTTAGCACTGTTTTCTCCGACTTAAATTCAAATAATCTAACAATAAATCCAAAGATTATAATTCCTTTTCTAATCGCTTCGATACATTGCTTATTCGGTTTAAGAGTATCAGTAACAATAATACTTAAATTTTTCTCTTCCGTAACGCTCGTTATTGTCTTGTCGCGTATAAAATAGCTTTCTTTAACATTGTTTCTACGATCTGCAAGTTCATTTGCCAAGTTTCTGCCCACTCGAGTAATTTATTTAATATCTTCTTGAATCTGCAAACGTTCCTCCGCTCATTTTGTTCGTCTCCTTAGTTTGGTATCATCCGCAAATTTTGAAATTATACTCTTAATTCCTATGTCGATGTCAATGATATAAATAATAAAAAGAACTAGTCCCAGAACTGATCGCTGAGGCACGCTGCTCTTTATACTGTTCCAGTTCGACGCCTTGTCATCAATGACCACTCTTTGTTTACGTCTTCTCAGCCAATTTTTAAGTCATTTGAGAATATTACCATCAATTCCTTGAGATTGAAATTTAGAAGTTTAGCTGATAATCTCCTAAGTGGCACTTTATCAAACACCTTTTGAAAACCGAAATATATAATATCTTCTGTTTTACTATCGTCATATATATTTACAATATCATTGAAGAAAACGAGCAGATTAGTAAGACAAAAATGATTCCGTCAAAAGCCGTGTTGAGAATCTTTTATTCATTTATTAATTTCTTAGTGATCAACTATTTTGTCCCAAACGATCGGGACTGAAGTCAGACTGATGGGACGATAATTTCCTGGAAGCAATTTATCCATTTTTTTAACTTGTAAACATTACGCCAATATTAAAAAAAAAAAAATATTGGCGTAATGTTTACAAGTTTCCAGTCGAACGGAACTTCTCCAGACTGTAAAGATTTATTAAATATACACAGTATGTGAGAGAAGGGACTACTGTACACTTCATTTCTTTAAATACCCTAGGATGGGGCTTATCTGGACCGGGAGGTTTATTAGGATTGATTTTACTTATGCCGAGAGGACTTCACTTTCACTAATGGTAAAATCGTGAAGGCGCATCACTGAGCGTGATTACGGGAACGGGAATGTTGTTCATATTTTCGTTAGTAATGTTCATAAAATCTGCGACAGTGCAGATTTGATACCCCTGCAGGAGCACTGGCTACCTAAGCAAGAGCTAAAATTCCTCTCTACCATCCATGATGACTTTATGTACCATGCGTCATCAGCAGTAGACTTGTCAGATGAATTAATGTACGGTAGGCCTTTTAGTGGTGTTGCTTTCTTAAAAAGGAAAAATTTGTCAAAACATTAAAAATTTTAACAAGCGATAATGTAAGGTTGTTACGCATTGAATTACAAGTGAACAATGATTGCATATTAATTGTAAACTGCTATTTACCATATAACAACGGCAGTAATCTAGATGAATACATTGATTTGCTGTACAAAATTAAGTCATTATCAGATAACCCCAAATATTCTCACTGTATAATAATGGGTGACTTTAACGCACATGTGAACTCGGAATTCTTTGTAGAATTGGGTAACATGTGCGAGTCGGCCAATTTAAGTGTAAGTGATGTAGATGTATTAGGGATAGCCAGTGGTAATTTTACATACGCTAGTGAACGAGTGGTACCACCAAGTGGATTGATCATTGTCTCACTAGTAATAATCTAAAGGATCGAATTGTTAGAGTTCATATTCTGTAATTAACGTTACCAATTTATGCGCAACACGACTTAACAAGAACTCAATAGGTAAGAATAATCGCGTCGATTGGTCCAATGTTACGATGCAGCAGAGAATAGAATACAAAGACAGAACAAGTCACCTCTTTAATAATTTAGAAATTTTGCACCTTACCTGTAATAATCCTTGCTCAAATGATTCTCACTGTAAACTCATAGATAGGTATTATAGTAAGATAATATCCATGTTAAGAGAAGCAAGAAGCCCCCTGATTAAATCTTACAACTATCATACTAAGATTATTCCTGGATAGAATGATTTTATTGCCCTGAAGAAGGAATCGAAAGACGCCTATGATTTGTGGTGCTTTCATGGTAGATCCAGATTAGGACCAGTATACTTGAATATGTGTAGAAGTCGGGGTCAGTATAAGGCGGCCATAAGGCGATGTAAACAGGAAGAAGAGTCTATTCGAGCATCAAAAGCCTGTGAAGCTCGCATAAATAACGATAATAAAAATTTTTGGAAATTTGTTAAGAATAAAACGGGTGTCAAAAATGTCCTCCCTCCGACAATCGATGGGTTGTCGGGGAAGGCTGAAATTGCAAAGCTGTGGAAAAACCACTATTCTAACATTCTTAACAGTGTGAGTAAGGATAATCTTAAGACAGATTGCAGCGAAACGATTGTGGGAGGGACAAGGGAAAATACTTTGATATCATTTTCTGAAGTAAAGAGGTTAATTAAAGAGTTAAAGACTGGTTCTGCGTCAGGGATAGATGACTTATCGAATGAGCACTTAAAATATGCAAATGACGTAGTATGTCTGCATATATCATTGCTCCTATCAGCCATGCTGGCTCATAGCTATATCCCTGCAGATTTCATGAGGGTATACAGTATATCTTGCCCCTGGTCAAAAATAAGTACGGAGACATTCTGTCCAGCAATAATTACAGGCCTATTGCTGTCGCTTCCTGCTTCTTGAAATTACTAGAAAAACTCTTGTTACGCCGACTAAATGATTTCCTATGGACATCTCCTAATCAGGTTGGCTTTAAAAGGTCTCACTCAACTGGCCTGTGTATCTATGTGCTTAAAGAAACAATATCTAAATATATTGACAGTAATTCAACTATCAGGTCATCCCATAAGTAATGTCGTTTTTTACGATAGATTAAGTTTAAACTGGTCCTACTCGGTTTAAGCATAAATTTTCCGAAGGTTATATCTAAGAGGAGATCTATCGTGTTTCGCTACATACTTTACAGACCTTGATCAGTGAAGACCTGTGTTTTGCTTTATGTGAACCCCTCATAGACATGGCGGTATCAGAAGAGCATATCAGGCATATAATGCTTTACGAGTTCAAAGAAGGGAATAGTGCTACTGAAGCAACGCGAAACATTCAGGAAGTTTATGGCAACGATATTCTGCATGTGAGGAAATGTCAAAGATGGTTTCAAAAGTTTGGGAATGGTGACTGCTGTTTGACAGATGCAGCACACTCTGGACGCCCTACTGAGTTTGATGATGACCTGCTGTTAGCCGCACTTGAAGAAGACTGTTCAACAACTGCCGAAGAATTGGCCCAGAAACTTATTTCATCCCTGTCCACCATCTTCGACATTTGCAACAACTCGGGAAAGTGCCTAAGTTAGGAAAATGGGTGTCACATGAATTGTCGGTCGACAATCTGAGGGTGCGGGTAAACATTAGCACAGCTCTTCATTCCCGTGAACTCCAAGATCCGTTTTTGCACCGTTAAGTGACTGGTGATGAAAAGTGGATACTGTACCAGAATGTTAAGCGCCGTCGACAGTGGGTTTGTGCCGGAGAACCAGCGACACCACAGCCAAAACCAAATCTTCACCCTCGGAAGGTGTTGCTTAGTGTTTGGTGGGATAAAGGTGGTGTAATACACTTTGAAACCTTACCACACAACCAAAAAATCACCGCTCAAGTCTACTGTCAACAACTGGATCGATTGAACACTGCACTAAAAGAAAAGAGACCTTCTTTGGTTAATCGGAAAGGAATCGTGTTCCACCACGACAACGCACGTCCTCATACCGCTCGGATCACTTCTGCAAAAATTGAGGAGCTTGGATGGGAAAAACTTCCACATCCTCCATATTCTCCAGACCTTGCGCCTTCAGATTATCATCTCTTCAGGAGTCTGCAAAACTATCTTGACGAGAAACAGTGTATTTCTTTAGATGACCTGCACACCAGTCTTTGTACGTTTTTTGCTTCAAAACAGCCTGAATTTTATAAACATGGCAGTGAAAAGCTTGTAGGGCGTTGGCAGAGTGTCATTGATTCCGATGGAAAATATATACTAGATTAAAAAGTTTCAGTTGAGTTTTTTTTGTCCTTCAAATTCCGATCTAAAAAGCGACATTACTTATGGGATGACCTGATATTTATAGCTGTTTCCTAGGTATAAGTAAGGCATACGATAGGGTGAACCATAATATTTTATTTGCAAAACTAGAAGATAGGAAGGTTCCCATGTACATATTAAGTTGACTGAAATTTTGGTATTCCCACCAATCTTTCACTGTTAGGTGGGGCAATGTACTATCCGAGTGTTTTTGCTCCTCTTGCGGGGTGAGACAAGGCTCCTTGCTCTCCCCTATGCTGTTTAATGTGTATATCGACGGATTAATTGCTTCACTTAATGAGGCAACAGTGGGATGTTGTATAGATAACACAAGGATAAATAACTTAGTTTATGCCGATGATATGGTGTTAATAAGTCCCTCTGTTAAAGGTCTGGATCGGCTACTAAAAGTCTGCGAAGTGTATTCGCAGAAACATGATATTCTTTTTAATGTTACAAAAACTAAGGTTATGCAATTTCATCCTAAAAGCTGTAATCAGCCAGCTGATATAAGGTTTAAAATGAATGGTGAAGTAATTGAGGAAGTACAAGAGTTTAAGTATTTGGGTCAAACTATTACCAGTTCCTTGAGTGATGACTCGGATAAAAGAAAACAATCTCGAAGCCTGTGTGCTAAAGCGAATATGACCATAAGGAACTTTCGATTCTGTACAAGTCAAGCTAAAGACACTCTCTTTCGTACTTTCTGCAGTAATACAGTATATACGGACAGCAACTGTGGGTGAATTATAAAAAAGGTTCTGGCAGAACTCTAAATTTGCTGTACAACAGGTCTTTAAGACTCTTACATAAATTACTCCCGAGATGCTCAGCTTCGCAAATGTTTGCTACCCGCAACGTCCCGAGCTTCCCGGAGGTAACAAGAAGTGCTCAACACAGTCTAATGCAAAGAATTAAAAAATCAACCAACCCGATCATCCAAGCTATCCATGAGTCCTGCCATTTATCCTCTAAGTTATGGACTTCTTGGTACGAAAACGTCTGTCTGTAGCTCCACTCAGTGATGGGCATCGATACATGAAAATCGCTAAAGCGATACCGATACAGCGATACATGAAGAACGTCTTAGGCGATACCGATACGCCGATACTTTCTAGATGTCTTAAGCGATACCGATACCGATACATGCATCGCCGATACATGTATCGCCGGTGCATTTTTATAATTATTCATTTAATATGTAGGTATTAGATATTATTGTTTATACTAGTAATTTGTACGCACTGTAAGTAAAATCAACGACATTTTAATGGGTTTTATAGATGTAAATAAAAACAATTGCTTTATTTAATGAAAGTATGTTTTAATTTTGTAGGATACATGAATGACTGAAAATATTACACTAACAATTAAAAGTAATTACTATTACCCTTCAAAAATACCAGCTGGCTAAACATCTGGTCAGACAGTCTATTCCTTTTTGGAGCGTGAATGTGACCAGCCAAACTAAACAACCGTTCTACAGGAGCAGAGGATGGTAGTGGTGTGTTATACTTCCCTGACGCGTTATTATTACTATTAATATCTTCACTCATTATCGCACAACTACTCGGCGTGACGTCTACTTAATGAGTGACTGATTGATAAGAAATGCCTCGGGGGACCAAGAGGAATCGCTGCGTTACAAGTATGAACCTGTTTAAACTCAACACCGAGTGGGCGTGGCCAATAGTGTTGCGACACCAATGAGCGTTTCTATATTATATGAGCGTTTCTATATTATGAGCGTTTCTATATTATGTTTAATTAATCTCAATAACACAAGTACAAACGTGTTTAAACGTTGCGCCGTACTGTGTGACGTGACCAGTAGAGTAGTACTCTCATTAAATAAATATTTAATAATATTATTATTTATGTATATTCATAAATGTAACTCAGTAGTGTCATATTATAACATCTATTTAAATATTTAAAAATTCTTATTAATGTATCGATGTATCGAAGTATCGATTTTTTTCGATACATTTAAGAAAATTGACCTTAGCGATACCGATAAATCGATACTTTTGTCAAGTAGCTAAAGCGATACCGATACCGATACAAAAGTATCGATCGATACGTATCGGCGATACATGTATCTAGATACTGCCCATCACTGGCTCCACTTAACTTCGACATTACAGCATTATTTCTAATCAATTGTATATATTTCTATCCTTAGTATATGAACTGTCATTGTATTAATAATATTTGTCATATGGACTATAGTCTGCCAATAAACCTTTTCATTTTCATTTTCACTTTCATTTTCATATATGATCACCCAAACCTGCAAGGAAAAGAACTAAAACAGTGTTTAAAAACGCTAATTAATTTCGGCCGGTCACAACCAAGCCCTTTTCAAAGCCATAAACTAGTTAAAATGTCCAACAAAGTTAAAAACTTCCGTCCTGCGGAGGAACTGACGTATAAATGACTGTGTTAAGGCATAATCACGGACAAAGAGATGGTGGCTGTCATACGTCTGGCAGTTGGCGAAGGCAAAATTTTTTTCCAGATTTCAAACATTTAAGGTTAATAATCTTTAAGTAAAAACCAGTCTTCTACATCTGGCAGCCGGTCACGACCTGAAATTGCCCTACAATATTTTAAAATGTTAAAAATAAACCAATCCATACTATAGGACAGCTTAATATTTGAAATGGTGTTTTCTCCTAAAATATAAAATGCCTCGTATATTTGTTTCTGTTCCTGGTCCCTGATCTTCAAAATAGGTTTAGAATCTTGAAAGTTAAAAATATGATTACGAAGTTCCCTATGCTGAACCAAGTTACTATAAGTATTACCCGATCTCAGGTCACGTTTGTGGGAATTAATCCTTCGCTGAAAATCAATTGTCTCTCCGATGTATTTTTGAGGGCAAACTCCACATGGGATTTCATAAACTACGCCAGAATTGTTGGAGGCTTTTGTAATAGGATGACGGATGAATGAAGACAATTTATTTTGCACAGGAGAGACCAACTTAATCCGCTGTGGCAAAAGTGAGGAAAGCCTTTTGTTAACCTCAAGAGGCACTTTCAGGAATAAAACGTCTTTATCCAGCTTCCAATTTTGGAGGAAAGAAAGATCTCCTAGCGGCGAAATAAGCTTTATCAGTGAACAAATTGGAATAACCCAAACCTCTAAATATGCTTTTAATATGTAAAACTTCATCATCAAGATAAATGGGGTCAAAACCCTGAAAGCTCTCAAAAAGGGACCAAAAATAACGCCTTTTTTAGTACAGAGAGAATGATTGGAAAAAGCATGAATGTAGCTGTCTGAATGCGTAGGCTTTCTAAATACTTTGAAAGGTCTTTGGTTGGGATCTCTTAAAATAAGAACATCCAAAAACGAGAGAAATCCACTAATCTCAACTTCATACGTAAACTGTATTGAAGGTACACAATTGTTAAGAAGTCCCAAAAGCTCATCCAAATCCACATGAGATTCCAGAATAACACACGTGTCATCAACATAACGGAACCAATTGACCCCCGGCACCAAAGATTCTGGCAAAAAATTAACTTCAAAAAAATTCCATAAAAATGTTAGCTAAAATTGGAGAGAGCGAAGCGCCAATCGGTAAACCTACCTTTTGTCTAAAAAAAGACCCATTAAAAGAAAAATAGTTATGTTTCGAGCAAAGTCTAATAAGCTCCAAAATAATTCCATAATCAAACGAAATGGTCTCAGGATGATCATGAAGCCTCTTTTAGGAACTGCAAGGTTAGATCCAAAGGAACTCTAGTAAACAAAGATACCACATCAAAAATCACCAATTTTTTTCCCGATAAGTCTGTACCTCGAAGTTTTGTTAACAAACTGCAGAATTTTTAAGATGTGCTCCCGAGATTTGGCCTACTAATGACGAAAGGAGGATCGAAAGCCATTTAGACAGCTGTTCAGTAAAATTTCCCACATTAGAAATAATAGGGCGCAAAGGTACTGAGGGTTTATGCACCTTTGGAAGCCCATATATATATATATATATATATATATATATATATATATGCTAGAGCTCCGCCCATTTTATGTCACTATCTTTCATGACGTGTCTAATGTCATTATCTTTCAACCAATCCGGAATACAGAAGCCTCCAGCGACCTCAAATGACCTCGGAGGCCGACGTCACATTGCCTATCTTCTTCACCGTCCCCAGTTATCCCTATTCCCGAAGTCTCATCCAAATCTGGCCAGTGGTATCGCCGGCCATAACAAACAAAGAAAGAAAGTTCGCAGGCACTTCGACCGTCACAAATATTAGTATAGATGTAGATAGTAGCTCTGCCGGAAAGTTGTTGGATCCTGCTATTCTAGGGAGAATTCCTGAAAAAATTAATTTATTAGTCCTATCGTTTAGAGTCCGCATCAGCCGCTTGTATTTCTCTGTTAGCTCCTCTGACCAGGAAATCTTAACATCGTTAATCCCAACATGCACCACAAATGTATTTTCATCAGCATCTTTACCCAACTCATCTATGGAGTCCATGATGTCGTCAACACGGGCTCCAGGATAGCAGTTCATTGACAGAGTTACGCAAAATTACAAGAAGCCAAGAAAGATGTAGATGTAGTGCATCATTGAAGGTCTGAATAGTCAACTTTAATTTGTGTGATGCCTTTAAAACACGAAATCCAATAAAATGGTCATTTTTCAGTTCTTACTGTGGTTTCATACAGTCTATTTTCGCCTTTATAGTCTCACCCCTCGTGCTTCACCCCTTTGAAAATTTGAGCACCATATCTAATATCAGTTCCTGAAGCAAACACTGCCTCCACCTCTTCTGCATTTCTGATTTTTCAGCAGATTTTTATATCATCAGCAAAGAATGTAGTTACTATACTGTTGTTGGTTACTTCACTGTCAATGTCTCTTCGCATGATAATGAATAGCAGTGAAGCTAATACTGTTCCTTGTGATACTGAGCCACGTACTCCTGATTCTGATGATGATATAACTGTATTTTTACTTCTGACGTTTTCAGAGTAAGTTGTAAATCCATTTTCTCACTTTGCCTGTTTTTCCAATGTTTCATTTTCTGTTAATCAATGCAAAATACATTTATGTTTAAAAAAAATGTACAAATATGAAGGAAAGTTTATCATACTATGATGGAAAAAATAATTTAATTTTAAAAATAAATATTTTTTAATCAATACATAACTTCAGTTTTCATTTTGTACATAGTGCTATAGGAGAAACTATATACTGCCTGAAGCCGAATTGTAATAAATTTTAACCTGGTTATTAATAACAACGCTTTGGAATTTACAAAATCACTTTATAATTCATATCTCAGTCAAAGACCACGAGAAAATAACCGATACGTTAAAGAACTTAAATTAATAACAAAGGCATTATACTCTGGAACAAAATTGCTTCCAAATTGTCCATTTCAATTTAATATGGCTTCATTTTTAAATAAAAGTATACAACGATCAGCTATATATATTGTCATATATACAGGTTGTAATAAGATTCCTTAGTCATAAGGAATTGAATGTTTGAATTGTATAGCAGAAATTTGTTTACACGTAACTAAAGTTCGTATCTATACGATATTTACTGTACTGAATTCATGAGGAATGCATCAAAATTAGAGAGAATGCGCTCTCCAATGATGGTTCAAGCATACCAAAATTTACACGTGCAAACAGCTTTCTGGTAGGAAATTAGAACGTTTAATTCAATAAATATCGTGTGGATACGGAATTTGGTACATGCAAACAAATTTGTGGTATGCAGTTCGAACATTTAATTCAGTAATAACCTTTAGTAGCATGTTCGCAAAAACGGAGAGGGAGTGTCAGTGTCAGTACCAAACGGAGAGGGGGGGGGTGTCAGTGTCAGTGCCAAACGGAGAGTGGGTGTCAATGTCAGTGCCAAGCGAGGGGAAAGAGGGAAAAAGAGGGAAAATAAAAAATGTAATCCCTCGGAGGGGGTTGGGGATGGGTGATAGGATAAGCGTGGTAAGGGCTAGGGGTATCTCCAGCAAAACCCAGTGTAGTCCTGAATACAGAGTAACACTAAACTTAAATTTTTTTGTATAAATATGTGTGTTTATATATATTTGTGTCTGACGTTACACTATGAAATTTAGCGGCCACCATCCAATCCTGTTTAAATCATAACAGTAATATTACACCATCCGGAGTCGAACCTCCGACCTCACTCTTTATAGTTCAATAATTCGCTTTTGTGTAACCTAACCTAATGTGGGAGCGTACCAGTTGAATATAAAGTATATTAACCTAACCTAACCGTGCCTAAACTGGAAAATAAAAAATAAAAATAATCTATCGTAACCTAACCTCTTATACATTTACGCATTCCTAAAAGTAACCTAACCTACTGTCATACATTGTTCTTCTCCTAATATGTATAGATAAATAAACAAAATAAAAATGTGTGTGACGTCATTCCATGAACAGTTTTTTGAAAGGAGTAAAAAATATTTCAAAGTATGCGTCTAACTCTTCTACAGCGTTTCCCCTCACTTGTGTGTGTGTGTGTGTGTGTGTGTGTGTGTGTGTGTGTGAGAGAGAGAGAGAGAGAGAGAGAGAGAGAGAGAGAGAGAGAGAGAGAGAGAGAGAGAGAGAGAGTGGTGGTGGGAACAGTGATATTGTGATATACCTGATAAAAATGATATATATAGGGCCAAGTGAATTTTACCTGCACTCCCTCTCTCCTAAAAAACGTGCTGCTGAATGATGCCAAGCGCTTTTATGTACCCAATAACACCAAAGGTGCCTGCGTCCCACAAACAACCATCTTATTAAGACACGTACATAGTTATAATTTAAAGAACTAATACACTGATTAATGTATGATGTAATCCACACACGTTATGCAGCGCATTAAGACGATTTTCGTTCATAGCCTTGGGTGGTTCGAAGTTGAAGGGAGTTTTGGTTAGGTGGCAGCAATGGATTTTTCACTCTGGGGTAGTTGGTACTGTGTAGGGAATCACAATAATTTCTTTTGTACTACCCTCTGATTTCTTCTTGTAGTGGATCGGAATATTTGAAGATGAAAGCAAATTTTGCTGTAACAGCATATTGACAAATCTGATGTTATCATGATTTGCCGTGTCAACTAAAAATGGAAATTAAGATATGCATTTTATTAAAATTAAATGTTTAAAATTTAAAATTCAATGCTGATTCGGGATATGACTTCATCTTTTATGATTTGAGAGAGAATACATATAAAAATGAACATTGCAGAATTTAACAAGATTACATGATTAAGTTTAATAAGAAAAACATCTTAGTAGCTGAAAAAAGAATGAAATATCATTGAATAAAAAATCATCTCAGCAAAAATTAAATAAAAAACAGAAAAATATTAAAATTTGTAATTATTTTCCAAGTTTGCCTGAATATTATAGGCCTATACAGCCAGAATGTCATGCGAGTTTGGACTTTATATGAAAAAATGAACACACACACACACACACACACACACACACACACACACACACACACATACACACACAAGCATATATACATACACGGTGAGCCAAAAAGCTATTACCCAACTTTTGAAAAAATATTGTGGCTCACCCTCTTTATTGATCTCACTGCTGAGGCCGTATGTTGTACCCATACTTTTACTCTTTCAAATGCTGGCTTTGAATCTTGATTCAACGCCCCAGGAGTAGAGGTACAGGCTCACAACTAGAGAGAGGTATCAGAATATGGTGCTCAATTGAAAGGCGGTGAAAGTCAGCAACATACTTTCAGATGACAGTTAGTTTCTCCATAAATAATTAATTTTCCTGATTTTTACACAAAATAATTAATTTATTTCCTTTTTCATTTCAGACCATCATTCTGCTATAGATGGTGAACAAGTTATAACATAATGAAATACTCTTTGGAAGATGAAGCATTGATATTGAACCTGCGTAAGGAGAAACACTGGGGTGCAAAACGAATGAAGAAAGAGTTTCCAAATAAACGACGGACGATACCTGGCATTCAATATGTCATAAAGAAAATCGATATCAAAGGGTCGACCAAACGAAAAGCAGGCAGTGGAAGGCCAAAAACATCACGTACTGAGGAAAATATTGACACGGTTTCATCCATGATATGCAGTCAAGAAGAACGGTCCAACACCCACAAGTCCGTTAAAGAAATTTAAAAAACTACTGGTATTTCTCGCTCTAGTGTTCGTCGTATAGTAAAAGATAATCTGGGTCTTAAATGTTTTAAAAGAGTCGAAGTTCATAAGCTCTCTGCATCAAATAAAGAAACAAGACCTCTACAGATCTACAGAAGCTAAGGCTAACAAAGACCCTAAGATCCACTCTAAGGTTAGCCCGAGAGAAAGAAGAGAGTAGGGGGTTAAAAGAAGAGAATAAGGGGTTAAGTAAGTAGCAAAACCTATCATTCGTGGGTTAACATTCATTCAGAGAGAGAGAGAAAGACTCACCATCATCATCCGCCGACCACTGCCGACAAGTCGGAAAAATAGTCGAAGAGAATAGGAAAGGGGTGAAAGATGAAAAGAAGTAAAATAAGAATGCTTACAAACCAGTGACGAGAAGACCTTTACGGTTGCTTCAACAAGAAACACACGAAATGACCGAGTTTATGAAAGACAGGACAAAAAATCTATTAGTTCAGATCGACTTTGCAGGGAATGTCCGCATTTTTTTCAAAAAGTCATGGTTTCCATCTTTATTTCAAAGTTAGGGATGTCAGAGATTGTTTTTTTTATGAAAATGCCAAAATCACTGCTGCTTATTACCAAGAAAAAATCCTTGATGCGGTACTGAGGTCGATAAGGGAGAAGTCAAGGTTGGAAGCGTGCATTGATAACACAGGTCAACAAAAAAAAACATTTTTTCGTTGCCAAGGAAATTCGTACGAATTTAGGGTATTTTGGGGTTGCTGAATTCCAAAATGAAAGTAGTTTTTCCGATTTGGCTCTAGTTCTTGAGATAATGAATACCCTCCATTAATAGGAAACGTAACCATAACGCGTGCATATGGGAAACTACCGGAACATTCTAGATGGTGAGACCGAATAAAATGCCATTATGTATTTCATGTGTTTACTTTTGTATGATTTGAGACAATTTCAATGCGATTTGTAAGTAGGCTCCGCCTGAACATTAGATTTTTTGCATTTTTACGTGTTTCAATGGGGTACCAATTATCTCATAAATTAGAGCCAATGTAGCAAAACCGATGTCATATTCGGAATCAGCACCACAAAGTTACCCCAAAATCACTCTAATATGATTGGCAATAAAATGAGTGTTGACCAGTGTAATGGAGGAGGGCACATTCCGCATAATCTTGAACTTAATTAGGTAACTGTATAGAAACAGAAAGTTTTTCTACCCCTGTCTGTATAACAGCGAATTACAAAATAATGGTTACAGTTAGCAAAAATCCAACTTCACCACGAGATAGACCATGAAATTCTATACAGGACACACATAACTTATATTGATTATACAAATAACATGTGATAAATGTAAAATTATATTTTTCAAAATCAGGGTAATAAATGTTTTTGGCCACCTGGTATATACAAAGAGAGAGAGAGAGAGAGAGTATATGTATATATATATAGTGTATATACATATATATATAATATATATATATATATATATATATATATATATATATATATATATATCATAATCATGCTAACTGACATAGATGAGGACGTTACCAGAGACAGCACAGTAACATCCTTTGCCGATGACACAAAGATCAGTAGAAAAATAAAAAAGCCAGAGGATATAGGATCTTTACAAACCGACATGAACAGAATCTACAAGTGGACGGAAGACAATATGAAGACAATATGAAGACAACAATATGAAGTTTAACAGTGAGAAATTCCAGCCGTTACGGTACGGAAAAAGAGAAGACCTAAAATCCATGGAATATTATACCCCAAATGGACAGGAAATTAAGAGAAATTCTAAAGCAAAAGACTAAGTGGTTGTAATGACTGATGATGCGAAGTTTGAAACACAAAATAAGATGGCAGTAAACAGAGCAAAGAGAGTAACTGGACAGATACTTAGAACCTTTAAAGTTAAGCGAAGGGTTAGGAATACAATGATTCCTCTACTGAAAACACTGATCATACCGAAATTGGAATACTGCTCAGTCCTAACATGCCCATATAAAAAAGAAGACATTAGACAACTAGAAGGGTTTCAGAGAAGCTTTACAGCGAAGATCAAATGGTGCAAAGAACTAAATTACTGGGAAAGGAGGAGAGAGAGATACACCATTATTTACACTTGGAAAATAATGGAGAAACTAGTCCCTAATCTTACTCTGAACCCTGTAACTCCCCAAACAACAGTGGAAAGTAGAAAAGGAAGACTGCGTCGTGTTCCAAAGTTAAAGGCTAGACAAGGAACATCCTTAACCCTGAAAGAAAATAGTTTTGTTGTGAGAGGACCAAAACTGTTTAATCAGCTGCCCAAAGACCTAAAGAACACGAATGGGGTTACAGTGGACATCTCCAAAAGAAGACTAGACTCCTGGCTCAGAACAATCCCCGATGAGCCTGGCGTACCTGGCTATATGAGGTGAGGTGGCGAGTACATGAAACCAACTCACTACTTCACCAGGCCAACTCGAGAGGAGGGACGACAAGCTTGACCTTCGTGCAATGAGGAATCATCGCGCGGAACAGTTAAAAGATTCAATATATATATATATATATATATATATATATATATATATATATTTAGTGGTGGACCGGATGTCAGTCTTTCAACATCTGCGGCTGCGGCTGCGGATGCGGATATTTAGTTAATCTATCAATATAATATAGAATTATGAATATATGACATAATTTTTCAAATTTCTTGATATTACTATTATGGCAGGCAATGCATAACAATTAAAATTAATATTAATGTTTTCATTATGATAAAAATAATAACTTTCTCAAGAGTTTCAGCCATAGAAAATTGAATGAAACAAGTTTCATTCAATTTTCTGTGTTCCCAGGTATTCATATTTTGACGTTTATATATTTGTTTGTTCATTAATAAATAATTAATTAATACTTTACATGAAATGTGCATGACTGGGCCTTATAAGCTACTTTATAAGCTAATTTAATTGTAAATTGCATAATTTATTAGAAGTAATATCCGCATAACATCCGCAGTCAGAAGTGCGGATGCGGATGTTAAAAATTATGCGGATGCGGATATCCGGTCCACCACTAAATTATGTATATATATGCAATAAAATCACAGAACAACACCGGTCCACCACTAAATTATATATGTATATATGCAATAAAATCACAGAACAACACGTGATCTTTTTAATAAGCAAAGAACCACAGGGAAAAGGAAAAGGAAACACGAAATCCGAGCACTTTCGTGATATATTCACATCTTCAGGGACAAGAAAGAAATAAGAAATAGACAGAATTTACCAATTAAATGAGTTAAATACACAAGCGAAAAAAATTCCCCAATAGACAAATCAATTTAAAAAAGGAAACACGAAATCCGAGCGCTTTCGTGATATATTCACATCTTCAGGGACAAGAAAGAAATAAGAAATAGACAGAATTTACCAATTAAATGAGTTAAATACACAAGCGAAAAAAATTCCCCAATAGACAAATCAATTTAAAAAATAATAAAACAATCTAAAGATTTTTTCCCCAATAGATAGCTTAATCTAAAGGCTACCAAATTATTGAATACATGAAAAATATATAAAGGAAATTAGACAATTAACATGTACACAAAAAATTATAACTGTTATTAGAAATAGTATTTCATTAAAACAGGTAGTTAAGTGGCAAGAGTCTAAGGAAACAAGACATGGTGCAGTCGGTCGTCGACACGTGCACCTTCCAGAATATTTCATTACCTACTGGAGAAGCGAAGAATTCCCTAATAGGCAACTCAATCTAAAAACAATTTAAAAATTTTTCCCAATAGATAACCTGTTGAAAAGTCTACTAAACTATCGAGTACATAAAGACTATATAAAAGAAATAATACAATTAAAATGTACACATAAAAATGTTAACAATTATTAAAATAATATTTAGTTCTTTAAAGCAAACAATTAAGTGGCAAGAATGCGGTCAAAACCTTTCTAACAATGTACGAGTCTAATTTATAAAGCCCAGCGCTAATATTAAGAACAAAATCCGCATTATTCTTGATCACACTCGATTCAATTATATTTCTACTAACAATAGATTTACTAAAACTTAATTTGGAGGCATTTTTTCATTCAATGGGGTGATTAGTATCTCTCACGTGAATGAAAATGGCGTTAGATTCCTGGCCGGTTCTTATACTGTATTTATGCTGCTTAATACATAACTATAGCGTCTTGCCAGTTTGACCAATGTAAAATTTATTACATATTGTGCATGGAATTTTATATACACAACCCTGTTCACTTAAAGGGGAGTTTTTAATCAATGAATTCTTAATTACGTCTAAATTTCTGAACGCGATATTTACATTAAAAGTCCTCAGCAGTTTCGGCAGATCAAGAAAGTTTCTTTAAATAGTAATGCTAAGGCGTTTTTCGTGGTTAAGGAGTCTTGTCTTTTACCTCGTAGAAGGTCTTCTTTGCTATTTTTAAAGATTTATCTATGCAGTTCTTTGGCTATTTTAAATCAAACGCAATTTTATATATTTTACTAATTTCATCATCAATGGACTATGGGCTACAAATTCGTAAGCATCTTAGGAACAAAGGAGAAAAAACGGTTCGTTTTAGGTTAATGTGGTGAGCCGAATAATAATGTATATACAGTAGGAACAATTATTAGTGGGTTTTCTGTAAATACTGTACTTAAACTTTTTTCCAGACCTATATATTAAAACATCTAAAAATGGGATCGATGAGTCTTTTTCTATTTCAACTGTAAAATTGATAGAGGGAGTTAAATTATTAAGCTTGGGTAAGAATTCATTGAGATTTAAAATTTCTGGCCAAAGACAAAGAACATCATCTACATATCTCAACCACGGAACGTAATTTGGCAGAATCTTCCTTAATAATTTACTTTCAAAAAACTCCATATATAAGTTACTTAAAATGGGAGAGAGGGGGTTTTCCATAGCCATACCAAATTTCTGCCTAAAATATTCATTATTAAACACAAATTTCGAGTCTACTATGCACAGCTTAATTAATTCTATAATTAGGCTGACCATATTTCCTTGAGACAAAAACGGGACATTGGGATGGCAAAAAAGGGACGGGGGTTATGTAATATTCTGTATTCATGAAAAAGTAAGTACATAAACATATTGAGCTTACAATTATTCTTCAGTGACAGAACCCATACAGAACCCATAAAACAAACGGTAGTGTCCCGTTCAAAACGGTACGTATGGTCAGCCTATCTATAATGGTAGTCACAGGTAATGGCAAATTATGCTTAACCAATTCGTCCGAAAGAAAAACTAATAGATCCTCCACCGGGACTCTTGTAAATAAAGAGGTAACATCAAAGCTTACCAATCTAAAATTCTAATTGACACTGATACTATTTAATTTTTCTACAAGGGCTTGTGTATTTAACTCATTTACTTGGTAAATTCTGTCTATTTCTTTCTTGTTCCTGAAGATGTGAATATATCACGAAAGCGCTCGGATTTCGTGTTTCCTTTTCCTTTTCCCTGTGGTTCTTTGCTTATATATATATATATATATATATATATATATATATATATATATATATATATATATTAGGGCGGAGTGAAATCAGACAAAAGTTTTCTTTCCCTTTCGGCACACTGAAATTATATTGTGGTTTTAACTAGGAAATAGAATGAAAACTGAAATAATATTCTACAGGGTGTTCGAAAAGTCCCGTCGCTCCCTACAAAATGTACCTATTTTATTTTTCTGTGATTAATTGTATTTAGATGTGGTAGGTGTAATTATGAAACAAGTCACTAGCAACAATTTCTTTAATTACTTTAATTATCGCTTAATTCATTGACAAATGACAGGCGGTATGGTTTCATGCCGAGATCTTTTGTCATGTGATCTTTCATTGTGGACTTGGGGACTGTAAGTTCTTGTGATCGTTTCCGAAGTGATTTTTTCGGTGAACGAGCCACCGATACAATCACACCTTTACATTGTTCTGCTCGCGTTGTTGGTCTTCCCGTTTGAGCCAGTTTCGAACAGCTTTTTCTCCCAGCGTAATACCGTCCTGTTTGGTAGTACAGCCTTATTGAATCTTGTGTTCAAATTATTCTGGATATCATGCATCATTTTGCCAGTATGTGACCTTTCATGAGCTCTTGTGCTCATCACTATTCTTTCCTCCAGAGTATAAGTGGACTGGTCTGCCATTGTCTACACCACTCTAATACCTGGAATTTTTTTTTTTAATGAATCACATATAAATTCAATTAATCACACAAAAATAAAATTGGTATTACAGTACAATATGTACATTTTGTAGGGGGTGACGGGACTTTTCGAACACCCTGTAGAATATCTTAAACTTCTCCATTTTTGCCAAAATATGACATGGGTGTCGTAACTGGGTTTACGGTGGTCTATAACTGATTCTTGGCTATGTTGTGGGGGAAATAAATAGATACAACCCACACAAAACTTAAAAATATATCTTCTGCAAATAATTTTCAGGTTATTCTCGAATTTAGTGTTTTGTTGCAAGGAATATAAAGAAACAAGGAAAGAAAAATAACCATTTTTTTAAAATTTTTATTAAGTATATATAGAGTATAAAAACACAGCAAATGAGTACACAAATGGTAATTGCAAAAAACATTAACTATTCTAATAAAGAAGGCAAACTTTTAGCAAAATCGATTTGGGTTTCTACGTCTGGCATTAGACTATGTGAAATCATTCTAGCTCTGATAAAACCAGCTCGTGTTTCAAACACAAATATCTACAGTAACTTGAAGAGTCCGTCACTAATTTAATACAACGCTTTACATCTGGGTATGATTGAGATAATTTTGAATGTTCAATGCGTTTTCCTTGAGAGCTAAAATTTCTGCTTTTGTTAAATTCATTGTAAGAGGTGCTCACTTAGATTAGTATCATTCCAATTACTTATTTTATCCCAGTCCTTTGCATCAAAATTAAGATTGCCAGAAGAATATTTTCCGGGTGAGCAAAGTATGCATTTCGGGATATATACTTCTTAACGATTTCTACTGATTCTCTAGGAAAATGCTTTACCCTATTAATAGCAGAAAAAACATGCCTTGGGCCATTTATGCAATTAGGTCTACACTTGATGTCAAACCAATTAGGACGATAATTTGTCACAATGAAATGTGTTATTGGGTAAAGTTTTTTTGGTTGGTTTCACTGTTGAAACATAAAGCCTACAAACCCTATTAGCAAGAGTTAACCATCTAGCATGACTAAGAGGACCTGGCTTTACATGAACAAGGTGTTCATTAACTGCACCATTTCAGATTGCTGAACTAATGCGGTATAAGTACTGTACTGCTGATCTCCACAATGTGTTGTGGCAGATATAATAGTTATTTACCACTAGTTATAGGTTTGAATTGTACTACTGGATTGTTTTCACAAAACTGAATGATTTTCCAAATAGGACCAACAAAGGTACTTGTCCCAGATGTTGTACTATCCAATGTTTCAAAAATATGTCTTAGGGGTAATTCATTTGTATGAAGCATACAAATGAACCATTGAAGTGGCCGACCAAGTGCTTTATTAATAACATGAATCACACCTTTATAACAGGTGTTGGTATTTGTGCTATCACAGCCTATTACAGCTATATCATTTTGTAGATGTCTCTCTTTAATAACTGACAATACTGAATTTGGTATGTCTACAGCTTTACTCGATGCTGGTGTCTAATGGGTAATATACTCTCCACCTGGTTTAGCAATTATTACATAGTGTTCTTCACTCTTCTTTTTACTGTACCACCTATGATTGACTTTCGCTTTACTTAAAGTCTGATCCTTTCGACCATCGACCGAAGTATATGGAAGTAATAGGATTAACTTTATCACTTTTCAATTTTTTCGAAGCCTTTCTCTTTCTCTTCGCACTTTACTTTTGTCTATTACGAGATGGTAATCATACCAACGTCTGTCAAAGTTCCAGTTGCAATAACAGCAGTAGCACGATCTGATACACCAAATCTATCTGCTTGCGTTGCAACATACCGCAAAGACATTCTCATTTAGCTTCCACTATTTTCAAAACCACAGTCTTCAGTTTCCATTTTCCCATTGTCACTGTCTTACTGCTTCATCTAGAGAATTTTCAACTAAGTTCCACTTCAGTGGAGCGATTGATAGTTTTCTTTTTTTTACTTACTTGTTCAGAGAGCTTCTTCTTGCATCTCTTTTGTAAAATTTGTGTGGCATGCACATCTACACTACCTATGTGCATTTTACGATCACTCCTTTGATCAAGTAGAAACTGTGATTACTCTTTTGGTACTTTTTTATCTCTCTTACGTACGCAGTCTATATGAATTTCTTCACAATCATCACTGCATTCTATGTCTGTATGAAATTTTAAATTACATTTAGAAGCACATATATCAAACAAATTACTGAGACTATTCATATATTCATTCTTTAGTTTCACTGATGTGTTTGATCTACTCAACGTTGCTCCTCTTTCTATGAAGTTTGCTACCTTTTGAAACAGCTTTTTCCTGAACTGTGGAGATTGATGCTTGCGGCCAAAGTTTTAGTAGCTCCTGAGTTATTTGTATGATGATTGGCTTGTTAGCTGCATTTTTCCTTTCTCTGAGATAGAGAAAGTATCGACCCATTTGTAAATAGTTGGCAAAAGATTATGAGACAACTTTTCAGGAGTTCCAGACATACAATGTGCTAAATAGCATGGGAAACTTGAAAGCGTGGATGCTACTACATGGAAAGCTGTTTGTGTAGAGTTACTGCAAGAGGGGATGTTGCTAGATTGATGTGAAGAAGGATGTTGCTTCAGTTGTGGAGACACTGGTGTGTGGGATGCTGATTCCATCTCTGCTCTTCTCTAGGTGAATTATTAACTGAAAAATAAGAAGAAACACTCAAATAAATTTCAGTGAATTTTAATTGCTTAAGAAAAAACCACAAATATTTACTCAGTTTACTCACGTCAGTCAAATGTACATTGTAATAAGTGTAACAGAATATTTTTTATCTCATTTCTCATAGCATGCTCACTAGCTTCTTACCTCTGAATTCTGTAGCTGGGGGACAACTACTGTAACTGGCTGTCAGGCGAACTGTAGTGGCTGGGGAGTCAGAAGACACAATGCGTACAAGTATACATACGACCTTGGCAGGAATACTTAAATCTGGGAATGACGCAAAATAATATATTAAAGTTATAAAAATTTATAACTGTGGTTTCATAATGACATTAATGGGGGTTATTCATATGAGGTAACTCTATGATGAGAACTCTATTTTCTGTTTGTTAAATTGTATTCATGCAAAAATGGGGCGGTAAGAGAAACCTGGTAAAAATTTGTATCATATATTCTTTTTTCTTAGCGAAAACTACAATAAAAATATCAGCGTGCCATTGCAAATTATCATTTTCACTTTACCATTGCAAATTATCATTTTCACTTTACCATTATATATATATATATATATATATATATTATATATTATATATATATATATATATATATATATATATATATATATATATATATATGTATGTATATATATATGTATATATATGTATATATAGTTACGATAGAAGTGTTCTTCGGGAACCTTATCCTCAATAGGAATATGAAAACAAGAGATACGACTCTCAACATTATTGGCCAAACGTTTCAGTCTATTCAGGGGCCATTTTACAATAAGTAAAAAGTTAAGAAGCAACTTAAAAAAAAAAATATCTGGATTATAAGACAAAATAAAAGAAAGTATCAGTCCAGGATACCATTTTATTTTTTAATAATGAACTTTTCCATCAGCACGAGGGAATGTCAATGGGTTCGCCCCTTGGTCCGTCCTTTGCTAACAGTTTTCTTTGTTTTCAAGAGAAAAAGTGGCTGAGGGGTTGTCCGCTTGATTTTAAACCTATTTTATTTAAACGTTATGTATATGATTGTTTTGTCATTTTTAAGCATAAAGATCATGCCCCTTTATTTTTAAATTGCATTAATACTAAGCATCCTAATATTAAATTCTCTATGGAAGTAGAACAATACAGTAAAATTTCGTTTCTTGATGTTACCGTAAATAAACATAGTACAGGCTTCTCAACACAAGTATATAGAAAACCAACTACTACCCAACTCGGTACTCATTTTTTTTAGCAATATTCCACTTAGTTTTAAGCTGGCTAGTATTAAAAGTCGTATTTTTAGAGCCTATCACTTTTGTTCAAGTTGGTCTTTATTTGACTTTGAAATTCAATACCTTAAGAGATTTTTTAACTAATTTTTATTGTACTTCGACTATTGAGACTTTAATTTCTAAATTTTTAAATAACCTATATTCCCCCAAAATAATTCAGTCCACGGTTCCAAAAGAGAAGGTTTATATTAAGCTTCCTTTTTTAGCCAACTAACTTTTCAACTTAATAAAGATGTCCACTCTATTTTGGACAGACACTTCCCTCAATGTGACTTCATAATTACTAATTCTAATTCTCTGCAATCCTTTTTTCGCCATAAAGATCACCTCCCCGTGCTTTTGAGATCCTTTGTTATTTATTTATATACATGTGTGACCTGCCAAAGTCGTTATGTGGGGCAGACTGCCCTACAGTTAAAACTTAGGATTTCGAAGCATTTGGGTTTTTCTTATCGAACTTCTCGCCCTCTTTCCATTCCTGAATCCTCTGCTATTCGACATCATTCAGAGACCCATGACCACCCATGCCCCTAGGACTCCTTTGCGATTTTGTCGTCTGCTTCTAATTCGCTTGATCTAAAAATTTTAGAATCCCTTTTTATCAAGAAATTATATCCAGAATTAAACGACAGCCTTTTCTCGATAAAATTACACACTTCCTAACCAACCAGCACCTTTTTAAAGCAACTAACGCACTAACTTAAGTTTTTTCTTCTTTCCTTTCTCTCCACTTGTCATTTGTAACTTTTACCATCCAGGTCAGTCCTTTTTTAAAAATGTTTTAAATTTTTAAATTTTTAAATTTTTTGAACTTTTAAAAAAAAATTTAATTTTTAATTTTGAAATTTTGTTTTCTTTTGTTTTATTTTTACTTTCTTTTATTTTGTCTTATAATCCAGGTAGTTTTTTTTTTAAGTTGTTTCTTAACTTTTTTACTTATTGTATTAGATTTTATTATTTTACAGTATATTTATGACATTTATATTTACTTTAGTTATATGATTGTTTTCTAGATGCTTCTATTTAGTTACTGAAGATGGCCCCTGAGTGGACCGAAACGTTTGGCCAATAAATGATGAGAGTCGTATCTCTTGTTTTCATATTCCTATTGATTATATATATATATATATATAGGGTGATGCAAAAGTGGGGGAGTAAAATATTTTTGTTTCAAATTTTTGAGATACCCTCTCATTTGGTTTAATTTGGTGGAAAAATGATCCTGGGGAAATTGCGGGTCAAAATTCGAATATTTGGAGGTCGCGCCCGCCATTTGAAAATTTGCTGATTTCCATGACACCCAGGAGGTACAGCAAGCGTCATGTTACTTTTTTTTTGAGTGGAAGTTCCCCACGAGGCCTATCATACCACCTTCCTCTTTTCCATTTGTTCATAAAACAGATACAATACAATAGATATTTACAATAGATACATAGAATGGATATACTCGTAAATTTTACTGTTGCGTCAAAGATACGAGAGTTTTCTTAGTTTTGTCCGGAAGCTTCTTCCGATAATTTGATACAACTTGCAGTAGATATTGCTTCTGTTGTTCATCATTGGTAATTAATTTGTTATAATCTTCAATCAATTTCACTCCTCTTTCAGCAATATCATTAACAACTTTCATGTGATTCACTACGTTCTTTGCAACCCAATAACTCTCATCGAGAAGCCAATCTTCTACTGGTTTGCTCAAGAACGTTGAAGACAATCCGAGTATACTGAAGAAGGACTTTGTGTTAGCAGTTACAAAATCTTCAAGCTGCTTATTGTCAATAGTTTTGATGTCTATTTGTGTCTTCTTTGGAGGATCTGGCTCCGAAGATTTTGTAAGAGCCTCCTTCATTTTTCTTTTGGTGTCAAAGCTGATTTTATCATCAAAGAAAGCCAATGCGATCAACTCTTCTGAGAGATACCACAAATGATTCTTGAATTTTTCTAAAGCAGCATTTGCTAGTTGTTCATTTGTGCTTTTGTAGCTGTGAAGATTCTTGAGAAGACTCAGATCATTTCGTGGAGCACTTGCTGCGCAGGGTGCTGAAAACCAATGCTTAATATAAATTGAAACAGAAAACCAACAAATTTCTTTTAGATTTCTTTCTTCTATTGCTGTTATTTTGAACTGACTTTTGAACATAAAGATTTTCATTGAATAAATGACTTTCGCCATCCAACGGGCTCTATGATAAGCCCCAGGCTTCCTGAATTTTATTCCAGTCGTTGGAGTACCGCCAAGCAAGATGATTGTCAGTTCCAATAACTCTCTGTAATCGTCGCGAGGTTGATCTTCATTGATTTTTCTTGCTGCAACGTTGATGATTTCCTCTTTTTCCTTTTGTGGATAATTTTCTAATTTATCGTATGAAGTTAGATTAATCTTATTCCAGTTTGTTTTGAATCTTTTGAATAACTGAATGTCAGGGCCTGATGAAGTCTGTAATGCAGGGGATACCACTGCTTCCAACATGATTTCAAGGATATGGTGTCGACAAGGACACCACAACAAATCTTTCTCCATTTTCTGTTCAATTAGGACACAAGCTCCGTTTTTACGACCTGTGTTCGATGCAGTTGTATCGAAACACATGCCTTTTACCTTATCTATTAGATTCCAATCAATGATCGCCTGATGTACTGCATTTGCAGTATCCTTTCCTGTGCCATGATCTATATTTGGCACTCCAAGCAGTTGATCTTCTCCACTGCCAGAGATTAGGACTGGCAACCGATCAACAACCTCATTCCCGGTAATGTCTTCGAGGAGTTTGCCATCCCAATGAACAATCAAGGGTTTGTCAGCTTGAAATTCTTCTTTCAAGTTTTCACTGAACTTCTTTCTTGATTTCTGTCTTGCCCTGCGAATCGATGAGTAGCTAACATTGTAATTCTCTGGATCTTTTCCAACATTTGCGATCGTTGGAATAATTATTAAAGAGGCTGATCGGTCGCTGATCTTAGCAACATCCAATGAGGAAAGCAGATTTTCATTCATAATCTTGAATTTTTTTCTTGGAAGGCCTCTTTTGGATGTTGAGGGCACTTCCAGATCTACTTCTTCTTCCGTAGATGCAGGTGAATCACTGCAGGAACTGCTGCTGCTTGCAAGAACAACTGTTTCATCAAATGCACTTGATTCATGTAACCTTTTCTTATCCATTTTTTCAT
This sequence comes from Bathynomus jamesi, assembly GCA_023014485.1. Lineage (NCBI taxonomy): Eukaryota > Metazoa > Arthropoda > Malacostraca > Isopoda > Cirolanidae > Bathynomus > Bathynomus jamesi. The sequence goes on along the minus strand of JAJOZX010006923.1, from coordinate 186,413 downwards.
GTCTCTTCGCAGCTTCCTTTCGACGTTTTTCTTCATCCTTATCAACTGCCATCATTTACCCTTTCGACCTTCCCTTTGTAGCCGTAGAAACTCTCTATCTTCCTCCCATTGTTCAAATCATTAACGGTTGAAGTTAATGCTTCTCTGACAGTTTCATTCTTGATATGTTTATAATTCATGAATAAGGAAATTACTTCTTTCTTTGATGGAAGCTTACTTTGATTCAATTTATCTATTTGTTGACCGATCAGCCAGATATCTGTTGAGCTTCTTGATCTCATTTTTGTCACAATTAAGATAGAGGAAATAGAAGAGAAATTGAGGCGGAGAGACTCACTGATATAGCACCTCTCCTGGACACTGCCACAAGCACACTGCGATACCGATTTCCTTGAACGCTATTTGCTCATATACGCATCACCTACCACTCTGCCTGCAGCAAACCTGCACAAAACCTGCAACCTGCAACAAACCTGCAACAAAAATAAGAACAAATTCAAAAAATTTGATTTTACTCTAATTTTTTGTAATTTTCAAATTTTCAATTGGCGGGCGCGACCTCTGAATGTTATTTGTTTGACCTGGAATTTCTCACAGGGTGTTTTTGTGACAAATTGGAACAAATGAGAGGGTATCCCTAAAAATCCACGACGGTCATGATTTGTGCATCACCCTAATATATATATATATATATAATATATATATATACACACACACACACACACACTGTACAGTGCCCGCGAAAAGTATCCGATCACTCAAGAAAATACAATATTTTCCCTTGATATTCAGAGACACGTAATTCACTTTCTATTTGTTCTAGCGACATCTGGTAACTTTGAGGTTGCTCGCTGATATGAGAGCTATCCAACGCATTCTCAAATTAGTGTTCTGGTAGCCTTCGTTGCGGGTGGCTGTGTCTCAAATTTGTCAGATTTCACTGTGTGTAAATTTCTTGATATTTTTTTTTTTTACAGAAAGTGGTGTAAATAAAATTTATATATATGTGGCTAAAAAACAACTTAAGAGTGATTGTCGAGGTGCTATTGTTGCTTTGCATGCATGTGGGAAATCACAGAGACAGATAGCTAAGGAATTAAACATATCCCAAAGTACCGTTAATTTATGGGTTTCACGGGCTAAGAACAATGGTGGCCTAACCACGCCAGTCCCTAAAAAACGATCTGGCAGACCGAGAAAAACAAATTCGCGAACAGACAAACTTATGAAACGTTTAGTATTGAAAAACCCAACAATAACTGCGAAAGAAAAAAATTTAATATGAATAATTTGTTATCTGGTGTTTCTGAACGAACTATCAGGAGCGGCTCCAAAAAGAACTCGGATTACCATCTCGCCATGCTGCTAAGAAAACCGTTCATTAATGAAAAAATGCGTAAAAAACGTGTCGCATTTTGTAAAAATACATTCATTGGACTGTTGATGACTGGAAGAAGGTTTTATTTAGCGATGAGTCGACATTTTTGACATTCAGAAGTTGTCCAAAAAAGGTTCGCCGGCCTATTGGCTCAAATAGGATGGACCCTAAAGACAATGAAACACCCTCCAAGTGTGATGGTTTGGGGTTGTTTCGGTTACTATGGGCGTGGAAACTTATATTTTCTTCCGAAGAACACAACTATGAATGGTGCACGGTATTTAGCAATGCTACAGGATAAACTTCCAATGGCAATGGCAATCCAAAGGACAAAAACATACATGCATGATGGTGCACCATGTCACAGGGCCAAAATAGTGACAAAATGGATTACTGACAATAAATTTGATATTTTGGATTGGCCTGGTAATAGTCCAGATCTCAATCCGATAGAAAATCTGTGGCTATAATAAAAAATAAGGTTGAATGCCACGACACTGGCTCAGTCGAAAAATTACAAGAGGCCATCAAAAAGGTATAGTGCAAGGAAATATCAGTGGAAGTTTGTCAAAACTTGATTAAATCCATGCCAAAACGTCTAGAACAAGTCATCCAAACCAAAGGACAGATGACAAAATACTAATATAAGGTTAGTATACATTTAAACATTGTTTTTTATGTAAAAAATACAAATTTCAAGGGTGATCGGATACTTTTCGCGGGCACTGTATATATAAATTATTTCAGGAAAGTAACACGTGAATAATATTTATGATGAAAATAACCACGAAGAAAAAAGAAAACACGAAATGGTGCTCAAGCGCTTTCGTCTAATGACATCCTCAGGAACACTGAAATTAACAAGTTCGAGACTATATATAGGTCACAAAGAACATATTAAAAAAAAAGATAATAGTAATGGTGCACAAAAAATTGTAAGAGGAGAATACACATGTATATGGAAATGCTACCACAGTTTTAGCACCTTGCCCTTCTTTTCTAAATCCGTTCTGAACGAATTCAAAACAGGATCAAACGAAAAAGGCCCTGGCTAATGCTGAAATTGTTTGTAAGTTGAATAATGACAGACTCAAGAATATTTCTATTAACAATGTTGCTTGAGTGAGACAAAACTAAAGCATTATTCCAATTAATACAATGGGATAACTCTGACAAATGGACAAAAGGGGCACTGGACGACTGTCCTGTTCTAACGGAATATTGATGTTGTTTTACACGCGTGTTCAAATCCTTTCCCGTCTGTCCACTGTACTGAGAAACTGAAAAATATACGCACTGAAACCAACGATAGATTGATCAGTTTCGACATTTGTTCATTGTTCACAAAAGTGCCAATTGACGATATGTTTGACTTTCTCTCACGAAAATTACATAAGTATGATCTGCTACAACCTGCACACATTGTTTTGGAACTCATTAAACTTTGCTTCGATGGCTGCAAATTCACATTCAATGGCTAATATTATCAACAGGTTTTCGGGATGACCATGGGTAATCCCTTGTCGCCCTTCTTCTCCAATATTTATATGGAGTTTTTCGAAATAACTTACATTCAGAGAACACTGGAGGTTGGCATCCCATGGTTGCAGTATGTCGACGATATTTTGTGTATCTGGCGCATGAAGCGTGACCTAGATAACTGCTTCCTTCAGCTAAATGATCAAGTCCCCTCCATTAAGTTTATTTCGGAAGTGGAACAAAACAACTCAATCCCGTTTTTGGATGTGCGTGTACATAGGGAATGCCCAGGTTTTAAGCTTAGCCACTTCTGACTCCCACCCCCCCTGCCAATACCGGGAAAGCAGACCCGGGCAATGGGGCTGGATCTGCTACCGCCCATTCGAGATGTTCTGGACCTCTGTCTGATTCACTTTTCATAAACTTCTGCAACATTCGTGGTCTTTTCTCAAGTTTTCAATCTGTCGAACACCACCTCTCCTCCTTTAAACCTCTTCTTTTCCTCACTGAAGCTCAGGTGTCTGGGACGACTGACAGCAACCCCTTTTCTGTACCCTCTTACATTCTCTGTACTCAATTTCACTCCAAAGGTGGATGTTGCTTATATGTACGCAATGACCTAACTTGTTCTCGTATTCCTGAACTCGAGTCTTCCGAATTATATACCCTCTGGTTACGGCTTACATGCCAATCTCAAACTAAATACATCTGCGCTGTTTATCTTTCTCCTAATTCCAATGACTATCCAAAATTCTTTGACTACCTCACTTCCAAAGTGGAATACATTCTTTCCCCTCTCCCTTTGCTGAAATCTCCATTTTAGGAGATTTCAGTGTTCACCACCAGCTTTAGCTTTCCTTCTATTTCACTAACATCCCTGGTGAACTAGCTTACAACTTTTCTATCCTAAACGACCTAGAGTAGATTGTACAGCACCCTACTGGCATCCCTGATCGTCTTGGAGATAAGCCCAACATTCTGGATTTATTTCTTACCTCATCTTTCTTCTTATTCTGTGAAACTTTTCTCTCCGTTGGGCTTCTCCAATCACAATCTTATTTCTGTTTCCTGTCCTATCGCTCCAATTCGGCCTTTGGATCCTCCCAAGAGGAGATGCCTTTGGCACTTCGGCGCCGCTGATTGGGAGGCCCTTAGGCAGTACTTCTGTGATTTCCCTTGGAATGATTACTGCTTCCGTGGCCGGGGCCCTTCTGAGTGTGCAGAGCGCATCACAGAGGTGATTCTCTCGGGTATAGAGGCGTATATTCCATATTCTATTCCTATTACTTGTTCTAATGCTATCCGCAAAAGAGAGGAGGCTTTCAGAAGGTACTGTCGCTATCCAACTCCTGGCTCTCACTCAGCTTATATTTTTGCCCGGAATCATGCAAAATCATTTCTTTGATTCGCCAAAAATTCCTTCATCCGACAAAAATGTGAAAATCTATTCAATTCTAATTCTTCTCGCTCTTTGTGGCATCTAGCTAAGAACCTTTTTAACAACTTTACTCCTCTTCTTTCTCTCCTCTTTTCCATTCAGACGGCACAGTTGCCGTCTCTTCTCCTGACAAAGCTGAACTCTTCCCTCAAACTTTCGCTTTACAATTCAATCCTGTTGTTCTTAAGAACTGTGCTTTTGTGCTTACACCCTGCCTACGCAAACTCTTTCGTCTTTGTCTCTCATCTGGTACTTTTTCTTTCTACTGGAAGTTCACTTTCATTCAGCCTGTCCCAAAGAAGGGTGACTGCTCTCAACCCTCCAACTATCGTTCAATTGCTTTGATTTCGTGCCTTTCCAAAGTATTTGAATCTATCCTTAATAGGAAGATTCTTATACACCTTTCTTCTCGCAATCTTCTTACAGATCGTCAGTATGGGTTCCGGAAGGGACACTCTCCTGGCGATCTTCTTGCATATTTCTCTGACGCTTGGTCATTAGGGTGGATCGATTTTACATTATTTTCGATTTCCATATTCTAATAGAGACAAAAACTTGCGCATGCATGAGAAAATAGCCTCTGCAAAATCTTAGCTTAATAGGTAATCATCTTCTGCCCCCGGCAGAGCGATGAAAATCATATTGTAGTAGTCAAAAACGTATTTTTAAACCATAGCATAGAGTCATAAAATTTTGCGTGAGTGTTATTTCATGCCTAAGCAACGATATAAATGCTATGGGAAATATATAAATGCATTATTTAAGACAAAGAGCCGATCTGAAAATATGTATATTATACATATATTCAGATCGGCTATTTGTCTTAAATAATGCATTAATACATTTCCCATAGCATTTATATCGTTGCTTAGGCATGAAATAACACACACGCAAAATTTTATGACTCTAGGCTAGGGTTTAAAAATACGTTTTTGACTACTAAAATATGATTTTCATCGCTCTGCCGGGGGCAGAAGATGATTACCTATTAAGGTAAGATTTTGCAGAGGCTATTTTCTCATGCATGCGCAAGTTTTTGTCTCTATTAGAATATGGAAATCGAAAAAAATGTAAAATCGATCCACCCTATTGGTCATCCTCCTTTCGAGATTTCGGTGAAACTTTTGCTATTGCGCTAGATTCAAAAGTTTTTGATAGAGTCTGGCACAAATCTTTAATTTCGAAACTGCCATCCTTTGGTTTCTATCCTTCTATCTGTGCCTTCATCTCTAATTTCCTTTCTGACTGATCTATCTATAGCTGCAGTTGTAGATGGCCACTGTTCTTCTCCTAAAGCTATGAACAGTGGTGTTCCTAAGGGTTCTGTCCCGTCACCCACTCTTTTCCTTTTATTTATTAATGATCTTTTAATTCACACTTCCTGTCCTATTCATCCTATGCCGATGATTCCACTCTTCACTTCTCCACCCGCTTCCCAAAGCGTCCCTCACAGCAGTCGCTTCATGATTCGCGTAGAACGGCTATGGGACACCTGACCTCTGATCTTTCTGCTATATCTGATTGGGGCAGAGAAAACCTTGGTGCTTTAAATGCCTCAAAAACTCAGTTCTTCCATCTGTCTACTCATTACAATCTTCCACACGACTATCTCCTTACCTTCAACAACACACAACTCAATCCCTCTTCTTCTCTTAACATTCTTGGCATTTTCTTTTCTCGTGATCTTTCCTGGACAGATCACATATACTATCTTTCTAAAACAACTTCTAAGAAGTTAGGTGTGCTGTACTTCCTCCGCAGATTTTTCAACCACACTCAGTTGCTGTCTCTGTGCAGGGGTCTTGTTTGCCCCTGTATGGAGTATGTTTCTCATGTGTGGGTTGGTTCTACCCACACAGCCGTACTTGACCGGGTAGAATCAAAGGCTTTTCGTCTCAGCAATTCCTTGCCTCTTACTGATTGTCTTCAATCTCTCTCTCTTTGCCGCAATGTTGCCTCACTCTCTCTTTACTATCGCTATCATAACGGACATTGCTCTTCTGAACTCTCTAACTGCATGCCTCCTCCTTTAAGGAGAGCACACAGTACAAGACTTTCTACACTTTCTCATTCCCTTTCTGTCCAACTATTTAATGCAAGGATTTATCGGTATTTTCAGTCTTTCATCTACTCAACCGGTCAACTCTGGAACAATCTTCCTCAGTCCATATTTCCTCCTGTCTATGACCTCCCATTTTTCAAGCGCAGAGTGTCTAGGCATGTCGAAAACCCCTGACCTTCATTTTGGCTCTCTTCTTCTATGGCAGGGGCGCTTTTGTCAGCATTTTCCCTTGGTCCCTCCTTCCTACATAAAAAAATTAAAAACCGGTAAGAAAATATAAAATGAGATCCGAATGACGTTTTCAACCGCATATAATGGACAATTTTTAATCCGGAAGAAAACATGACAACCAAGTAGTTAGACCAGCAACCAATTAGATTGTCCTCTTTTCTTCCGGATTGAAAAACGGCCTACATTATATGGGCTGCAAATGTTATTTGGATCTTATTCTATATTTTCTCGCGGGCATTTGCCCTTGGCACCTTCATGCATAAAAAAAATCTATCGGGAAAAAAAAAATTGTCCTCCGGACACCTTTACTCCGCACATGACACCTCCATCACGAACGCCATATTTTCTTCAGTGTTTCTCCACGCCCTTAGGATCGCCAGTCCGGAATACATGAATGCTGAGTATAAAAAATCAACAGTATTGGAAGTGATTTGTGTTACCCACCTGCTTTTTATTGGAATCTTGTCTTAACAAGGGAAAACGAACGGTGTCTTCGCACTTTGTCGAAGAATATTTTAGTACTTCCATTTTTCCCGAACTTTTTAGGCATTGCTAATGTACTTAAACTTTTCAACATTAATGTAGTATTTTCATATGACCATATTGTGAAAAAATCATTGTAAAGAATAGTCCTACTAATAATTCAGGCATTATCTATAAAGTTGATTGTAAACAATGTGATTCCTTTTACATTGAACAGATGGGAAAGGATTTGAACACGCATGTAAAACAACATCAATATTCCGTTAGAACTGGACATTCGTCGAGTGCCCTTTTGGTCCATTTGTCAGAGTTGTCCCATTGTATTGCTTGGAATAATGCTTCAGTTTTGTTTCACTCAAGCAACATTGTTAACAGAAATATTCTTGAGTCTGCGAGTGTGCAATTATTCAACTTACAAACAATTTCAACATTAGCCAGGGCCTCTTTTTCGTTTGATTTTGTTTTTTGTAATTCGTTCAGAACAGATTTAGAAAAGAAGGGCAGGTGCTAAAACTCTGGTAGCTTTTCCTGATACAATGTTATAGTTAATCCACGGGTTGCTTATCCTGATGGTTTCGAACAAAGTCTTCGCAATTTGCACGGTCTTCGCATCGTTGTCAAAGCAATGAGGGGCGGGATGACGCTTGATCTTGAACTTAATGATGAATACGGCGACCTGTTTTGGGTAGTTATATCCTACAGACGACTGATGGAGGAGGATAGTGACTACATCCTTTCGCGTATTGAGAAATCGATACAAGTAGAATGGCCGCAAAATGGTAGAGTGCAATTGCAATGTTGTTGAATGTTGCAAAGGGGTGGTAGGGGTATTGCAAAAGGGGATTATGCAACAAGGGGTTGGGGGTAATGGGGTAATGGGGAGAGGGTTATACAACAAGGAGGAGGAAGTAACCCTCCAAGTTGCATGAAGGGGGAGCTTTTGTGGAGAGGGAGGATGACCTCCCCCCAAAGGGGATGACCCTGACCTAAACCCTAGCTTTGGGGGAGAAGGTGGGATATCATCACCCCAAGAGGGGTATCCCTAACCTAAGAAGGTAACCCTTAACCTAAGAAGGAGAGAGAGGCAGAACATCCTTCGCCTGGGACCGCCAGACGCATAATGGCCAAGCATCAGCTGGTTGGCAGGTTTTTGGTTTAGAGGGCGTTGCCAGATATTTATTTTATTCATTTATATATGGAGGGGTTGCCAGATATTTATTTTATTTATTTATATATGGAGGGGTTGCCAGATATTTATCTTAATTAATTATTTATATGGAGGGGTTGCCAGATTGCACTATTTATTTTAATTATTTATATATAGAGGGTTTGCCAGATATTTATTTTAGTTAATTTTTATATGGAGGGGTTGCCAGGTAGCACTATTTATTTCAATTATTTATTTATGAAAGGCAAGAGAGAGATGTTCTCAATGCTTAGAGTGGATTCCCAGATAATATTATTTAATATTTGGAGAGTTGTTACACACACACACACAAACACACATGCTGTATAACTTCCAGGAATGGTCAAAAACTTATAAAGATACGTTTCAGCCGTATATATATTAGGGAGTTTCACTCGTACAGAGGGAAATATCAAAGGTCAATATTTTTGTCCACTTTGCTTGAGCTTTTATTCCTTTTCATGTAAGAAAGATGCGCACCAATTTTGAAAACGATTAAGTGATATTTAGGGGTTGCACACATTTGAACCTTTTATAATAAACAATTTTCTTCAGTGTTACGAAAAAATTCTCCCTTGGAACCACGGAAAATGAAAAACTCTAATAATAAAATTGGAAAATTCAAATCACTACACATTACACAATACAATACAATTTAATAATACAAAATTTCTTCAGCGTTACAAAAGAATTCTCCTTTGGAAGCACAGAAAATAAAAAACTAGTAATAAATTCAGAAAATCCAATCAATTTTTGAATTGGCACGAGGACTTTCCCGGCTTGGTTCTTTTCGGCACCTCCTTTTCGATGATGTTTAACAATCCGCAACAAGAATTGTTTTTGCTTCTCGTTGTTGACTGATTCATTGAATTGCTTGATTAATGCAATTGCCCTCTCCGCTGTGTCGTTTACGACTTTCAGCGCGTTGACTGACTCTCTGAAGCCGTCATTTTTGGTGTACTCCCCTACGTTGTCGACATTCCCGACGCCGAAGTTGTCGAAGAATGTCTTCGTCCTTTGAGTGACGAGGTTGCTCAGATCCTTGCCTTCAAAAGTCAGGTTTTTCAACTCGAGTCGTTTGAGTTCCTTCCTGGACGCAGGTTTGTTCAAGGCCTGGAACATCTTTTCTTTCTTATTTGGCGATATTCGTTCATCAAAGAAAGCCAAGCGGAATACAGTCTCCAAGAGATACCATAGATGCCTTTTGGCAACTTTCAAGGCATCCTGGTCCAGGTCCTTGTTCGGATATGAAATCAACAGTTGAATCATGTCTAGGTCATTTTTCAGGGCCCACCTACTGACCACTGCCTCGTGCCAGAACCGGACATAAATGAAACACGTAAAAAGGGCCACGTCATGCAATCCCTTCACCTCTCGGTTGGTGAGTTCCAGTTGCTCCCGGAACAAAACCATTTTCAGCACATAGATATCTTTCGCCATCCATCTGGCTTGATGATGGGCTCCTGGAGTCCTGAAGGAGAACTCAGCTCCATCCCAGCCTCCAAGGAAAAGGAGCGACAGCTTGAGGAGTTCCTCATAATCGTCTCTCGGGTGACATAAACTTTCAATGACTCCACGAAGATAACTCACCATCCTGATTCGTTCATCTTCCAAGTACCTAGTGGCTGGCTCTTCTTCATCGATCATGGTTTTGAAACAACTTTTGCTAATAAAGTCCCAACGCTGCTGAAATCGTCGAAACAACAGGATTTCAGGACCACTTGTTGGCCCCATGGACTTATGAAAGACCCTTCAAAATGAGCTCATAAATGTGGTGACGGCAAGGCAACCACAAGAGCAACCGACCAAGGAATTGTTCAATCCTCATACATGTGTCTTGCAGAATTCCGGTATTGGACGCCGTAGTTTCAAACGAGAGGCCAATGATGCGGTCCTGAATTCCAAATCGTTGCAGCTCCTGGATGACGGCTCGAGCCATTTGTTCACCAGTACCATCCTGGGCAACAGGCACGCCAAGAAGATGCTCGAACTCCTTCCCTGTTACCACAACAGCTACTCTGTCTTCCAAGCTTCTTGAGCTTCCGCCAGCAGCTTGGGGTAGTAGTTTGCTGTCCCAGTGCAGAACTAAGAGAGGTGGATCTTTGAAGATCGACTCCTCAAGTTGTTTGGCCATTTTCTCTCGATACTTGGCACGTGCTCGATGAACAGTTGATGGCGAAATAATAATCAGCGATACATCTTGTCCGAGACTTTTAGCAGTTGCAATGAAGGAAATGCTTGCTTGTCGAATAGAGAGTTGTTCTCTATCCCAAGTAGCCACGAGTGTTGGATCAAGTGTGTTCTTGGAACGACGAGGTGATTTAGAGGCCAATGGAGCAGCAAAATCTTTATCATCATCATCTGTTGTCGCCGTTGAGCTAGAGGATGTGCTATCCAGTTTCATTTTCTCGGAGATCTTTTCAGCTTCTTCAGTATGCTTTCTTTTTCGAAGTTCAAGTTTCTTAGCTGCTTCTTCTTTCCGTTTGACAGCCATGGTGTGTTTCCTATCCACCCCAGCCATTGAAGAACTCATTCTGTCCTCCCTCTGGGAGGAAAAGAAAACCGTGTCCTCCACCGGAACTGAACTCATGCTCATCACACCTTGACAAGCGATGTCGAAAAGGTCAGCAAGGTCTCCCTTCCACACCTGACGCTTCATAATGGCTTTGTCCGTCTCTCTCGACTTCTTCTTCAAGTTTTGGTACTCTTTGTACAGCTTTAGTATAGCAGCTCTAATGTTCTCCTCTGTCTTCACGAGGATATTCGCCTTCTTCCAAACTTCTTGAAGCTTGATACTCATAGATTTGATGGCAAAGGGGATTGTTTCCTTCAGCTCCAGGTGATGGTACATAAAGCAGAGGAGGACTTGCTCCCGGATGGCAATCTTGCTCCTAAGAGCTCTTCAAATGGAGTCTTTTCAATCAGCCAGATCTTCTTTCTTTCCATTTTCAACACTTTTTGCACCTGTGAAAGAAAAGAAAACATTACAACATGTTGGAAGTTGGGAGGTTCTCAAGATCTGGTTACAAAGGGCTAAGGTATAATGTTATAATGTTATTATGTTTCAGACCAACAAAGACCCTAGGATCTACTCATGGCTGGTCTATCTAACTCTGTTCATAATTGTGTATTGTGCATGTCCTCCGTGGTGGCGAAGGGGACCTACAATTTTACGTGGGTTCCGAACCACAAAGCCTTAATTTTACTACCTTAAACTATACCCAATCTATTAACATATGCGTCTAATCGATTTTTAAACATGTTTATAGACGTGCTACTAATTACTTCTACCGGCAAACTATTCCAGCTATTTACTATTCTATGCGTAAAAAAGGTTTTGGCAACTGCTGTCTCGAACCTTCTACTTGTCAATTTACACCCGTTATTTCTAGTCCTATTATATTGAGATATTTCGAAAAAGCTATCTCTATCTACGTTATCGAACCCATTCATAATTTTGAAAACCTGGATTAGATCACCCCTTAGCCTTCTAGTCTCGAGTGTAGTCAATTTTAACTCCTTAAGCCTATCCTCATACGAATTTGACCTAAGCGACGGAATCATCTTAGTTGCTCGTCTTTGAACTCTTTCGAGTTTGTCTATATCTTTTCGCATATGCGGATTCCAAAATTAGATCGCGTGCTCCAAATGTGGTCTAACTAATGATTTATAAAGAGGAACTATAATATCATGCGATTTGTACTCAAAATTCCGAGCTATAAAACCAACCTAACACTTTGTTCGCTTTTTGACCCCTGCTGTACTTTGTTTCGCTACTTTTAAATCACCAGTGACTATAACTCCTAAATCTTTTTCCTGCTCTACGCTTGTTAACTCCTTCCCTGACATAGTAAATGCAAAATTACCGTTACACGAACCTATATGTAAAATTTTGCACTTATCGACGTTAAATCTCATTTGCCATGTGACTGACCAATCAACGATTTTATTCAGATCTTCCTGGATTTTACCTCTATCTTCGCCATTAATCGCCCTACCACCCAGCTTCTTCTCATCCGCAAACTTTGAAAATGTACTGACTAGGCCGACATCTAAATCGTTAATATGTATAAGAAAAAGCAAGGGCCTAATATAGAACCCTAAGGAACGCCACTCGCTACTTTAGCCGAACATGACTCCGCTCCATCAACGACCACCCTCTGTTTCCTACCTCGCAACCACTCTTCTATCCAATTTATTACTACACACCTGATTCCATGAGCCTCAGTTTTTTTCGATGTCTTTTGTGCGGTACGGTGTCAAACGCTTTTTAAAAATCTAAATACACTACATCAACCGCCCGATGACTATCGTAAACGTCAACCACGCTTTGAAAAAATTCTAAAAGATTAGTTAAGCAAGATTTGTTTCGCCTAAAACCGTGCTGCGTATTTCTAACTAAGTTATGCAATTCTAAGTGTTCGACTATACGATCCCTAATTATTGATTCCAGTAGCTTACCTACAACAGACGTTAAACTGATTGGCCTATAATTTCCCGCCGCACCTTTATCGCCTTTCTTAAAGATAGGTGTTACGTTTGCTAACTTGAAATTATCTGGTACGCAACCCTCAGAAATAGACGCATTAAAAATCGTTGTTAGCGGCACAACAATGCTATCTTTTAATTCTTTTAGTTGTATGGGATATATGGAATCCGGTCCCGGTGATTTACGCATTTTCATTTTATCAATATAACGCATTACCTCCCCTACACTAACCACAATATTATCGAAAATATTACCATTATCAAAAGGTATTATGTCTATGACCGTAGGGATATTCGTTACATCTTCTATAGTAAAACCTGACCTAAAAAATTCGTTTAACAAGGTAGCCATTTCCTTGTTTTCAGAAACTAGCTCTCAGTTAACATTTTTCAATGGCCCCAAGACATTTCTTACTGGATTTCTATTGTTGACGTATTGAAAGAATCGCTTGGGGTTTTCTTTACCGTCACGAGCTATGGAGATTTCAAATTCGCGCTTGGACTTTTTTATTACACTTTTCGCTTCACGCCTTAGAGATATGTAGTTGCTTCGTAACCACAAATTGTCTTTATCGCACTTATGTAGCCTATAAGCCCTATCCCTACTCTTTATAATGTCTCTTACTCTAGAAGTAAACCACAAGGGCTTGTTGTTTACTTTCGCACGCTTAATTTTGTACGGTACACATTCCTCATTTATAGTCATAAATACTGTTTCAAACGATTCCCACATTAGTTTTGCGTTGGAGATCTCCATTACGTTTTCCCAATTGACGTGTGACAATTTTTTCGAAATTTACAAAAGTCTGCGTGCTGGAAGTTAGGAATTTTAGTCGAGTTAGTTGGTTTCGAGTGACTTATTGGGAGGACAAACTCAACCATATTGTGATCGCTATTGCTTAACGGTTCTATTACTTGAAGATCAGTGATTAGCCTATCATCCGTAGTTATTACTAGATCTAAAATACTGTTCAACGTCGTAGGTTCCCCATCCTTTTGAATAAGAAAGCTATCCTCGAGAAAATTAACTAAGCGATTACCTTCCGCGTCTCCCTGCATTGTATCCTAATTCACGTTGGCGCAATTAAAGTCACCCATAACTAAAGCCTGCTCACTACCTATTATTCTCTTTAGTTCAGGATATAACGCTTCGTCCGTATCAGCTGTTTGATTAGGGGGCCTATATATAACCGCAACAAGAAGTTTGAAATCGTTCAATTTAAGTTCTGCTATAGTCGAATCTATCGGTTCTGGAATTGTGTGCTTTACTTCTATAACGTTCGCAATATTATCTTTGATATACAACATAACACCGCTCCTCGCCTACCTATTCTGTTTTTAACAAAAAGTCTATAACCTCTAATTTGATACTCCCCTACAAAGTCACGTGTTTCAGTGCTAAGCCACGATTCATTTATCGCAATTAAATCAGTCATTACAAGCAATTAAAGAAAAAAATTCGTTTATTTTATTTCGTAGGCTACGAGCATTTAAGGATAGAACCTTCAAATTGTTTGTAATTGCGACACCTTCGCGAGCGCAGGGAAATTTGTGGAAATTACGCTGGGACCGTTCGAGTTACGGCAGCCTGAAAAGAAGAGACAGTATTATGAAATAGTCTTCCTAAGCGCGCAGCTCCAACGTCATTAAGATGAAGTCCATCTCCGAGGAACAAGTCCCTCCTGCCGTAGAAACTGTTCCAAAAATTCGCAAAATGCACTCCTTCCTGTTGGCAAAGAGACTTTAGGTTATTGTTGATATAGGTCGCCTTGCTGTAGAAATCGTTACGCTGGATAATTCGAGGAAGTATACCTGTTAAAACAATCTTAGTTTTTTCCTTTAGTCGCTCTAGTAAGTCCCTATACCTAGCCAGCAGTTCTTCCGATCCAGAATTCAAAACGTTATTAGTACCGACACGAATAACATACGTTGTGTCCTCAGAGGTACCGTCTGTAAAATGGTCAACACTATTAGTTATATCTTCCACCCTTGCACCAGGGTAGCAGTAACGGCGCCTACGACGAGGGTTTCTCCCACAGAATTCCTCGAGCTGCCCTCGAACAATGGAATCGCCAACAAGTCGTATTTCCGGTTCATCAGCATCTTCGAAACCTAAAACAGAAAACTTATTGTTTGTTATTACTGGTAGACAAGTCTTAGGTTTCCTCAATGGGGCTCCATTACGCACTCGAACGAAGGGTTGGGAACTAGGGGAAGAGAGAGGGCTATTAGTACTATTTATATTAGTAGAAACTGAGGCAGGAGGGGTCGTAACTGGAGTCTCAAGGGATTCTAATTTTGCCGTCAGGAGCATCACGTTTTCTTCAAGCCTCACTCTGGCCTCCCTCTCACGTTCTAACTCGTTCCTCAGGACTTCCATGCTTGAGCACCACCTGCAAACTAACTGTTCATTATTATTAGCTATTGTAAACGCGTAAGCGGCAAATTTCCCTTCACAGCGACTGCAAGTAATTGACGGGGGTGCCATGCTCTTAATTAGTTAAAAAACAAAACACAAAAAACGAGCGTTTGGAAATTAATAAATTACAACGTAGGTCTACCGCGTGCTTATTGCGCCGTCACCTGCGCAAACCCGCAAAAATGTTCCTGAAACGCAGAAACAGGTTCTTGTAACACAAATTTATACTAAATGAATATATAATTAAGATACCGACGAAATCTGGAAATGAAAAAGTATTACTAAAACTTATCTGTCCGCTATTCGACCGACTGTTCTCTTTCCGTTTTTCCTTTTACCCACGGTGGATGACTACACTCTACTTAATCCCCTGAAGGAAAGGAAAATGAACCTTATGAAAGCACGTTTACTGATAGATTTGAAAAACAAAAAAGGCAAACCCAGGGAATTTCAACCTTAAGAAACCTCGGTTAGTAATAGATTCAGGAAACAAACAAGGCAAGCCACGTGCACTAGCCTTGGTTTAATCAAATAATATAGTAATGAATAAAGTCAATAAATGAAATATATTCGTTAATGAATGATTAGTAACACGAAGTAATTTAGTTAAGAATACACCAAACACTATTTTTTTTAAGCACTTCAACGAAAACCACTTATTTAAATGGTAACACTGGACACTCGATAAAACACGTCTTTTCACAAGGAAAGACTGATCACATCTGATCAGAGGTGACATAACTGTGCAACCTTTAAATGGAGTTCAATTTGCTTCAAATTTGATACAAATGTTTTACAGATCATAAGATGAACGGGGAAGAGCAAAGTGTAGTGAAATTCACAACTTGTTAAAAGTGGAACACCCTAATATATATACCGTATATATATATATATATATATATATATATATATATATATATATATATATATATATATATATATATATATATATAAATATTAATGGCAGTATTCAGAGAATAATTATATATCCCCGAAACGAGCCATATTAGAAATGTTTAGTCATTCCTTATATATATGTAACTAAAATTCAAGTCAGTTAATCTTTACATATATATTACAGAGAGATGTTCACAAGAGATAGCCATATTAAGAGAGTAATTTCATTAACGGTACACATATACATTAATGGCTTAGTCCAGTCGGTAGCGCCTCCAGCTACCAGCGGCAGGAATGGTCTAAAAGTTTATAAAGAATCCGCCTTGGCCATCCTTCATGCATTAAAAAAGTTCTGGGACTGATTATTCTCCTTCGTAACGACAAAGATCATGTGGCTGAGAGGACCTACACCTTTATATGGGAACCAGTTCTCTACGAGTCGTTATATCATCTAAACGTGGAAGATAGGGGTCACCCATACAACACTCATCAAGCCGAACGTTGCTTAGCAGCTCAAATCTCGCTGTGAAGAGCCGATGATACATTGGACACGACAACACTTTTCTAATCATGAAGGAACGACAATTAACACTTAAATAAGTTTTTCATACTTTGATAAATTCCAAAAAAATACTATTTTCAGTTATAAATAACTCGATTCTTTTTCTTCAAAAATGTTTTCACCTTGTTACGTATATATATATACGTAACAAAAATCCAAAACCTACAGACTATACAATGGAGTCCCCCAAAGCCATCTTATCCCCTACCCTCTTCAACCTCTTCATGCACGACCTACCACAGCCAGATTCCCCTCATGCCAAAGTAACTTCCTATGCAGACGACCTCTCCATTACATCACAACACCCAAACCGAAACACAGCCACCTCTCTCCTGCAACAGGATGACAACTTCCCCACAAAAATCAACCACCACGCTTTTCACTCCAGATCGTCACGAATCCCAGATACATCACAGAGTTCCCCTCCAGAGACAACCTCTTCCACTTAACAAAACTCCATCTATCCTTGGCATCACCCTGGACACTCACATGACGTTCTCCCCCACATCTCAAACATCTGCAATAAAGCCACCAAGAAACTCAATTCCCTTAGATCCCTTACCGCCTCCACATTTGGACAACAAAAAGAAACACTCAACATACTCTATAAACAGTTCATACGTTCAACTCTAAATTACGCCTCCCCAGCATGGTTCCCACCCATTTCAGCCACTAATTTAAACAATTTACAAACCACCCAAAATAAGGCCCTTAGAGTCATAACAGGCTGCCTCCAGACAACACCCATCCCCCATCTACTCTGAAACTAAAATTATCCCCATCAAATACCACCTAAATATGATAGGTACTCAATTCTACATCAGAGCCATGTCACCAGGCCACCCTTGCCACTATATCACCACACTAAACCCCCACCTAGAAACAAAAAACGCACACCCTCGGTACACTACTCACAGCAACTTAATGATATTCCCCCACCGCCTCAAAACTCCAATCCCATTAAACACATACACTCCCAAATAACACTCCAAGCAAATTCCCAGGCAAACTGAGCACCCAACACCCTACTCCAAGCCACTCCCCCTTGACAGCCATCACAGTAGAACAACCCTCCCGAGGGAATCAAGAGTCTCTCTCGCCAGACTCCGCTCCGGCCACCACCCGACCCTACAAACTTATAAACACCAGATTCAAAGATACCTCCTCCACCCAGAAGACACAGAACACTTGCTTTTGAACTGCCACACCCTCACACAACTCAGACTGCGGGATACCTGACTGCAGCTGGTTTCTCATGAAGAGTATCCAGGGGCTGCAAAGTAAAAGTAAAAAGTATACGTAACAATGTGAAAACATTTGTCTGTAGCTCCACGTCGAAATTATTTCAATATTTTAAATGTCTTTTTAAAAGTTGTGTACGGATATTTGAACAACCACATAATATTTCGACAGGAAAGTTAGCTTGTGTTCCATGGAGCGAATAATTTTCAAAAACATTTGTATACTCGTTAATCTCAAAACGTACAACTAAAATATCATACATTTAAGGTACATTAACGAAAATAGGGCCTGTCATTTTAAGGAAAAATGATCGGTAAGGCGAAAAATGGTATGCGTCTGCGATAAACCACACACACACACACACACACACACACACACACACACACACTGTATAACTTCTTATATGTATTAGCTCAGGTAAGGTAATAAACCATTACTTCGTTTAAAATATAACTTGTCCATTTTGAGCGAGCATCTATTTTCTAAAAGTAACATCAAAGCTCGTAGATAATATCTGCCATTCTTTCATTTCGTTATGACGCGTAAATGCATTTTACTTATATATATATATCACCTTATAGGAAGGAACCATTTCTCGTTGAAATTTTTGTATTCAATTAAAAAGCAAAAATATGTATGAGTATTAGCTTCGCTTCCACTTCACCCTTCTCTCCCCCTTTTCCCTTCTCTTGCCCTTCTCCCTTCTCGTCCAGCAGCGTATTTTTCATTTCTCCTAAATCCTTTACAGAAAATTAATTTTATGCTTAAATGTTATTCATTTTGGTGTATCACACATGGTTTCCATGAAATCTTAAAACTTATACAATTTCTGAAAAGCATAAAAAATTAATAATTGTTATTTTTGTGAGGGGGAATTCAGAATACAATTTCACTAATTACTAATTAGCAATTTTTTTATACTTTTTATAAATTTCGGGGTTCAGGTTATTTTTACTGCGCAATGTATAGCATGAAGTCTATGTATTTCGCATTTTCATAAAAATCCATAATAAACTCAATTTGAAGTGTAATACTATTTAACCGTGGCTCAGGTCTCAGCGTCGGGAGGCTGTATCCAGCATGCTCAGCTGTTCATCCTTCCTCACAATAAAGAATGTACCGAGAGTATATGTGAATGAATAGACTTGTAACTCCTTGTAACTCTCTCTGCCTATATATATATATATATATATATATATATATATATAGTGGGCCTAAACTTTTAGCTGTTTGAGGTGATAATGACTAATTTAATGCTAGTGATTAATTGATGCAAATTGATTGTTGTAATGATAGGCAGGGGTTAACAATTTATGATGTCCTACAGTATCACCGGTTGAAGGTGGCTACTGGAGTAGGTCTACTATAATATTTCTGGGTGAGACGAATTGCTTCGTGGTCACCAGCTTGGATTACACCCAAGCGAATATTGTTAAGGTTATAAAAGGCACCTTATTGTTTTGTATTTAATTAAGAAAATAAATCAGTTATTTGTTCACAGTGAATAACAAATGATTGACAGTAAGTATAGTGAATAACAATTATTTAACATCCTTTATATTATGTTAAGATGACATGGAGCTTAGCCAATAAGAGAAATGGTTAAGAGCTTAATTATCTAGTAATGCATTCATTTATGTTAGGCTAATGGCATGCAAAATGGAACACAACATACAATATGAAATCTAGTGATAATAGAAATTATGCACTTACGTTTTGGTACACTGAATAGAATACGTAACACACTGATTACGTAGGCTAAAGGTATGAATAGATGAACATGGAACTAATGCTTCTGCCTAATAAATAATAGAAATTAAGCACGTATATTTAGGTACACTGAATAGAATACGTAACACATTGATTACGTAGGGCAAAGGTTATGAATAGATGAACATTGAATGGGCCTAGTAATGACAAAGAATGCACGTGCGTTTAGCACACTGTAAATAGATTAGACCTTCATTCAGGTAGGCTAAAGTTACGTATAAATGGAACATTGAATGGACCTTTAACTCCATGTAACTCCAAGTAACTCCTTGTAACTCTCTCTTCTATATATATATATATATATATATATATATATATATATATATATATATATATATATGGAAGTATATGTTATAGGCAAAGTGCGGAAATTATATTAAATATTACAATAATGAAGATTCTTTTGCATGTTTTAATTATTTTTATAAAATCCATAATAATTACATATCCTTTCTCCTTAAAGGACCGATGAGGAAATAAATCGTGTTAGAGAATCTTTTCGTGATAGTTTTGAAGAAACGAAAGTCGCGGACAGCGATCTGAATAGGGAGGTCGAAGTAATACAGCACACCCAATCCAACGAATGCCAGGTCGTCGGGGAACTAATGTAAGCTTTTTTGTTTTTCTTGTGTTGCAGGTAAGAACAAGACGCAGTGTATTTTCAGCAACTTATTAAATTGTAGAAACATAAGGAATGTTTTATAAAATAGTACAATTTTTATATGCAACTTAAATTAGTTACAGAATTAAAATAACAGGTGTACTCAATTTACACAATATTGTTGCAATTACTCAAGTTACAATTATATATATATATATATATATATATATATATATATATATATATATATATACACGCGTCAAACATCATATAATACATCGAATGCGCACAAACGGAAAACGTTTTTTATCTGCCTGCACACCAACTCATCATTCCGCTCAGTGTGACACAGGTCGAATAATTGTAAAAAATTTCTAAATTCATTTCCACGTGCCATATGTAAGATAAATGAAAGGCAGTATTGCCGCAAGTATTACTAAGGTATCCCTGGAATCGGTAAGGATTCCAAACAATTTCGGGTATATGCATCCGTTCGAGAAATTTTACAATAATTGAGTCGCTCCAACGATGAGTCCCCATCGAGTTAAAGTAGTACATTCTTTTCCTATTTTTGAAGTAGATAGATATCCAATGAATCCCTTCTCCACCAATAACATCTGTGTTCACAATAAGTTGGCAATTTCAATGTTTCATTCTTCGCAAACACACCGATAAATTTGGAGCACTTGATTCGGTCACTATTCATTACTCTCTGAAGTGTATTCGCATCCATTTTAAAAGTCAGTGACTACACTCCTGAATCTGTCAATTTCTATGATTCGAGGTATACAAGTACACTAATAGAGGCGTCTATCGGCTTGACGAATTCGAGTCTGACTGAAATGTTTCCACTCTGCTGTGGACCTAAATGTGTATTTACACTAGCAAATAAATCAGGAGTGATGTCAAAAGGATAAAGGTTAAATTGCTCAAAGAATTCTTTCTGCGTTGCACCAATTCCTAGCTCATCACAGGCACCGGCGATATAGGCGATATGAAGTTACATTTTTGAGGCCGAAATTCTCGAATTTAAAGGCGTTCTTTTTATATTTCCTATTCATAGAAGCGTGGTGCTGCATGCCAATTAATAACCTTTTAGGTAGAGCTCCCAGGGCGATGTTTTCTATCTGTTTCGATGCCAACCCTGCGGCATCGTGTATAGTTTGATCTGTACTCTGTTAAGTGGGTATTTTACTGTGGCATGTAGTAAATATTTTTCAGTTTCTAACTGTTTAGGCGAACTTAGTTTCACTCGAAGTACGCGAAGGTAAGTTTCCATAATGTGAATCATAACTGGCTTTGCCCTCTTCTTAATCAGCTCCCAGATTTAAACAAATCTCAGGATTCGTGCGAGTGAGCTTTAATTTCATATCGACCCCATTCACAAGCAGCTTCTAGAATGTGAAGTCTGTATGCAGGCCCCCATAACATTCGTATATCTTCTTTTTAGAATTTGTAAATTTGTCCATTATACTGCTTTCGTCTTTAGCCTGATAGTAACCCTCGGCAGTTAAAAAGGTATCCTACGCTTCTTTTGAAAAGTTGAGGACATTTTCCAGATAGGCTCGCAGGTAATAATAACCCGTTCCTGCTGAGATGTTGAACTGATTTAAATATACGTCACACTGGCTGAATATGGAGTGTAGAAAGTTTGTTTCAGGAAATACAACGTATTTATCGTCACAATCCGTTTCATCTGAATGTGCAATTCGTAGTTTAGCGTACATGTCCACACAGCTTGGATAAAAAAGTAAGGGCCTAAGCTGGGTATCACGAATTCTATTGGAGCACTCTGGGAACTAATTGTGTTTAACTGGTTAATCGTAATAAAGTCACTGTGCTCAATAGAAACTTGAGTTTGGGGCATGTCAAAGAGGGACAGCTCCGATTTACAACATTGTGAACTACACGGATGGATGAAACGTGCCATAACGAGCCTGGTATCTCACCCCTCGATAGAATGTGAAATGCTTTCGTTCCATCATAAATCAGTACGAAGAAAGTGTAGCTTCACCGTTAAGCTCCCATTACCGAATGGGAAACTTTTCCCCTCAATCGTTCTTATATATATTGGTTAATAGATATTGATAATAGATATTGGTTAATAGATTAGTCGCGACAATCACATAATGAGGTTTCTCATATGTAATACTCAAGCTCTGTCTTCTATGATTGAGAATGTGTGCGATACGAAGCAGGCGCGCTTGCGTATCCCCAATAGTGTGATGCTCCACGATATGTGTAAATATAGCACATGTTTGGGGGTGGATAGCCATCCCCCAATTTCTCTAATTTTAGTTGATGCATTAAGCTGGACTAGTCATGCTGTACTTTGTGAAAGATATCTCTTTGAAGGGCTGCGCCATATCGTCCATAGGTTATAATTTTGAACAAGCCTTTGACTTTAATTTTTCTTTAAGCTTGTAATTTTAGGGTCAGAATGTATGCAGGGGATTCTTTGTTCACGATTTGTTATACTAAATCAGCCGTAAGATTTGAGCTTTTTAAACTAACGTTTAATTCTCTCACAACATCCTCGACCTGCACCATATCGGCCCGGGCCTAGTGTTATTACCGTAGTATAATACCGTGCTTCTCCGCTCAGGGGGGTAAGCATGGTTTCATCTCGAGTTACCCCATATTTTTCACACTCATCAAGGTATCGAAGAACCGAAAAACCGGTTTCTTTATAATCAATACTTAAAAACAGGGTGTCCAGCTGAATTTCGCATATCCCCACCTCATACGGATCACGATCCAATTCAACAGGCCGATGGAGTTGTTGCAAAGTTGGTCAGGGTGTTGTCAGGATCTACAGACAGAGAAGAAGAGGACGGTTGTGTGACGCAGAAAAGGTTAGCCGCCATGTTGTATACTGTTTAAGCTTCAGTATTGCATCAGCTTTTATATAGGTGTTGAAGCTTTCTGGGTACCCTAGTCATTTCACCAGATACATTTTTCTCTTTCCTAATCCTTTGCTACCTAAAATTTTTTTACATTTTAAACACGGTTTTTCCTAAATTAAATGTCACTTTCTGTAACTCCTCACCGTAAAAGCCTCCTGCAATTTCTTCCCCATTCAAATCTTCATCGTAATACAGCATTATCTCGCTTGTAGGTCTCATAGCCATAACTTTAAAAATCTCAAGTGTCCAACCTTGCTCAAATCCCTTCGCGAATTTATTGCCCGAACGCAACAGCCTTACATAATCATTGATTTTGAATCGTGTAGAGTGTGGCATGTTTCTACGAATATCTTTTCTTACCTCACGCTCTGGGTGCGTACCTCTTTCTAAAACCTCGTTAGGTGTTGTCCTAATCGTACGATGGTGTGAAGGTTTGTAGGATGAGACCAGTGATTCCAGAATGTCTATATATTTGTATGTGTTTTTATGTGTAAAATAGCGATGCATGCGTTCCTTTATGGTACGTTGAACTCTATCAGCAAAAGAGGTCTTATGTATCGAATTAGTAGTGTCGTAGCTGATATTAAACTGTGTAGGCATGTTCTAAAAAGCTCGACCTATAAACTGTTTCCTATATCCGTACAAAAATAGCCAGGAACCCTGTTTTCTTTCAACATCAGCGTTTTGGTGGCTTTAACAAATGTTTCAGGCGATTTATTTTGCAGAGGAATTAGCCACAGATATCTAGATAACACATCTATTATAAATAGGATGTAGCGGTAGCCATCATTATACACTGAATATCTTTGCATGTTTGTTAAATCCGCTTACCAAATAAAGTCAGTCGAGGCCACGGTTGTCATGGCTGTTTTAAACGTTTTTCTCACCGGCTTATGAAGTGTATAAGCATCCTGCTCCCGCAAAAATCTCTCAACATCTTTTTTCCCTACTCCATCATTATAAACACCTCTGTACACTCTATCAACGCCTCCGTAAGTGGCTGGGTTAGAAATGTCATAATAATGTCTTCTTAATATGTTAGCCATTTATGTATTTTAGAAGCACGTGGAGAGGGCTGACCGTTGTTGTTTGGTCTCTTCTTTCTCCTCTTCAGAGGTACTACCGCTGGGGATGATGGCGTGCTCAGTTATGGCACATGCGAGGCTTGCTCCAAGTATTTTAACCTGTTCAGATTTCCTATCATTGTTTTGGGGACATTTATTTGTTGTAGTCTCGCTTTAATATGCTTCCATCCTGATGGTGAGGGTCTATCCCACTTTCTCACCAGATCGTGAACGATGTCGACGATATTCTAGCCATGTACCTTTGTTCCTTCCACAATGATTTCACCTGTATCGCTCCACTGTATGACTTAAACTTTATTCCTCAATGTATGTGGGAGGGTGCCTTTTAATACATGCTCGATATGTTGTGGGGCCGACCCGTTATTCTTTGGTTGGTCAGTTCTACCGTCGGACCCAGGTCCTATGTCGCCATGCTCATCGTTTTCCGCGCTGTGCCTAATAACCATGGGGAACGCTGAAGGATTCTTAAAATTTTCGTAGTCATGAAGAAAGTTCTGCATAGCTTCTTGGTATAAGACTCTTTTCTCATCAGGTGACTTTTCACTGTTTAATAGGGCTAACAATTCGCTTTCAGTTCTTTTAAGCTTGCTTTTACAGGGTTCTAGAACCATGTCTAGATTATATTAACTTTGCAGTGAAGCATACACTCCGTTTGGAATCACTCCCGTTTTTTTCGTTATATTAATCTAGTTCGTAAAGGCCCCAAAACTGAAAATAAGATGGGTAGGAATGCCCCCCCCCCTCTTTGTACAATAATTCTTTTCTTCTCTACAGTTTGACTTTTACGGACGAGTGTACGTATTACGTTCTTGTAACGGCGTAGGCGAGACTTCTGAGGGGGTTTCATTGGTACATTACATTTTATAACTTTAAGACAGATTTCACAGATGTATTTTAAAAAAGACGAGTCGATATTTTTAACAAACATCTGTTGCATTGCCCATGGCAATCGATGGTAGATTTTTATTAATTCATGGTATTTCTTTAGCCTTATTCTGGAATGTACACCATTTCAGGCTCGTTTGGGAATATATTCGTTCTTTGAAGCACCTTAAACGTGTTTCGCGGGTGAAGGTCACAAAGCAAATAACCGTAACTTTGACTTGGAGCTTCTTTACAAACTTCCAAAAACTCTTTACGCTGATTCGGGAACATTTGATTGGCTAATACCCCAATTTGTGACACATCTCTACTTTCCGCGAATAAGACTAGATATTGTGTATTTAACGACACATCGCGCATGCATCTATTTTTAAAAAATAGATTCTGATTGATGAAGAATACGTTTATGTTAAGATGGTGTGAGAGCACAAAATGTCTTGGCAAACGTTTTATTCATTTCCAACATGAGATCGTCAATTACAATGACTGTATGTTCATTTTCCTTTAACGATTTAACGTCATATACACCTTTGTGGAACAAAATATCATCTTGGTACTCGTTGAATACTCACTGGTACGTCGAATAGCACCATATAACTTTATGCACAAATTTTGAGACCATCTCTCCCTTTTCTTTAATGATTTCAAGCATAAACACAGTTTTATCACATCCTATAGGGCCAGATATAATACATGTGGACGGGCTCGTGAACCTGAATTTTTCTACAGAATCCATCTCTAAAACGTTACATTCCTTAGTGGATCATTTACAAAATATAATAAAAATTTAAGTGGCGTTCCTTATATTCTACAGTCTTGTTTCTCCTCTTCTTCCACGGAACCGTGAATGACAACGAGGTCCCCATGATCGATATTACAGACGATACCGATGACAGTATAGTTATTGTCACAGACTCCATCCTCGCTGAAGAACCCACACCAGCGAGAACTGTAGCACCACCACGCGACAGTTCAACGCAGAGGCATGATGAAGAGCCTTCCACGTCAGGTATAAAGCGTGCCAGGATTTCACCGGTTGTTAGACTCCCAGTAATAGAACCCCAACCCTCTACGTCTCACGACACAACAACCACACTTGATCTTTCCTCAAATAAAAATACGTCCCCTTATTCCTGTTCAATTTCGGACACATCCGCCACAACAGTAGTAGCTTCTCGTTCTGTAGAGGATGGTATAACATTCGAACTGGTGTGCACCGCAAACCCCACCCCAACCCTGACTAGAAATCGGTACATAGTAAGGGTTGACCCTGTATCCCAGTATAGCAATGGTGTTAAATGCGGTCTGCGACGCGCAGTTGAACGTATTATGGAGTTTGCCCTGCAGGACCGCGATGAACGTGAAGTCAGGATGAGGCTGTCGTTCAGGTTCAGGACAGATGACCGGGATGTAGATGATTTTTGGGTAGTAATAACATTCAGACGCTTAGCAGTTGTAGAAATAGAATACGGGGCTCCAATAATCCCTAATCCCCCCCGCCCATGGCCTAAACCATTAGAGGTACAGTAAAACTAAACATACCTTACAAAAGAGAATTTAATCCTGCATTTAATGAGAAACAATTAAAATTTGGTGTTCCCGCCATTGGCTTCCAAGACAGCCTGAATTCGCTTTGGGTAGCTTGCCAAAAGTGACGTGAATAGATATTGATCGTTACGCAAATTTGCTAAAACAGTTTCAATGTGTTGCGTCATTATATCCTTCGAAAATCGATTTGCTGCAGGTTCTTGAAACAAGAGACATTCAACCTTGTCCTTTATAACTGATCCAATGTGTTCACAGACGATCAGGTCAGGAAAACTTCCTGGCCATTCTTCATTTCCAAAGAAATCGATCTCATGGTTCCGCAACAACTGTTGAGTGGCTAATACCTTAAAGCAGGGGCCTTATCTGCAGAAGTGTGACCTGATCGACATCCATAACATTGTTTGCGTTTCTTAGAAAAGGAATGACATGCTGGGATAGAATAATATCACGAAAATACTGTCCATCCCAACTCTGACCATTTGGCTTCAGCACCCACATGAGTTTCTTTGCAGTGAACAAAACAAACACACCAACACAGTCTGGACTTTTTAATAATTCGCGATAATGTTCATTGTCATCGATTTCATCTGGTGTTGTGGCCCACACTCGATCATTTTGGTAGTTAGGCCGACGTGTTACGTAAACGAAAAATTCATCGGAGACAGCTAAATGCATGAAATCATCCACATCCCAATCTTCAAGATAATGGGCAAACCACATCCTGTCATCGATGTTAAGTTGAGTTTTTCTTGGCTTTGGAAGTTCATGCAAAGGCTTTAAACCTTGCCTATGACGGTACAGTCGAATGATCTCACCACTAACGATCTTTCCTCTCAACACTTCGATCTCTCTAGAAAGTTTAGTACAGCTGTTTTTTCCGTTTACGCGTACCGCTTTCAATGATGTCCTTTGTTTCCTGAGAGAGTGTCAAATTTGGGCGCCCAGATTTGGTTGTATCCATTTCACATTCATCAACACTCCACAGATTTATTCTAATTTCTTTTGACGAAGACCTCACTTCTTCGCAACTTTTTGGCAACCCATGAACGTGTTATAAAGGTGGCTCGAGCATCACGAGCTTCCCGAATTGTTATTTCTTGTATGCGATCTATCACACGTTGCCTCTCCGAATCACCAATTAATTGAGAAGCCATTATATTATCACTTTATCAGCTAGAGTAATTTTAATACCTGCAATAAATAAAGAATTTTATATATTTTAATAATCACTAAAAACTATTTCGATATAAATAAACATGTAAGCTGCAAATGGGGGGCTAAGGTTTTTTGGAAACCCTTATATAATAGGTCGTATAATGGAGGCCTCTGAAAGTAGTACAGCCTTCAATATGGACAACTGCATGGTAGATATTGAACGTGTATTCCGTGTTGCGGGTCATAGTGCCACACCTCATTCTCTTAACTTCAATTCTCAGGCTATTTACACGCAGCATATACTAATCACCGATCGTGGTTGCGACTATATAAAATTAGTCTTGGCCAGTATGTTTACTGTGCTAAATACACGGTCCCAAAAAATTTGGTTGCCTACGGTTATACAGCGTGCTCGTAAACTGGCTTCAGATTGCAAGTTTGAGTTTGAAGGTAATATGGGTCCTGAAGAGCCGAGAATGGTAGAGCAGGAAATGAATGCTCGTATAGTTGTATTTGGAATGGATGATCGTCGTAGGACTGTGTATATTTTTAAAAGCAGTGTGAGAGATCGTACAAAACCCCTACTTATTTTAGGGCTGTCAGGGTCATTGTATCTCCCCAGCCATAATATAAGGGACATTTACGCGAGTTATGATAAAAGTAAAAAATATGGAAGGCATCATGATTTATGTAAGGGATGTCTCGAGTTTGCGGATGATATAGTGAAACAGGAATACCACATGGTATGTGAACAGTGTAAAAGCTCCAAATGTGAAAGTCCTGTAGTTGAAGCTGAGAAGACGGACTGTAATGTGTATAGACGTACATTTTTCAATAATACTTGTTTTGCTCTCCATAAGTCAATTGTAACTTGCAGGAAAATGAGAATCTGTGAATGTGGTATGTTTCATATGATGGATAATGGGGGGAAATTCACGCATAAATGTGATGAAATTCACTGTTCTACTGTACATGTCATGAGAAATATAAGGCAGATGGTGTAAAGCATGTATGTTATATGGAAGATGCTAAGCCTAAAAATATAAGTGTGTACTACGATATAGAAACATAAAGTTACTGAAACCAAAGAGGTTATCCCACATTAAGGTAGGTTGATTTTCCGCATTTTTTTAGATATCGACTTTGGACTAGTCGAGATAGTCAGGGCTTAAAATGATAATAACTGACAAAAACTTTCAGATCCCTAGCTTTAACCGTTTTTTGAGGAAACCGTTTCAAAAATCGTCAAAATATCGTACCGAAAAATACCGCATTTTCGCAGTTTTCGCCGAAAAAAACATGCTATTTTCATAAAAAAATCCTGAAAAAAGTTACAATTTTAATGAAAAAAAGTAAAAAAAACATGTACAGAGTCAAATAGACACATTTAGATCCCAAGATCATCATAATTTTCACTGTAAGAGCCCTTAGAAGCAAAGGAAGGCCTCATCTGGCGGCTTAGGGCTTTGGCCAGAATGTGTTTGTGCCTTGATTCGAGTCCATAAACAGTATGGGAAGCTTCAGATGTCAGCTTCACGGCCCTTTCAACACTCTGAGAATGTGAAGGCAGATCAGGCAGCTCCAGCTTGGTGCCATTCAGCAATGCTTCTTGGAGCTCCTGGTCAGAAAAGTCTTCTGTGAGAGCAGATTCACAGATGCAACTTTGAGAAAGGTTGATTAGTTCTGACCAGTGGGTAGCTTCAATGTTGATGGCTGTGATCTTCTTCAGCCTCTTCTTGGCTGGCTTCCCACTTCTGAAAGAATAATAATTAATTTATTTTTTATTCCAGTTTAAGATTTAATCCCTATTAGTCTCAGAATTGCTGATTTAAATTAAATTTAAATTAGAAAAAACAAAAACCCCGAGTTCTATAAATCCCCACAATCGAATTTTTTTTCAGAAAGAAGGTAAGATTATTTCCATTATCAGAGGGGAAGGGGGGAATTGGGTTAAGAAAATGTGAAAAAAAATTCGATTATGGGGATTTATAGAACTCGGGCCTTTTTTTATTAAATAAATCCCCATAATCAAATTTTTTTTTCACATTTTTTTAAATTAATAAATGCTTACCTGATGGACAGAATTTTCTTGAGAGCAGCTTCTCTCACTTCCAAGTCATCAGACTTCATCATGGAGTACAGCACATTCTCGGGCAGCAAGGCAAAAGCATTGTACTTCAGGTTCTTGAAAGCAACACCCTGGATTTCTTCAGACTGCTGCTTGATCCTCTGGATCATGTTGAAGATGTACAGCTGCTGATTCTGGAACTTGCTGTCCCTTTTGATCTCAAACCAACTGACTGCATACACTTCCACAATGAACTTGATGGCCTGGTAAAGCTTATCCTGTAGTTCTGGAGGGTAAGCACCTCTGGTCCACAGACACATCAATCTAATTGACAAGTGATGATTATGTGCTGTGTTTGACAATTTTCTTTCTTGCACTTCACAGCATTGTCATCACAGGGACGAACAGGTAGCTTACAGGTGCAAGCAGAAATGTCAAAAAGTTTATCCAGCTTTTCCTCCAGATTCTGCTCCTGGACTGTAGAAAGAGATTTCCTGTTTATCTCTTTTGCTTTCTTGAAGCACACTTTATCCACCAATTTCACTACATAATATTCCTCAGACAGGGGCAGTCGCGGGTTCACTGCCTGCCAGATCTCAATCACATCCTTTGCTATCATTTTAGCAATATCATAGTCTTTCAAGTCCGGGTGGCTGTTTTGGAGGAAATAACTGTACTGAATAACTTGGCGGAGGGTAGGAGGCTCTGTTTTATCCAAAGGGGAAGGCTGGCCACTGAATTTTTTGTCACTATCACTTCGAGTTAACACTGCAGACCCGTTTTTTACCCATTTTTATGAAATATCTGAAAATAAACACAATTAAATGAACGCATCATAAAATAACTTAATTTAATACACATTTTATAGGTAAATATCATTAAAAAATACAAAATAATACACTAATAAATATCTATAATGCATTTACAATAAGTTTGAAATAAGGTCCGATATTTTGTTTGTTTACATTGCGCGAATGCCGCGCGCGCGATTTTACGCGTAAAATTCGGCAATTTTACAACTTAAAAATAATTAACAATCCTCAAAAAATACAATCATTTTCACAAATATGAGTTGGTGCAACGTTTTTTATACATTAATACCTTTTTATCTAGACTAGTCCAAGATCACAGTTCCAAAATCAACCTACCCTATCCCACATCTACTTTTAAGTCAGACTATCTGAAATGAGTGCATGGAGGCTGAGTGTGATAAGTGTCGTAAATGTCGTAAACGGACAAACGTTTTTAAAACGATTGCACACGACACCCCTGCGCCACTCTTTGTGTCTTCTATTGTCAAATTTGTGCACAAGTTCAAAAAAATTCTTGCCCATAATGGGGCAAAATTTAACACACAGTTCCTATATAAGGAACTTCTTGAGCATGAGTCATCGAAGATATTTACAGGCGATCCCTTGAAAAGAGGAAACAAACTTATACAGATGCAAATAAGAGGTAATGTACAGTTTAAAGACACTTTATTATTCACACCTTATAAATTAGTCAAGCTGTGCAAGGTAATGGGCATAGCCGCCGAAGTTTCAATAGGGTATTTCCCTTATACTTTCCTCACAAGCGACACTTTAAATTACGTAGGAGTACCTTCCGCTAAACATTACTTTAACTACGTCAACATGAGTGATAGTGAGCGTGAAGATTTTGACCACTACTGCAACAGTTTTAATGAAGATAATCCTTATAATATAGCTGATGAATGTGAGCGTTATTCCGTGAATGATGTGCGCGTGCTTAGAGTATGTTTCCAGGTCTTTAGAAGGATGTACATAGATCGTTTCAATGCTTAAAGACCCCTTAGCCTTCATTCACAGAAACAACCCTCGTAGTTATGGACACAAGGCTATTTACTGGCTCATACACCTACAGCAGCAAACCGGTGCATACATAAAACATGCCCGCAACACGGGGGAGATACCCATTTAGGTCAGTGATCGTTTTTTGGGGGTTGATGGTCTGAGCGAAGACCGTATCACTGGTGAGAAGACTGCTTATTCTTAACGGTTGCTGGTGGCACGGATGCCTACGTCCTGAGTGTGGAATCGTAGGATATATCTACGGTAGATCACCTGCCGACAGACTTGCATGGACCCGCATGAGTATGAGTGTGTGGGAGTATGTGAGAGCATGAGTATGATCCAGGGATGGAAACAGATGGATAGTACCGTGAAGAAATAAACATGATCAAGCGTTCAATAGTGTTGGATCCTCTGAAATGCAGTGATAGCTTATTCGGAGGGCGTACAAATCCCTTCAAGATATACTTTCCGCGTACGGAGGGCGTGAAACTCCATTGCTACGACCCTCTACTCCTTATACACCTACGTGATGAAGAACAATCCGTATCTCGTTGGAGTACCTGAAAAGCTGGTGAGACCAGCACTTCCCACCATCGAGGAGTTCCCAGCAAATTTGGACAAGAACTATTTTGGTCTTTCTTTCGTAGACGTGCTCCCACCTCGCGATTTATGGATGCCGATCTTATCCGTCGTTATAGACCCCAAGCTCATGTTTCCCCTGTGCGTGAAGTGCGCAGAGGAGAACAATGGGGTTTGTAATCACACAACCAACCAGCGGAAGAGGAGAGGTGTATATACAAGCCCTAAGCTGTCCCTAGCCTTCACCATAGCAACAGAATATTGAAGATACATGAGGTGTGGAGGTTCCAGAAGCTACCCAACATTTTCAAGTCATATATAAACACTTTTTTGAAGGATAAGGTAGAAGCACCAGGGTATCCGCGAGGAGTTGATACCGAAGATGAAAAATCGGCGTATATTCAGCTTTAACGTGGTCGTGAAGGGATACAACTTGACCGTTCCCAAATTGTAAAGAACCCAGGCAAGCGCTTCAGTGCAAAGTTGTGTCTAAACGGACTTTGTGGAAAATTTGCACAGAATATAGACAAGGGGAAAGTTCATTTGGCCCAAAGTTATAGTGAAGTCTGGGATTATGTCAACGCTCCCGATAAAGAGGTCATGGAGATCGTGAATGTAGGTAATACGTACATAATAAAGTACAACATTACCGAATTGGCCACAGACACATCGCGTGTTACAAACATATCTGTAGCCAGCTTCACAACCGCATACGCTCCCATCAAACTTTGGGGTCTATTGCATTCTCTTGGGCTGAGGGTTCTGTACGCCGACACAGATAGTATGATATTCACAGCGAGGGAGGGTGAATACATGCCGCCTATTGGTGAATTCCTCGGAGATTTGATTGAAGAGATCAAGGATGAGTATGAAGACATCGCATACGCCGACTCTTTTGTCTCAACAGGTCCAAAAACGTATGGGGTGCGGGTGATGGTGGGGGAGATGAAATATATCGTGAAGGATCACGCTTAACCAGGAGAACCGAAGGATCGTTAACTTTGGTTCGTTGAAGGAGCTAATGTGCTTGGAAGATGAGGGCGACCAATCGCCCCAACTGACAGTAGGGACACAATTTTCGGGCCCAGAAGCTGGAGTGTGTGAAAGAACTTCGGTGTACGAAAGTGTGTTGTAACACCTACGTATACTATAGGAAACGTTACCAGGTGCCTGGTACCTATAATACCGTACCGTTTGGCTACCATTCCCCTTGTTTGCTATAAATATATATATATACGGTGTATATATATATATAATATATATATAGACGGTGTATATATATATATATATATACGGTATATATACAGGGTGAGTCAAAAGTAGCGCCCGATTTCTGTTTTTTCGGCTGTCAGATTCTTTCTGGGAAGTCATGTTGTTAATAATTGTCTTGCAGATACAGTTCCGGTACAGTTCCGTAATAATTTTCCCCCGAATAAATGGTCAGATAAACATGTCATTCATTTATTTCTACCTTCTTGTACACTGTAATACAAATGACAAACAAACAATCAACTGACAGAAATCGGGCGCTACTTTTGACTCACCCTGTATATATATATATATGTATATATATATATACACGGTGTATATATATATATATATATATATATATATATATATATACACGGTGTATATATATATATATGTCTATTTACTTGTTAACGATATGTTTATTTTATTTATTACACGTATTTGAATATATATACCTTGAATAATTCGATGATATGTTTAGTAAATAAATCGTGTTTCAATTAGCGTTTCATTTTCTACTTTGTGTGTATGTGTGCGTATGTACAGAAAAAGTCCTAAGCTCCACCCCCTGTATGATCGAAGAGAGGTCACGTGATTCATGCTACTACCTGGGCATATCTCTACCCTTGCGTGATCAGTTGACCGCTGCAATCCCTGGATCTTAGACATGTATTGAAAGAAATCTCTCGAAGAAGAAAAATTGTGATGGCTACCTTTGATATTGTGTGCTCGACGTTTATGAAATGGTATTCGCTAAAGTCTGAAGATGTGGTGAGCACTCAAAGAATCCCTATTCCTCCATCCTTTGAGGCTTTTAAGGGTACAGTGAACCGTGCGAAGCTTGAGGAACAAGAGGTTCAAATACTCTACGGCTATTCTGGCGAGAGCAATGCAGGATTTCGTGGCACAAACAATGTAATGGCCTATGCTGTAGGACTAAACTGCATAAAAGCTACACATACCGTGAAGTGTAAGAAACAACACGTGCAGAAGAGACGTAACGGGTATGGTTAATTAGTCTTGTTTATGAGTGGTATGACAAGCGGTATTATGTCATGCTACATCATACCGAATACTCTTACCCTGCTGCTGAGAATGTAAATCTTGTCATAATGGACAAACTGGAATATTTTTACTACTACATTAATATATATCATAACGAGCTTTGCAGTGAGGTTGTGACTAAAGGCCTGCGTGAGTTTTTAATAGAATTTGGAGACGAGTTTCGCTTGCTAGGCAAAAAGAATAAATATGGACACATGTTTTTCTCAAATAGTGCGCCGAAGTGTGAATGAAATGTGTTTAGTTCGTGAAAATCCCCCTGAACGAAAATGTCTGGTACGCATTCTGGGGAGTGGGAGTGATAAAACATTAAAACCGATATTACTTCGTTTGTCGCAGATAGAAAAGTTCTCTAAACGGTTGCCCAGTATAATGAGGGACAAGTATTCACATGACTCTTTCACGTTGGAACAAACCCGTACACGAAACATTAACGCTTGGTGTGACTCACCCGTTTAACTCGTTTCCCACACCTGTCTCCGTACCAAACCGCGCACCGGCTGCTCATAGTCATCTCAGAGCTTGAACCGTCCAGACGTGCACCCCTCACAATAGAATACGATGGAGCTTCCTTTGAGCAGCATTCTCAATGCTATATACGATGTTTCCGTAACGAAGTCATTGCGTGCGTTCAGGCGTAAAACTGGTGTCGTTAACTATGTACTGGAAACGACTTGTAGACAAACAAACTCTTGTAAACGGAATGTT
This sequence comes from Bathynomus jamesi, assembly GCA_023014485.1. Lineage (NCBI taxonomy): Eukaryota > Metazoa > Arthropoda > Malacostraca > Isopoda > Cirolanidae > Bathynomus > Bathynomus jamesi. The sequence continues at coordinate 151,119 of JAJOZX010006923.1, read as the reverse complement.
GTTTATTTAAGTGTTGAGAAGATGAATATAGTCTTCTTGATAGTTGAGAAGTGGAGCGAGGATCGTTATAAAATACCTGCAGGTGTAGGTACAAGAAGAAAACAGATTAATGATACCTCCTCATATGCCATTGTTTGTACGTTGTGTATAAATAACGATCAGCCATACATTGATATGCGACTGATGTGGAAGAATGCTTCTGAGATTAATATCCCTGTCCCCACGCGAAAACGGTTCATTCTCGACAGAATGTTTGAAATCGTCGGTTTCTGCAAGCTAAAGCCTATATTAGATGCACAGATATGCTTTATTTTGAAACGGTTCTCCAATACGCATACACCGCTCTGCTCGACGGACGGTTTTACCGAGTGTAGGAATGAACATGATGAGAATGGTCTAGAACCGGATGCTTATTTAAAAGGTTTAGACTCTTCGAAATATCACCCTGAAGAAATATTTCTTTATATAATAAGCAACTGTCGCTACGACTTACAAGATTATTTCAACTGCCAATATGCATTGTGAGGAAGAGTTCACGATTGAAAAGCTCGGATCGGTAAGAATAAACCCTCGATTGGAAAGGAGTGTTTACATATTTTAATTTAATAATGATGTTGTGGCTGACAACGTGCTTTTGATTGTATTTTGTCCGTGTTTGAAGAGAGTGATAACTTGCCAACCGAATGTAAAGTGGGCACAAAATAGTCTTGACTGAATTGAAGGCCCTTTACATCGAGTATAGGCATCCCTAAAACTTAAGTGTAAAATAATGTTAAATCGTATTTATTGCATAGTGCAAAGCAACAATGATATAACTGTAGACTCGATCACGTGCGAGTTTAGTATTTTAGTTAAGCGCAGTCGAACATAATGTGTATATAGATTTCTCCTGTACTATTATTATTTTGATGTTTATATATTATTTTGCAGTATATTTATTTTCTATATATTTGCTAAAATTTTATTATATATAATAAATGTGTATATAGATTTCTCCTGTACTAATATTACTAGGGGCACTCAATATATTTTACCCTACCCTTTTTTCTTAGCTAAATAATAGGCCATGGGGCTGAAATGTCTTTCGGTTCTTAAGTTTAAATTTTCTGCGCTTCACATAACCGGATTTTTCCAGTTTTACACTACCCTCCTTGTATAAAACCGCTTTTAAACGCCCTTTTATAAAACCGATGGTTAACGCAGTTTCAAAAATGGCGTCTCACACTGTTGTGCGTCGTAAACAGAGAGCTGTTATCGAGTTCTTAACCCGCAGAGAAGGAAACAGTTGGAAATATTCACAAACGTCTACAAAACGCTTATGGAGATGCTGTTGTTAATCGTAGGACAGTTGGACGTTGGTCTAAACGTGTGAGATCATCGGAGAGAAGGAGAGCCAGCCTCGACGATGAGCCACGCAGCGGTCGACCGACATCGGCTGTCACATTTCACACTGTGCAACGTGCTAACAGCATCATTCGATCAAATCGGCGAGTCACATACAAAGAGCTATCATTGGAACTAGGAATTAGTGAAGGAAGTGTGAATACGATAATTCAGCAACTGGGATACTCAAAAGTGTGTTCGCAGTTTGTTCCTCGCCAACTGACTAAAGATCACAAACCCCAAAGAAAAGAAATTGCTTCTGAGTCGTTGGTTCGATACGAGACAGAAGGGGATGACTTCCTTTCACGAATTGTGACTGGGAATTGTGACTGGGAATTGTGACAAAACGCCAATCCATGGAGTGGCATCACGCAGACTCCCCACGCAATAAAAAGTTCAAAATGGCTCCCTCTGCACGAAAGGTTATGGCCATCATCTTCTGGGACATGAAAGGGGTGATTCTGGTGGACATTATGAAGAAAGGACAAACAATCAACTCAGAAGCATATATTGCTACCCTACAGAGACTCCAGATACGTATAAAGTGAGTTCGACGGGAGAGAAAACTGGAAGACGTCCTTCTTTTGCACGATAACGCAAGACCACACAACAGTTTTCAAACAAGAGAGGCCATCACAAAAATGCACTTGACTGTGTTACCCCACCCTCCATACAGCCCAGATGTGGCATCTTCAGACTTTCATTTGTTTAGGCCAATGAAGGATGCTATTCGTGGAAGAAAGTTTCAGAGTGACGATGAGATTGTTGAGGAGGTTAAGAGGTGGCTCGAGCGGAAGTCAGCGGATTTTCCCAGCAAGGTTTAAAGGCCCTTGTTTCGAGATGGAGCAAAGCCGTAGAAAAGGATGGAGACTATGTAGAAAAATAAAAACTTGTAAAAAAGGTGTGTAACTACTGGTTTACAAAATTTCTGGAACTTATAAGGAAACTTGGAAAGAAAAAAAAAAGGTGGAGCAAAATATATTGAGTGGCCCTCGTATTATTTAAGAATGTATGTATTTATATATTTCATTTAAAGTGTATATAGAATTCTTCTGAACTATTTTAATTGTATATTTATTTTCTATATATTTCATGAAATTAATTCCAATAATTCGTCTAAATAAACGGAATGTAGTTGTGTTTTATTATCCAATAAATGCTTTTCTGGGTGTATATATAAACGATATTAAGGAGTAACTGGGGTGATGGGAGTATATATAAACGATGCACGTTTGCTACAATAAATATACAGTAATATATATATATATATGTGTGTGTGTGTGTGTGTGTGTGTGTGTGTGTGCACATTATACCAAATGGCTGGTTACGCCTTCTAAACCAACTGGCTGCTTAAGACAACTGACGGATTTCTAAGCCATCTGGTGCTGTCAAGAACATCTCCATTAATTTAATAAATAGCGTAATCTTTCAACTCAAAAGCTAATAATACGAGGGTACTTCAATATGTACCCGCACTTTTTATTTTAGTGATAATATAGTATATATAATATATACTCGAAATAACGAGCCAAACTGAGATCTATAGGTTTATTTAGGCTAGCAACAGTATAGGCTTATTTAGGCTACTCGTAGCTGTCACATATCGTACGAGTAGTGAGCATGGCTGCGCCGCTTTCAATTTGTACTCTGGAAGAACAGAGATCCGTGGTTCGTTTTTTGTGGGCAGAAGTTGTGAAAGGAGCTGAAATTCACACGCGTTTATGTGCGCAGTATGGGAATAATGCGTTACCACGGCGAAATGTGTACGAGTGGATTCAAATGTTCAAGGAAGGTTGGACAGTTGTGACAGATGCTCAGCGCTCAGGACGAGCGTCAACATCAACCTGTGGTTACAAGCAGGAAGAAGCCAGAGCCATGGTTTTCGATGACAGAAGATTAACAATAAAAGAAATTGCATCTTCCTTAGACATCAGTCAAGGATCAGCCTATTCGATAGTTCATGACATTCTTGGCTTTCACAAGGTTTGTGCAACATCGGTGCCCAAGCAGTTGACAGAAGAGCACAAGCGTAATCGTATGGACGCCTGCTCTCGTCTTTTGACGCGGTATCATAATGAAGGTGAAAACTTTTTGGAGAGCATTATCACTGGAGATGAAACCTAGATCCATCACTATGAACCAGAAAGCGAATGACAGAGCATGCAATGGAAGCATCCAACATCTCCCGTTGCAAGGAATTTCAAAGCGCAGCCGTCAGCAGGTAAAGTTATGCTGACACTGTTTTGGGATACACGAGGCCCTATCCTTGAACATTATCTAGAGAGTGGAACTACAGTAACAAGTGCATCGTATTCTGACATGCTTCGGAATGAGTTAAAGCAAGCAATTCGCACAAAACGGAGAGGGAGATTGTCGGAAGGTGTTATTCTGTTACACGACAATGCGCGCCTTCATACCGCTGCACAGACTAGAAAATGTCTTCAAGAACTTAAATTTGAAATTCTCGACCATCCAGCCTGTAGTCCAGACCTGGCACCTTCGGATTTTTACCTGTTTGGACCACTAAAAGACGCTTTGAGAGGTCAACGATTCCAAGGTGATGATGACCTGAAGGAGGCGGTGCATGACTGGCTACGTACACAGCCAAAACCATTCTTTTGTGATAGCATTAGGAAGCTTGTAAATCGCTGAACTAAGTGTATTGAGAATCTGGGAGACTATGTTGAGAAGTGATGTGTTTGTAATCTATCAGATGTGAAAATAAAAAGTGCGGATACTTTTAGAATTATCCTCGTGTGTGTATATATATATACAGATACACTTACACAAGCCATTTACGCTTTCTAAGCCAGATTAATCCTTCTAAGCCTTCTAAGACAACTGGCTGGTTAAGACCTTCTAAGCCATGTGTAGAGATCAAGAACTTTATTATGCGTCTGGCGGTCCCACGCGAAGGATGGTCTCTCTCTCTCTCTCTCTCTCTCTCCTCTCTCTCTCTCCTCTCTCCTCTCTCTCAGGTTAGGTGCATTCTCCTAGCTTTTGGCAGCTTGGGGAATCCCCTTGCTTCCTTTTTTTTGGCACACTGGGGGAGTTGCACCTCTAAGCATAGGGAAAGGGGTGTTGGCAGTAGGAGTGGGGGGTTGGCACCTTGGAACAAGGGGGGAGTGGGTTGATACTGGGGGGGGTTGCAACATTGATCAACTTTGTAATTGCATTTGCACTCTACCATTTTTCGGCCATACTACTGATGCAAATTGAATCAAAATTAAATCAGGAGAATTTTATTGTCGACAGTGTCCATTTTTTCCGTGTTCAGGGGCATGACGCCACACCTTACACCTTAAATTTTAATTCTGATAAAATTTACAGAAAATACAAACAACAGTCGTGGTTGCGGCTTTTTGGCTGTGATTCTAGCGCATATGATTGGTGTTCTAAACATGGCAGCTAGAAACATTTGGTTAGGTACAGTTATACATCGTCCACAAAAGTTAGCTAGATCCTGTGGACTTAATTTTCAGTATAATATGGGTCCTGAAGAACTGGTGAAGGTGGAGTGGGAGATGAGAGTACGAATAGTTGTGTTTGGGTTTTACCTTCCTATTTGTAGGGGATTCTAAAATTTTTTTTAGGACGAGTTGTTTCTCTGGCCATTTTGGTTGCTGAACACGAAACCGGCTAGTTCTTGAACTTAAAATTAATTTTTGACCTGGTTCAGTGTTTTTTTTCAAAATGGCGGCCAAAAAAATCGATTTTTTGTTTTAATGATAAAAAAACCGCTACTCTTCACATGTAATATGTCTTTCCATATGTTTTCATGGTCGCTGAACTCGAAAATGAACAACTGAGAGACATTAGAGGTGTGGTTAAGCAGATAGATGACGAAAATTTTGAAAAAATGCCCGATCCATATCGAACATAAAGGATGAATGTGGCCTCCCACCTCCAAACCTTTATAACTGATAGAAAAAATAATTAGTTGATAAATGCTTGCTATATTTTTAATCACGGTCATGTTCATTCTTCACTGTTGTTAAGTATCTAGTGTGTCGTAATACTGATGTTTTATTTAGGCTTACTTTAATGTTTTGGCTTGTTCTTGTGTTCTGGTGTTTGATTGTTTTCTCTTTTGTGGTTTCTTGTACTATCAATGATGTGCTAATTTACTTTAATAATAATTGTATATATTACTTTAATAATAATATAGTGTATATATACTTTAATAATAATAGTAAATAATATATCAAATACAATATTTGATACAATCTACTTTAATAATAATAATTACATACTGTATATGATACATCTAGCATGACTATAATTTGTATTACTTATCATATTTCGGTGTTATACGCCGACCAGTGGGGTTTTACTGTACTTGCATATTCTAATGCTTAGTGACTGCTGATTAGTAATGATGGCTGGTGATAGGAAATCACGCACTGCTAGGAAAGAACTTTTTGGGGAAACCTACACAGAAGTGGACGAATTTAAACCGACTGGAAAGTTGCCACCAGGGACAGTTGTAATCATGGGCGTATGAGGTGGGTGTCTTGGGGGAGACCCCCCCCCGACTAGGGAATTGAGCATTTTCAGGGTAAATCTTGAGTATTTTCAAGGCAAAAACTAAAATGTTCAGGGCAGATTTTTCCTGACATTCCTTTGTTTTGTTTTTTTACTTCTTGAGGTGAATTAATTACTTGTTACTATACTTGTAGTTAATAATTAAAACGTAAGTTGAGGACTTACTGAATTCTATATCAACTGCAATGCCGGAATTTTGCTTGTCATTTAGAAATGTTGTAGCAAACTTTTATCTCATTTTTGTAAATTGTAATGTTTTTTATATAAAAAAGGCTTTAATATGTTACTCATACTTTAACTTTTGTGTTATTTTATGCTACACATAATGCTTATGCGGAAATCAGGGTACCCTAAAAATTTTGAGGCCAAATTTTTTTCCGCCCCTTACCCAGTAAAGTGACATCCCATACGCCTATGGTTGTGATTGGTAGGATGCTTGCACTTTGCAAAAAATGAATGAAAGGACAGGAAAAGTCAATGACTTGAGATGATCCAGCAAGATAGTTGCAAATGAACTCAGATGAGATTGGATTAATAAGAATGTCTATCCCATGCATGAAAAAACAGTGGCGAGAAAAATAAGAGACGATTATGAACATTTTAACAAACTGAGAAAGAATGAACGCTGCTAACAAAAACCTAAAAGTGTCGAATGGTACCAAAAAGTGAGCGGCTTTAATGATCAGCTCACTAAGAATGCCTACAACATTAGAAATGACGATGAGGATTACGAAGCAGAACTGGCAGAAGAATTTGGGGTCAAAATGACTGATGAGGATAAGACTTTTTATTGGGATAATTGCTTTGGTGCGTATAAGGCCATATGTACAAATGCAGTACCAAAAGATTGGGTGAGACAGAAAAAGAGGAAAGAAACTCGTGAAAGATCAGCGGAGAAAAAGTGAAAAGCAACAGAAAGCAAATTCAGAGAGCAAAGGAAGCTAGAGGGATCAGAAATTATTGAAATGTTAGCAACTTCAGTCGATTCTGAAAACGATCATAGTTTTGAAAAACCAGACAGTTCCTTCTACTGATCGTAAACTTCGTTCATCGGAAGAAGACCTAAGCAAGGAGAAGAGTAAAGAACAAGAAGCTACATTTCCGACAGTGAAAATCAGAACTGACAAAAAAAGTCTGAACGAAAACTTGATGCGGTGTACAGTCCAGTGTCTTGCCGAGACAATAACTTCTCCTGAAGAGCTTCCGAGAGTGATAGTAAGAGTAGCTAACATGGTTTTTGATCAAGATTGGAAGCTGAAGGCAGATGATAATGAGAAAGATTGTGATTGTGAGATGGAGTGAAGACGAAGAGTTACAAGTCCGTTACCAGTATTCAGATTTCACATATGTATTTCCGAGCCGCAGATCAATAATGCAATACTGTACTTGGAAGATGCTTCATACTTGAATCTAGAATATGTCGCTCAACAAATCCTCAACAAAGGGGATAACGTTGTGAGTGTAAGACTTGACGATACGACCAAGGCTGCCGGCCACCGGCTGTACGACGTGAAGGCTGACCACATCACCATCGCTGGTCCATCTAGCATGAAAAAGTCGCTGACAACTGGATATCTGGAAAACCTCAACCATTTCGGAGAGGATGGAGCCAGAGCTTACGAATTCAAATTGAGTTGTCTAGCCGTATTAGCAAATTTTACCACTGACGAACTCAAATCTCGAATAGACTTCTGGATGTCTGATCGAGCTAGTGAATGTGGAATACTTTTACAGCATCTTGGAATCGAATCAAAAAAGATCTTGAAGTGCTACGCCCATATCATTTTAGGAGTAGACCACGCTATAGACAAAGTGTTTAAAAACACGGAATAGAAAATCGGAGTACATAATCTACGTCAAGTTACGGAAGGAGAAAAAGTTTTCTGTTCTCCTGGTTCTTCCATTCATACTTTGGGACTCATTGCAATTGCTAAATTGCTCTCTCCCAGCCACGCCTCCCATTCAGTATCCCTATATAATGATTATAAACCTTGGATCGCGGATAATGGACTCAAATGTGGTGGATTCAAAGAATTCGTGGCAAACCGGTTTGGGAAAATCGCTGAGTTCGCAAAAGAATATTTGGCGAGGCGAGACTCCATCCAAGCTTTTTTTGATACCGTAGTAGATGTCAACAGTAACAAGTTAGTTCTCGCAGTGTCAACTTTCATCCAAAGTCAATGGTTCATGTGTTGTTCCCAAATTTACGCAATGATGGGTGAAGTGATGATTTTCCCTATGATGGAGCTTCTCAGAATTGACAAGAAGGGTAACGAGAAAAATGAAAGAAATTGGTCTAGAATAGAACGTTTCTTTGAAGGTAAGATGGTTGAATTGAGTGACTTGATGGCTGTAAGGAAGGAACAAGCCAGATCTGGTAAAGATAAACTTGAAGCTCTAGTTCTAGAGGAAGTCATTGATACTGTAAATAATCAGCTGTCTTGAATGAACTATTTAACAAGATCAGACGATGATGCTAATCCAGACTTGATGTATGCCCCTCTGACAAATTTAGGATGCGAATCAGAATTTTTCAAAACTTGACAACCGAATCAGGGCCAGTTGTGACTAACGGACTTCTGATAGACTCTTCGTTCGAATCAAAGTCTCTTGAGGATAGGAAGGCATCCTGGAAATGGGCCAGAGGTTCAGAAAAAGTCAAGAAAGTGAAGAAATTAGAGAAAGATTTTCTAGCTACTATGCATGCTGCAAAGAAATTGTCTCTACTGAAAAAGGAAGAACTCAAAAAGAAAAAAGCTGGCAAAGTATTGGCGGGTTTGGAAAATTGCAAGAAACTTGAAGGCCCTATGACTCCAAACAACCTGGACAAACTGAACGAAAAGCAGCTCCTCACAGAAATTGCCTATTTGAGACTCACTATCACACCAGATATTCGTCAAATGAGACGTGTTAAAGTGAGAGATGGGAAATTCAAAATGGAAAAATTTAGTGTAGATTAACTGAGACATTCTATTAAGAATGCCTTACGACCAGAGGACAATGTTACTAGTGATATTGATAATTTATTGAACAATGTGTTGTAAATATGATGATTTCATGATTTGAATTGCATCATGGAACTGATAAGAAGGCCTTGTGTTTCTTCTGTACATAATTTTTTAATAAAATACCTTTCTTTTCCATTTTTTGCCTATAACCGCTAAGCCACCCATTGAATGTCTCTGATTTGTTCATTTTCAACTTCAGCGACCCTGAAAACATATGAAAAGACATATTACCTATGAGGGGTAACGGTTTTCTTAAGCATAAAAAAAACAGCTATATTTTTGCCCGCTATTTTGAGAAAAATCCACTGAACCAGGTCAAAACTTCATTTTAGGTCCAAGAACCAGCCAGATTTGTATTCAGCAGCGAAAATGGCCATAGAAACCACTCGTCTTGTTGGCAATTTCTAAAAAAAGTCATTATTCCCCCATCCCTACTATTAGACTTATTAGAGTGCTTTACGCTAGTTTCGATAAAAGCTGTATTTATGGTAGGCATCACGATTTGTGGAACGAGTGTCTTCAGTTTACAAATACTTTTCTAAAACATTGTAAAGACTGTCATATGGTATGCGCTCAGTGTAAAAGTTCTATATACGTAAGCCGTGTGGTAGAAGTTATGAAGAGAGAGTGTAGCAACTGTAAACGTATGTTTTTCAATAATGAATGTTTAAATCTCTATCAGATGAATGGTACGTGTAGAAAGGTAAAGATTTGAGAATGTGGAATGTTTCATACGATGAATAAATGGGGAAGTTCCCGCATAGCTGTAATGAAATTCCTACGTGTAATAAAAAATATAAACCAGATGAGATGAAGCATGTTTGTTATATGAAAAATGCCAAGTATAAAATAAATCTTGCATTTTGTTATATGAAAGATGCCAAGTATAAAAATAAATCGTACATTACTGTACACTACGACATATAGACCTATGAGGGTTGTTCAAAAACTAAATTTAGAGTGTTTTGAAAGAAACTGTTTTATTACAAGTATTACAAGTATTACAATTATTACAGGTATTTCAACTTATTACTACTTTTCTACATAATCACCAAACAATTCAAACATTTATCATAGCGTGGGCAAGCAGCTTTCTGAAGCGGGCCGAGTAAAATGTAGGGTCCTTAGTTTATAACAGTTTCGTTCGGCCGCTTCTGCATCAGGATCCTTTTGTAATTGTTTACCTCCGAGGTGTTCCTTTAGGGCTGGAAACAAATGAAAGTCGTTTGGTACAAGGTCAGGACTATGGGGGGAGGGGATGATCCATGACTTCCCAGTGGAACGCTTCGAAAAGTTGGCGTGTTTGATTTGCAGTGTGAGGGTGTGCATTGTCATGCAGGAACACCACACATGCAATAAGCAACCCGAGAGGTTTTCTTCTGATAGCTGTGCGGAGTCGCCGTGAAGTTTCACAATAAGAAGTGGCATTTATTGCTGTCCCTTTTTGCATGAATTCAACATCCAAAACACTTTGGTGGTCCCAATAAATCGTGTTCACCCCGGATGTTGCCACTTTATAGTGTTGCCACACATGCCTAACAAAATAGTGTACTACCAACAACATTATTGTATTGTGCATAATACACCAGTAATTAATCTTGTAAACTTATTTTTGAACAACCCTCGTACACTAATCCTGAGACGCAAGAAATTACTCCTCATTTACTGGTCAACCAAACCCTCTGCGACGAATGTTCGAATGTTGAGTGCAATGAATGTCTCAAGTATGGTAAGTGGTAATATATTTTTAAGACGACTATGACAGAATCACCCTGAAGTTGTTTGTGGATTATATAGTCAAGGTAGCTGATCAGTTAAAAAAAATAACTGTGTATGTTCCACCGCATAACGCCGCAACGTTTGATACATAGTTTTTATAAGCAGCTGCTTGAACATAAGTCATCAGCAATATTCACAGGTGACACCTTGAAAAAAGGTAATAAGATCATACAAATGCAGATAAAGGATAATGCACACTATTGTACAGTTCAAAGACACATTGTAGTTCACGCCTTGTAAGTTAGCTAACCTACCCAAGGTGCATAGACTATTCTAAGAAAAATTTAATGATACACAGTAGCTTAGGCAAGGTGGGACAGTTCCAGTGGGTCCTACTTCGCCTTTCCTGGGAACAAAAATTGCTCGAGGAATCAGAGCGCCTCATTACAGTTTGTGTGCCTAACTTAAGCCTTAAGAATATTTTTCGGCAAGAAAATTAACATTTAAGTTTAGAGAACAACAAAATATAGGTTATAACTCATAAGCTACAACAAAATAAAAATAAGGTGAACCTACCAGCAAAGAGTCGAGCAAATCAGTCGAAAAAATCTGTGGAACGCCGAGAAAAAAAAATAGGCATCCAGGATTCACACACAAGGAGATAAAGAAACCATTGACCCCAAAAGGTGTCACAACGTTGCCTGATTGTCTATTGCAGCGGTTGCCAAGTGTTAAGTGCAGCTTTTTTTAATTGATGTCAGCGAAACAAATGAACAACTAACCTTACCTTTTGACCTGTAACATAGCATTATTTTTTATTAATAGTGTTTTTAATTAATAAAGATTTTAATTTTAGTCAGAATATCGATTTTAATAATACATACATTGCAGCTTTAATAATGCATAGTTGCAATTAAATAATGCGCAAAATGTGTAATAATACGCAATAAAATAGCCTATGCCAGGGTGATGGGGATTGATGCAAAGATTTCAAAAGGGTTTTTCCCTTACAATTTCCTAACTCGCAACACTTTAAACTACATTGGATTACGACCCCCTAAACATGACTTTAACTACTACAGTACGAGTGCGTGTGAACGAGCACACTTTTATCATTATTACAATAGTTTCAGTGAAAATAATCCGTACAATATAGCCGCGGAATATGAATGTTATTGTCTAAATAATGTGCGAGTACTTGTGCTTAGAGTTTGCTTCCAAAGGTTTAGAAACATAGCCCGATTGCCTGTCCGTGCTTCACTGTATTCATAAACAATTTTATGCCAAAGGACTCTCTATCATACCACAAGACAATTCGCGGAGTTCCGACTATAAAGCGCTTTACTGGCGGCTCACACACTTAAAACAACCACGGGGGTAGCCATCAAGATTAATGGCCGTACTTTATGGGCCGACGGTGGTGGTGGATCTTCTCAAGTGTGGTGACAGTTTGTTTGAAGGGCGGACAAACCCATTCAAACTATACTTTCAACCTATGGAAGGCGTAAAGATATCGATTTCTATTCGTTATACCCCTTCGTTATGAAGAATAACCCACATCCCGTAGATGCCACTAAAAAGTTCGTGGGACCCACCCTACCAACCATCGAAGAGTTCTCAGACAATTTAAAGGAGAAATATTTTGGTCTTAGTTGACGTACTTTCGCCTCGTGATTTATGGATGCCTATCTTATCCATTGTTATAGACTATAAGCTCATGTTTCCCATCAGCGTCAAGTGTGCAGAGGAGAACAATGGTGAGTGTAACCACACAATCACCCAGAAGAAAATCGGGGCGTTTTTACATGTCCTGACCTAGCCGTTCGTCACAGATACAGAATATTAAAGATTTATGAAGTGTGAGGTTCCAGAGACTCGATAACTCCTTCACTCTCTATATCAACACCTTCCTGAAAGCTAAAGCCTCAGGGTAACCAAAAGGATGAACCCTCCCTCCTGCTTCTATTCAGCGTTCCTGTGAGCGCGAGGGGATACAACTTGAGTGAGAGCATATTGCCCGAAGCCCTGGCAAGCGCTTTACTGCAGAGCTTTTTTGAACAGTCTTTGGGGAAAGTTTGCACAGTACTCTTATAAGGGAAACGTACACATGGCACATAGTTTTGACGAAGTATAGGATTACGCCACGCTGAGTACAAAGAACTTTTTAAAAAATGCGTACGTAGGTAATACGTATAATATACGTTGCAATAGAACTGAGTTGGCTACAGACACACCCAGCATCACAAACATCCCTATGACTAGTTTTACAACAGCTTACGTATGCATCAAGCTCTGGGGGTTAATGCATTCACTTGGTCACCGGGTCCTGTACGCCGACACGGAGAAGGATGGTGAATACGGATATATGCCTCCTATTGGTGAGTTCCTCGGCGAGCTCATTGACGCGATCGGACTTTAATGGGGACAATGCATATGCGGACTCATTTGTTTCAACCGCGCCAAACACTTACGGAATGCGTGTGAGAGTCGGTGATGAATTCAAGTACATCGTGAAGGCTGAGGGGATTACTTTAAACCTAGCAAACCGCCAAATTGTGAACTTCGCATCTTTGAAACACCTGGTACGCCTGGAGAATCCACAAGAAGATGGTGCCAATGGAGTGCCTCCTCATCTGGTTGTGGGAATTCACAATTTCTGAGCTCAGAAACTAGCGGGCGTGAAGGCACTTAGAGGGACGTAGGTGTGTTGAAACACTTACAGAAAGCGCCATCAATTACTGGGACTTATGATACCGCCCTCTCTGATACCCACTCACCTCCGATTTGCAGACATACTACTCATATGAGTAGGGAATTTTGTTACACCATATATAATATATGCAGTATATATATTTGTTACTTTTGTTTGATTCAAACCACGGATCAGGATCGACCTGCGGTCGACTCCTCTGCAGCATCCTGCCTCAGTTGCGGGATTTGATGGAGGAGAGAGTTGGTTTCCACTCTCCTCTTGCCCATGTAGCCAGCTGGGATCTTTTCAGTTTTATGAACTGTAAAAATTGTAAATAAAAATACATTTTCCTGTGTAGTTTTATCCGTTAATTTAAAAAATAGCATTCTTTTTTTGGAGAAACGGAAAAAAATTATAATAATTTGCGTTCAAAGTACTAATCAAAGCGTAGCGTACGCTATTTTTACGTACCTAGGCAAGTTAGGCGTAAGCTTTATTGCTGTTGTTGGTGTAAAGAGTATACAAGCGTCAAGTTTTGCAAAGATGAACTTAATACCAGTCATCCTATTATAGTTGGTTACACCAATTTTTTTAAGAAAAGTAAGTTACCTAACTGAGAAACTAAATTAATCTTAACTATACTTAACCTAACTTAACCTAACCTAACAACCAAACCTAACCCAACCTAACCTAACCAAACCTAACCTAACAACCAAACGAAAATGAAGATCTGTTCAAGAAAATGCTGCACGATATTTCTAACTTTTCACTTGAAAAAGCCTAGTCTAGGCTTTTTCTAAAAAAAAAAAATTAGTACTTTAAAGACGAATTTTTATAATTTTTTTCAGTTTCTCAAAAAATTTAATGTAATTTTTGAAAGTAGCGGATAAAACTACACTAGAAAATGTATTTTTATTTAAAATTTGTACAGTTCATAAAACCCGCCAGCTGCGTATCGTTGGTCAGAGACTTCGCACAAGAACTTATCCAATTAGTTCTTAAAATTATTCAGTTTGGTGTCCAGGACTTTTTAAATATATATATATATATATATATATATATATATATATATATATATATATATATATAGGTGTCCGAAAAATTTGGAACTATAGTAGAAACACCTTATTTACACGCGCTTCTAAACATCATGGATGGTACTTTTCGGCACTCCAATTTCCAAGCTTGTACGCCTCAATGACTTTTTAGGACTAGAATAAGTTTTCGCCATTACGGTCTCACGGACTTGTTCCGAGGTTCTGGGACGAACTGAACCTGGTTTATCTGCTACAAAGGCGGTGATTTAAAATTTTCTTCATACTGTACCTTCATACCAAAAAGGTCAGTTCGTAAACAGAGCAGTGAAATTGACCTGTCATGTATAATCCAACAACATATTGCTTCGAGTATGCAAGGGAGTGAAAGGTCAAATTGTTTGTGACAAAACAATTTCATTGCTTTATTCATGAGTTATTTTTAGAACTTTTCTCTTGGAACAAAACCTTTTATTTAAACCGAAAATTTCACGAAAGTTAAAAATTTATAATAATAATAATAATAATAATAATAATAATAATAGCTAAACCACGATTAAGGAATCTTAGGTAAGTTTAGACAAACCCATATTCAGAAAGAATTCTTCTTAACTGCTTTGATTCTTACAAACAAACAAATAATTACCATAACCGTACTTCACTAATTTATTGAATAACAATAATCTAGCATAAAAATTAATAAGAATTTTTAAAATACCAAAAGAAACCACCCAAACAATTCAAACTTCATTACTATACAAACTCGAGTAATTATTAATTAAAATTCTATATTAATAAACATTTAAATAACACATACAGTATTTGAAAACTAAAGTCACTCGTTAATTAAAAGACTAAGAATCGCGCTTTAAAAATACATAGATTTCACCATTTCGTTCAGCTGTTTTGTTGGTATTCAGTTGAAGATCGATGACATTTTTGGTCCGAAGTCGCATTCGACCTACGTTCGATGTGGTTCTACAGGAAATATTCAAAGGGGTTGATAGGTTGATAGCGAAAGAGAGACGGAGTACCGCAGTCCCTCGAAATGACCCGGTCACCGGAAAGCGTTTCCGGGTCCCTTCCCTTTCGATTCTCCCCTCACCCCACACACACACACATATTCCTCCAACCCCCTACCTCTTGCATTGATTTTTTAATGAGAGAATTGTGTTGCCTCAAAATTGCACGCGTTTACAACCAAACTTCTTCATTCATTACGGTTATTATTATTATTATTATTATTCCTTCTCTTGGTTTTCGGGGGTTAATAAGGGACACACACACACACACACACACACACACACACACACACACACACCGCAAAAGCGAGGTATCAACGTTTTAAAATCCATGTATAATACAACTAATTAACCAAACCTAATTAAACCTAACCTAACCTTAATGCCATCAAAGAGGAAGAAGTGCGTGATAAATGTTTCGATCGCAATTGAGGGCAAATATAGACTTTTAACTTAACCTAGCGTAACCTAAACTAATCGGGCTCAACGAATCTTTTTTCCAACATAAAAATATTTCTAAAATTTTTATATATAATTTTTAATTTTCCGAGGTGTCAAAAGTGTTACCTAACAAAGAAATACCAGACTACATCAGTGAGTTATCACATTCTCGACCTCACCCCAAGTTGCCTAACCGCACACAACTGCGACGTTTTCATAATTTCGGTTCTCGATAACGACATTTAACTTAATCAAAATAAGCTAATTAAATTAACTTAACCTTCATTAAAGCGTTGTTTCACGTGTATATATATATATATATATATATATATATATATCCGAAAAGTCTGGAACCATAGGAGAAATTGGTTATAATTTTTTTTTGTTTCAGGGTATCCATGAATGATGACGTTAAGTTTACAAGAGCGTATAGAGATTATTCTTGTGTGGACGTGATGACTGGTCCCATAGAAATGTGCCAGATAAATTTAACGCTCGTCATCCTGAAAAAAATTCAGGAACATATACTGCGGTTGGAAAATTATTGAAAAAGTTTAAAGAAACTGGCTCTGTAGCAGACAAACCACGTTCAGTTCGTCCCAGAACCTCGGAACAAGTCCGTGAGACCGTAATGGCGAAAACTTATTCTAGTCCTAAAAAGTCATTGAGGCGTACAAGCTTGGAAATTGGAGTGCCGAAAAGTACCATCCATGATGTTTAGAAGCGCGTGTAAATAAGGTGTTTCTACTATAGTTCCAAATTTTCCGGACACCTATATATATATATATATATATATATATATATATCATTAAAAAGTCCTGGACACCAAACTGAATAATTTTAAGAACTAATTGGATAAGTTCTTGTGCGAAGTCTCTGACCAAAGATACGCAGCTGGCGGGTTTTATGAACTGTACAAATTTTAAATAAAAATACATTTTCTAGTGTAGTTTTATCCGCTACTTTCAAAAATTACATTAAAGTTTTTGAGAAACTGAAAAAAATTATAAAAATTCGTCTTTAAAGTACTAATTTTTTTTTTTTAGAAAAAGCCTAGACTCGGATTTTTCAAGTGAAAAGTTAGAAATATCGTGCAGCATTTTCTTGAACAGATCTTCATTTTCGTTTGGTTGTTAGGTTAGGTTTGGTTAGGTTAGGTTGGGTTAGGTTTGGTTGTTAGGTTAGGTTAAGTTAGGTTAAGTATAGTTAAGATTAATTTAGTTTCTCAGTTAGGTAACTTACTTTTCTTAAAAAAATTGGTGTAACCAACTATAATAGGATGATTGGTATTAAGTTCATCTTTGCAAAACTTGACGCTTGTATACTCTTTACACCAACAACAGCAATAAAGCTTACGCCTAACTTGCCTAGGTACGTAAAAATAGCGTACGCTACGCTTTGATTAGTACTTTGAACGCAAATTATTATAATTTTTTTCCGTTTCTCCAAAAAAAGAATGCTATTTTTTAAATTAACGGATAAAACTACACAGGAAAATGTATTTTTATTTACAATTTTTACAGTTCATAAAACTGAAAAGATCCCAGCTGGCTACATGGGCAAGAGGAGAGTGGAAACCAACTCTCTCCTCCATCAAATCCCGCAACTGAGGCAGGATGCTGCAGAGGAGTCGACCGCAGGTCGATCCTGAACCGTGGTTTGAATCAAACAAAAGTAACAAATATATATACTGCATATTATATATGGTGTAACAAAATTCCCTACTCATATGAGTAGTATGTCTGCAAATCGGAGGTGAGTGGGTATCAGAGAGGGCGGTATCATAAGTCCCAGTAATTGATGGCGCTTTCTGTAAGTGTTTCAACACACCTACGTCCCTCAAAGTGCCTTCACTCCCGCTAGTTTCTGAGCTCAGAAATTGTGAATTCCCACAACCAGATGAGGAGGCACTCCATTGGCACCATCTTCTTGTGGATTCTCCAGGCGTACCAGGTGTTTCAAAGATGCGAAGTTCACAATTTGGCGGTTTGCTAGGTTTAAAGTAATCCCCTCAGCCTTCACGATGTACTTGAATTCATCACCGACTCTCACACGCATTCCGTAAGTGTTTGGCGCGGTTGAAACAAATGAGTCCGCATATGCATTGTCCCCATTAAAGTCCGATCGCGTCAATGAGCTCGCCGAGGAACTCACCAATAGGAGGCATATATCCGTATTCACCATCCTTCTCCGTGTCGGCGTACAGGACCCGGTGACCAAGTGAATGCATTAACCCCCAGAGCTTGATGCATACGTAAGCTGTTGTAAAACTAGTCATAGGGATGTTTGTGATGCTGGGTGTGTCTGTAGCCAACTCAGTTCTATTGCAACGTATATTATACGTATTACCTACGTACACATTTTTTAAAAAGTTCTTTGTACTCAGCGTGGCGTAATCCTATACTTCGTCAAAACTATGTGCCATGTGTACGTTTCCCTTATAAGAGTACTGTGCAAACTTTCCCCAAAGACTGTTCAAAAAAGCTCTGCAGTAAAGCGCTTGCCAGGGCTTCGGGTAATATGCTCTCACTCAAGTTGTATCCCCTCGCACTCACAGGAACGCTGAATAGAAGCAGGAGGGAGGGTTCATCCTTTTGGATACCCTGAGGCTTTAGCTTTCAGGAAGGTGTTGATATAGAGAGTGAAGGAGTTATCGAGTCTCTGGAACCTCCACACTTCATAAATCTTTAATATTCTGTATCTGTGACGAACGGCTAGGTCAGGACATGTAAAAACGCCCCGATTTTCTTCTGGGTGATTGTGTGGTTACACTCACCATTGTTCTCCTCTGCACACTTGACGCTGATGGGAAACATGAGCTTATAGTCTATAACAATGGATAAGATAGGCATCCATAAATCACGAGGCGAAAGTACGTCAACTAAGACCAAAATATTTCTCCTTTAAATTGTCTGAGAACTCTTCGATGGTTGGTAGGGTGGGTCCCACGAACTTTTTAGTGGCATCTACGGGATGTGGGTTATTCTTCATAACGAATGGGTATAACGAATAGAAATCGATATCTTTACGCCTTCCATAGGTAGAAAGTATAGTTTGAATGGGTTTGTCCGCCCTTCAAACAAACTGTCACCACACTTGAGAAGATCCACCACCATTGAACGTTTGATAGCCCTTATCTCGTCACGATACTATTTGTTGGTTTCCATCCACTCATCATACTCGTGTTCCCATAAAACCTTGTGAGTCAACTGAAAACTTCTAAGTTGATCCCGAGTACAGATCTAGGCCAGGATATCAGTGAGGGATCTGCCGTGTAAGTTATCTGTGATACCACACTCAGGACGTGGGCATCCGTGCCAAAGACATCCGTGGACGAAGTACACTGTCGTCTCACCGGTGCGAGGGTCCTCAATCAATCCGTCGGCCCATAAAGTACGGCCATTAATCTTGATGGCTACCCCCGTGGTTGTTGTATGTGTGAGCCGCCAGTAAAGCGCTTTATAGTCGGAACTCCGCGAATTGTCTTGTGGTATGATAGAGAGTCCTTTGGCATAAAATTGTTTATGAATACAGTGAAGCACGGACAGGCAATCGGGCTATGTTTCTAAACCTTTGGAAGCAAACTCTAAGCACAAGTACTCGCACATTATTTAGACAATAACATTCATATTCCGCGGCTATATTGTACGGATTATTTTCACTGAAACTATTGTAATAATGATAAAAGTGTGCTCGTTCACACGCACTCGTACTGTAGTAGTTAAAGTCATGTTTAGGGGGTCGTAATCCAATGTAGTTTAAAGTGTTGCGAGTTAGGAAATTGTAAGGGAAAAACCCTTTTGAAATCTTTGCATCAATCCCCATCACCCTGGCATAGGCTATTTTATTGTGTATTATTACACATTTTGCGCATTATTTAATTGCAACTATGCATTATTAAAGCTGCAATGTATGTATTATTAAAATCGATATTCTGACTAAAATTAAAATCTTTATTAATTAAAAACACTATTAATAAAAAATAATGCTATGTTACAGGTCAAAAGGTAAGGTTAGTTGTTCATTTGTTTCGCTGACATCAATTAAAAAAAGCTGCACTTAACACTTGGCAACCGCTAAAATAGACAATCAGGCAACGTTGTGACACCTTTTGGGGTCAGTGGCTTCTTTATCTCCTTGTGTGTGAATCCTGGATGCCTATTTTTTTTTCTCGGCGTTCCACAGATTTTTTCGACTGATTTGCTCGACTCTTTGCTGGTAGGTTCACCTTATTTTTATTTTGTTGTAGCTTATGAGTTATAACCTATATTTTGTTGTTCTCTAAACTTAAATGTTAATTTTCTTGCCGAAAAATATTCTTAAGGCTTAAGTTAGGCACACAAACTGTAATGAGGCGCTCTGATTCCTCGAGCAATTTTTGTTCCCAGGAAAGGCGAAGTAGGACCCACTGGAACTGTCCCACCTTGCCTAAGCTACTGTGTATCATTAAATTTTTCTTAGAATAGTCTATGCACCTTGGGTAGGTTAGCTAACTTACAAGGCGTGAACTACAGTGTGTCTTTGAACTGTACAATAGTGTGCATTATCCTTTATCTGCATTTGTATGATCTTATTACCTTTTTTCAAGGTGTCACCTGTGAATATTGCTGATGACTTATGTTCAAGCAGCTGCTTATAAAGAAACTATGTATCAAACGTTGCGGCGTTATGCGGTGGAACATACACAGTTATTTTTTTTAACTGATCAGCTACCTTGACTATATAATCCACAAACAACTTCAGGGGTGATTCTGTCATAGTCGTCTTAAAAATATATTACCATTTACCATACTTGAGACATTCATTGCACTCAACATTCGAACATTCGTCGCAGAGGGTTTGGTTGACCAGTAAATGAGGAGTAATTTCTTGCGTCTCAGGATTAGTGTACGAGGGTTGTTCAAAAAATAAGTTTACAAGATTAATTACTGGTGTATTATGCACAATACAATAATGTTGTTGGTAGTACACTGTTTTGTTAGGCATGTGTGGCAACACTATAAAGTGGCAACATCCGGGGTGAACACGATTTATTGGGACCACCAAAGTGTTTTGGATGTTGAATTCATGCAAAAAGGGACAGCAATAAATGCCACTTCTTATTGTGAAACTTCACGGCGACTCCGCACAGCTATCAGAAGAAAACCTCTCGGGTTGCTTATTGCATGTGTGGTGTTCCTGCATGACAATGCACACCCTCACACTGCAAATCAAACACGCCAACTTTTCGAAGCGTTCCACTGGGAAGTCATGGATCATCCCCTCCCCCCATAGTCCTGACCTTGTACCAAACGACTTTCATTTGTTTCCAGCCCTAAAGGAACACCTCGGAGGTAAACAATTACAAAAGGATCCTGATGCAGAAGCGGCCGAACGAAACTGTTAAAACTAAGGACCCTACATTTTACTCGGCCCGCTTCAGAAAGCTGCTTGCCCACGCTATGATAAATGTTTGAATTGTTTGGTGATTATGTAGAAAAGTAGTAATAAGTTGAAATACCTGTAATAATTGTAATACTTGTAATACTTGTAATAAAACAGTTTCTTTCAAAACACTCTAAATTTAGTTTTTGAACAACCCTCATAGGTCTATATGTCGTAGTATACAGTAATGTACGATTTATTTTTATACTTGGCATCTTTCATATAACAAAATGCAAGATTTATTTTATACTTGGCATTTTTCATATAACAAACATGCTTCATCTCATCTGGTTTATATTTTTTATTACACGTAGGAATTTCATTACAGCTATGCGGGAACTTCCCCATTTATTCATCGTATGAAACATTCCACATTCTCAAATCTTTACCTTTCTACACGTACCATTCATCTGATAGAGATTTAAACATTCATTATTGAAAAACATACGTTTACAGTTGCTACACTCTCTCTTCATAACTTCTACCACACGGCTTACGTATATAGAACTTTTACACTGAGCGCATACCATATGACAGTCTTTACAATGTTTTAGAAAAGTATTTGTAAACTGAAGACACTCGTTCCACAAATCGTGATGCCTACCATAAATACAGCTTTTATCGAAACTAGCGTAAAGCACTCTAATAAGTCTAATAGTAGGGATGGGGGAATAATGACTTTTTTTAGAAATTGCCAACAAGACGAGTGGTTTCTATGGCCATTTTCGCTGCTGAATACAAATCTGGCTGGTTCTTGGACCTAAAATGAAGTTTTGACCTGGTTCAGTGGATTTTTCTCAAAATAGCGGGCAAAAATATAGCTGTTTTTTTATGCTTAAGAAAACCGTTACCCCTCATAGGTAATATGTCTTTTCATATGTTTTCAGGGTCGCTGAAGTTGAAAATGAACAAATCAGAGACATTCAATGGGTGGCTTAGCGGTTATAGGCAAAAAATGGAAAAGAAAGGTATTTTATTAAAAAATTATGTACAGAAGAAACACAAGGCCTTCTTATCAGTTCCATGATGCAATTCAAATCATGAAATCATCATATTTACAACACATTGTTCAATAAATTATCAATATCACTAGTAACATTGTCCTCTGGTCGTAAGGCATTCTTAATAGAATGTCTCAGTTAATCTACACTAAATTTTTCCATTTTGAATTTCCCATCTCTCACTTTAACACGTCTCATTTGACGAATATCTGGTGTGATAGTGAGTCTCAAATAGGCAATTTCTGTGAGGAGCTGCTTTTCGTTCAGTTTGTCCAGGTTGTTTGGAGTCATAGGGCCTTCAAGTTTCTTGCAATTTTCCAAACCCGCCAATACTTTGCCAGCTTTTTTCTTTTTGAGTTCTTCCTTTTTCAGTAGAGACAATTTCTTTGCAGCATGCATAGTAGCTAGAAAATCTTTCTCTAATTTCTTCACTTTCTTGACTTTTTCTGAACCTCTGGCCCATTTCCAGGATGCCTTCCTATCCTCAAGAGACTTTGATTCGAACGAAGAGTCTATCAGAAGTCCGTTAGTCACAACTGGCCCTGATTCGGTTGTCAAGTTTTGAAAAATTCTGATTCGCATCCTAAATTTGTCAGAGGGGCATACATCAAGTCTCTCCTATGGTTCCAGACTTTTCGGATATATGTATATATATAATATATTTATATGTATATACATGTGAAACAAGGCTTTAATGAAGGTTAAGTTAATTTAATTAGCTTATTTTGATTAAGTTAAATGTCGTTATCGAGAACCGAAATTATGAAAACGTCGCAGTTGTGTGCGGTTAGGCAACTGGGGGTGAGGTCGAGAATGTGATAACTCACTGATGTAGTCTGGTATTTCTTTGTTAGGTAACACTTTTAACACCTCGGAAAATTAAAAATTATATATAAAAATTTTAGAAATATTTTTATGTTGGAAAAAAGATTCGTTGAGCCCGATTAGTTTAGGTTACGCTAGGTTAAGTTAAAAGTCTATATTTGCCCTCAATTGCGATCGAAACATTTATCACGCACTTCTTCCTCTTTGATGGCATTAAGGTTAGGTTAGGTTTAATTAGGTTTGGTTAATTAGTTGTATTATACATGGATTTTAAACCGTTGATACCTCGCTTTTGCGGTGTGTGTGTGTGTGTGTGTGTGTGTGTGTGTGTGTGTGTGTGTGTGTCCCTTATTAACCCCCGAAAACCAAGAGAAGGAATAATAATAATAATAATAATAACGGTAATGAATGAATGAAGTTTGGTTGTAAACGCGTGCAATTTTGAGGCAACACAATTCTCTCATTAAAAAATCAATGCAAGAGGTAGGGGGTTGGAGGAATATGTGTGTGTGTGTGGGGTGAGGGGAGAATCGCAAGGGAAGGGACCCGGAAACGCTTTCCGGTGACCGGGTCATTTCGAGGGACTGCGGTACTCCGTCTCTCTTTCGCTATCAACCTATCAACCCCTTTGAATATTTCCTGTAGAACCACATCGAACGTAGGTCGAATGCGACTTCGGACCAAAAATGTCATCGATCTTCAACTGAATACCAACAAAACAGCTGAACGAAATGGTGAATTCTATGTATTTTTAAAGCGCGATTCTTAGTCTTTTAATTAACGAGTGACTTTAGTTTTCAAATACTGTATGTTATTTAAATGTTTATTAATATAGAATTTTAATTAATAATTACTCGAGTTTGTATAGTAATGAAGTTTGAATTGTTTGGGTGGTTTCTTTTGGTATTTTAAAAATTCTTATTAATTTTTATGCTAGATTATTGTTATTCAATAAATTAGTGAAGTACGGTTATGGTAATTATTTGTTTGTTTGTAAGAATCAAAGCAGTTAAGAAGAATTCTTTCTGAATATGGGTTTGTCTAAACTTACCTAAGATTCCTTAATCGTGGTTTAGCTATTATTATTATTATTATTATTATTATTATTATTATTATAAATTTTTAACTTTCGTGAAATTTTCGGTTTAAATAAAAGGTTTTGTTCCAAGAGAAAAGTTCTAAGAATAACTCATGAATAAAGCAATGAAATTGTTTTGTCACAAACAATTTGACCTTTCACTCCCTTGCACACTCGAAGCAATATGTTGTTGGATTATACATGACAGGTCAATTTCACTGCTCTGTTTACGAACTGACCTTTTTGGTACGAAGGTACAGTATGAAGAAAATTTTAAATCACCGCCTTATACTCATACTAATAGTCATTTACATATAGTGCAACTTGGAATTTCTGCCAGTAACTCAAATTTAATGAAATCTGATAATTGCATAACATTTATTAGTGTGAATTCCATCATGTCTCAAAATTTCAATGTACAGAAGGTTGACGAAAGTAAGTAGACACCACAATGATTGTCATCAAGAACAAATGGAAAAGCTCACCAATGGAATGCCAGAACGCGTGTCAGATTTACATAATAAAAGGGGAGAGCAACACAATTCTAAATATATTGATTCAATAAATCTGTTATTATTTATTAACTTTTATTATCATATTAAAAACTATGGAAAACCTAAGGGTGTCTATTTACTTTTGTCAACCCTCTGTAGATATTGCTCTTGGTTTCATCGGAGATGGCAGGGCCGAGTTTTGGTTTCAATATACAGGGTGTAGACAGATTATCTTTACAACTTCTCTTTCAAATAAAAATATTAGGTACACATACCGTGTTTGCGCCATCTGTGAGGGAAAGTAATAAAGTTTCACATAACCTCAAACACATTCATCATGGGCACCATTTGTCACACGTAAGACGTCCAAACGGTATTCTATCTCCATTCATGTACGCTGCAACATTTCAACGTCACTCTTGCAACAGCAGCAGCAGTTCTGGTCTTTAAATCGTCAATGTTGGCCACTGGAGTTGTGTACACGCAGTCTTTTACATAACCCCATAGAAAAAAGTCATAGGGTGTTACTCGAACACATTAGAGGCAGTTCAAAAGTTAATGTCTGGTGTGGTTTGTTACACGATCGTGTGATTGGCCCTTATTTCTTCGCTTAGGCGAGAGTAACAACCATCAATTATCTGGATATGCTTGAGAACTACATCTATCCACAGTTAAAGGAACCACAGCCTAATGTGTTTTTCCAGCAAGATGGTGCACCACCACATTGGAGCTTGTTGGTACGAAATTCCCTTAACATGCATTTCCCAAATCGGTGGATTGGCCGTGAGGGCCCCAGCTCTTGGCTGGCAAGATCACCAGACATAACACCCTGTGACTTTTTTCTATGGGGTTATGTAAAAGACTGCGTGTACACAACTCCAGTGGCCAACATCGACGATTTAAAGACCAGAATTGCTGCTGCTGTTGCAAGAGTTAACGTTGAAATGTTGCAGCGTACATGGATGGAGAGAGAATACCGTTTGGACGTCTTATGTGTGACAAAATGGTATCCATGTTGAATGTGTTTGAGGTTAAAAGAAACTTTATTACTTTCTCTCACAGATGGCGCAAAAACGGTATGTGTACCTAATATTTTTACTTGAGAAAGAAGTTGTAAAGATAATTTGTGTACACCCTGTACTATACATAGGATTTTTTAAACAAGCTTCAGGTCTAGATTGTGACAAACCAGACTTCCTTGCCTAAACATTTTTTACCACTAACGAACACGAATTACTTAAAGAATTAAAGCATATTCTACAGGGTGGGGCACGGGAACCAAGTGTTTTTGGAATAATCAGGAAAATGATATTTATTTTTTAAAGAAATATATTGGTAGAACAACATTCGTAAGAACATAGCATTTCATGTCATAATAATCATGTACCGAAAATTATATCTGGCATATGATGTCCTTGGCCGTCGACGCATTGTTGAAGGCGTTTACGAAAATTGGCCTCCACTCTTCCCAGCAGGTCTCTGTTGATTTGGATGATTTGTTGACGGATCGCTTCCTTCAATGCATCTAATGTACGGGGCTTGTCCTCGTAGACACGGACTTGAGGTACCCCATAGAAAGAAGTCACATGTGGACAAGTCAGGGGACCGAGGGGGCCATGCAATGTCACCAAATCTCGAAATGAGATGGTTGGGAAACAGGGGGCGAAGAACAGCCATTGACGCTCTGGCGGTGTGTGGCGTGGCCCCATCTTGCTGAAACCACAAATGTCGACGAGCAATACGCCTTCTTCGTAACTCAGGGATGAAAAAGGTGTTCACCATCTCAATGTAACGCCCAGATGTTATGGTAACGGTAACCCCATTTTGTTCGAAGAAATAGGGACCGATGACGCCAAACTTTCCCACCGCGCACCAAACTGTAACCTTAGGGCTATGCAGCGGTTTTTCATGGAGTTGTCGCGGATTTTCAGCAGCCCAATACCGACAGTTTTGATTGTTGACGGCCCATTAAGGTGGAAATGGGCTTCATCACTCATTACCACCATCATGTTTTCATTCTGCTCATAAAGTGCAAGCATTTCCTGTGCAAAATTCAGTCGTTGGGGGCAATCGTTTACATTCAATTCCTGCACCATCGCTAACTTGTATGGGTGAAAATGTAATTCTTCATGCAAAATCCGTCTAACAGTACGATTGCTGATTCCGAGTGCAGCTGAATGTCTCCGAGCAGAGCGGCCTGGGCTTTGCAACATCGCTTGTCTGACCCTTTCAACGTTCTCTGGAGTACGCACAGTGCGTTGCGGCCCCTTCGGTTTTGTTTTCATTATTGAGCCTCCTGTTCGAAGATTGTTAACCCAACGTAAGATTGTGTCACGAGCGGGAACAGAGTCATTTCGATGAATGTTGAATCTGCGGCGAAACGCACGCTGAACTGCTGTCACTGACTCGCCACTCCTAACAAATGATCATACGCGAACATGCGGTGTTCTAACGTCCACTGCTCCATGATGGCACCTGAAAGATAAAGGTGAGTTAGTTAAAGTTAAATGCTATGAACCCAGGAATGGAATGCTACCTACCGCACGCCCCTCCCATTCCTAATGGCCGATTACTAGCTATTCAAAAAACACTTGATTCCCGTGCCCCACCCTGTATATATGGCTATGTTCTTTTAGATTACTTTTCCGTCGTCCAGAATAGTCGTCTGGAATTGTCGATCTCAATCAATGCGGAAATTTCTCAACAGGGTTTACATCTGTCCTATGGTGTTTTCGTCATTCCTATCTTTACCCTATGCACCCTTATTCTTTAGAAAAACCTTTTGAGATGATAGCAAGTTCTGATAATCGACGCACGAGTCGTTGCAAGATGATTGTAAGCCTGGAGATTCGCTGGGCGTTCATGCTAATGCCCGATGCATTTTCTTGGCTGCGCATTAGCCCACCCATATCATCAACGTTTTCTATCGTGTGAATGAACAGCCACCAGGACCACCAGGGCTTTCCTGCAGTGCTACCTGTAGACCTTTGCTTTACCAAGGTCTTTAGAAAGTGCTTTGTTCACCAGCCATGATTAGGAGATCTAGGTCAGTTACTCGCTTGATTACAATTTTATTGCAAGTTAAGAGAATTTTCCTGCCATGCTAGGACGCATTGAGGCTTGGCAACAAACATTTTTTACGTGCAACTGAAAAAGTCTCTCTCTCTCTCTCTCTCTCTCTCTCTCTCTCTCTCTCTCTCTCTATATATATATATATATATATATATATATATATATATATATACATATACATATATACATATATACACACCGGGGCATCATAAAAAGACGCTCTAATATGAATTACAACACTGGTTCTGCTGTCACAACTACAATGAAGCACGGGAGATTTTATTCATATGAAGAGAAACATTTTTCCAACAAGATGGGGAAAGACCATATACGACAAGTGCCGTTCTTAATTTCCTAAGTAAATATTTTCATGATAAGGTCATCTCGAATCGCTATCCTGGACGCTTTGGATTTGGATGGTCCTGGCCACCGTACTCACCAGATTTGAAACTGTGATTATTTCTCATGGGGATTCGTTAAGGACAATGTATACAGGAATAATCCACATACTGTTGAACAATTAAGGACAGAAATTACAGCTTCTGTGGAGAGCATCACCGATGAAACACTAGCTCGGGTTATGGGAAATTTCAGTAGACGTTTGCAAATGGTGTTGGTTGCACAGGAATCATATATTGAAAATGTTTTCACATGAATAAAATCTCCCGTGCTTCATTGTTGTTGTGACAGCAGAACCAGCTTTCTAATTGAAATACTTTAATAAATATAAGCAATTCAAATTAGAGCATTTTTTTATGACCCGGTATATATATATATATATATATATATATTATATATATATAATATATATATATATATATACTCTAGGGCTGGGTGATAACACTTTTTTTAATGGCCCACGATTATCGTCAATGAATGGATGGCGATTATAATAATAATAATAATAATAATAATAATAATAATCTTTACTCAGAAAGAACACATTACATCCATACTGGTTTACACAATGTTAGGATTAACGTTTAACTTTTGTAGTTTAATTATAGTATTCTTATTTGAATATGCCGTTGGGAAGTATGACAGTTTTTCGGGCAAGTCTTTGAGATTCATTTCTATTTTTACATTGGAAAATGTCAAATATAATTAGAATTTGTTGAAAATAAAATAATGTTGCATTTAGTTAACTCTGTCATTACAAATGAAAATTGAAATAATCTTTGAAATAATAGAAAATGATAATAGAAATGATAATAGAAATAATAGAAAAGAAAAATGGTGAACAATACAAATGATGATACAATCTTAAAATTACAAAGATACAGATGAGTGAGGCATATTATAACTATGGCCCAATATATTGGAAACTTTTAACAATCTAATTTATATGGCTTATGATTGCACCCATTTTAAGATTGTGAATTTTGCATATATAATAGGTGATTTTCATTGTTTAGTAATATTTACAAGTTGCAATATATATTCGTATGTATACATCAGTGGGAGTTTATAAAGTGTTTCTTTAGTGAGTTGCGAAACGAAATTAGTGATAGTGTTTGTCTGATGTTTATGGGTATTGTGTTCCAGATAATCTGTCCCTTTGTAAAAGAGAGCATTTCCTGCAATTTGCATGGAATAAATTGGTTTAAGTATGAAATCATTGGGAAGCCTTGTATTATGATTATGGTTTATCTGATGGCGGTAATCTCCCTGTGAATGGGCTGAGTATAGTTCTATTATTAGCAACTTTGTACATACTGATTCCGACAGTAAGTTTATACAAGTTTTAGAATATTTTAGTTTCTGAACATTGGTGAGGTATAAGATCGTCTGTTATCATTGTCTGAGAGAGTTCGTAAGCATTTTTTATGAATTAATTCTAATGGATATAGTAGATACAGTAGTTTTTGGTACTTTCCCCATGCTGTGATTCCATATTACAAGAATGGATGGATAAATGAGTAATACAGTGTGAGGAGGGCATTTTGGGGAATTGTTTTTTTTTAGTTTAAGCATTATGTAGAGAAATCTAGATATTTTTTATTTGATATGTTGTGTGTAGCTTTTGAAATTTAATTTTTCATCTAACTTGATGCGAAAAACTTTAAATTCATTTACTTTTGCAAGAGAAGTGGTTCCAATTATTAATAGTGTGTACACGATTGCAGTTATTTTAGTTACGATCATATTTGATGATTTTGTCAAGTTTAGTAAAAACTTATTTGCACACATCCATCTATAGATATGATTTAATTGCCTGTTCTCTTCGTTCATTAGGTAATTGATATTGTGGTGTGTAGAAGTGAGTGTTGTATCATCTGCATATTGAATATAGTCTAACCTTGTTGATCGCTAAAATCATTTACATGCATTAAGAAGAGTAATGGTCCAAGGATAGATCCTTGTGGAACCCCACTTTCCAATACAGCATATTCTGATGAAATGTCATTTACTTTAACATACTGGCGACGATTAGAGAGATATGACTTAAACCAATTTAGTATATTTCCCCTTATGCCATATGTGTTTAATTTATCTAGTAAGATGTCATGTGAGAGTGTATCAAAGGCTTTCGACAGGTCAAGGAAAACTAAGATTGTGTTTTTTGTAGTTTATGTTTTTATAGATATTTTCTAATAGCATGTTCATGGCGTCCTCTGTGGTGTGGCCTTCTCCAAACCCAAATTATGTTTTTGCTAGGGTGTTTTATTTAGTTAAGAATTTGATTAGTCTATTGCAGAGCTTTCCAAACTGGTGTGTCGCGACACATTAGTTTTTTGTATTTTGAAAATTTTGATTTTTCTATCAACAAAATCGGCTACAAGATAAACCACCTACTGAAAAATTATCTGATATTTGATATTTGATAACAAAAATTAATTAATGTGACGTGAAAATTGTTATGCTTAAATAGTTTGTCGCTAACGTTAAAAGTTTGGAAAGCTCTGGTCTATTGTATACGATTCTTTCGAATACTTTACTCACAGTTGTTAAGACGGAGATTGGTCGGTAATTGGATGGAGAATCAGGGCTGCCTGATTTGAATACTAGACAAACCCTGGCTATCTTCAGGTGATCAGGGAATACACCTTGTACTATTAATTCACTCATAAGTCTTGTGAGTAGGTTTTTATATCATCTGATATTAGTTTATTATCGCGATTATCACGATAAATACTGTTTAATAATTCACAGGCCTGCGATGGTTTTGTTATCCGAAATATTTTATCACTTATATAGTAATTTTTGCACGGTGTTTCCGAAAATAATATTCATTTTTCGCCATCACGTACAGATTTTTTTATCTTTTCCGTTTGAGGGCTAGCAGCGAATTTTAATGAAAATCGGTATACCAATGTAGTTTTGGTCACTGATTTCAAAAATAACTTTCTTTTTTTGGAGAAATGAAAAACAAACATGTTACAGCACTTTAAATAAGTAATGTGCTTTTAACGAAAATATCATAACTTAACCTAACCAATCGTCAAGGGCGTACAGTTGACCTAACCTGGCATTCAATTGACCTAACCTGGCATTCAATTGACCTAACCAGGCATTCAATTGACCTAACTGGGCATTAATTCTTGATTTTTTCTGCTACTTTTACAGATCTGCCGGGATCCTTCAAAAAACGTATTCTTCGTAAACTTGCACTTTTTACCGTTTGACTGACGCTTTTGGCAACGAAAAAACTGAGTATTTTTATCAAAGGAACACACTTTCCCACATTTAGAGCACTTTTTCATAAACAATAGCAGTTTGTGACTGACTAAATTTAATACAATCCTCTGTAACTAGTTAAGCTAGTTAAAACACATATTAATTATTTAAAGTGCTCTAACATGATTGTTTTTCATTTCTCCAAAAAATGAAAGTTATTTTTTAAATCAGTGACCAAAACTACATTAGTATACCGATTTTCATTAAAATTCGCTGCTAGCCCCCAAACGGAAAAGACGCAGATTTTTCACAAAATGTCATATTTCATATTACAAATGTAAGTAATTTTCATTAAAATTGACTCAATTAAATTTTGATTAAAAACTACTGCCTATAAATCATTATAAATGCTTGGTTTCACCAAGACATCAAAGAAATGGAGAAGAGATATCAGGGAAGGTGGCTGATTACTGCTGGAGTTGAAACGGGATACTCCAGAATTATTACATAAAAGAAAAGGAACAGCGCGTACATTCGAGACTAAAAGGCATAGATCTCACAAGAAAGCTCAGAACAAATAAAAATGAATATGTAATTGACGTTAATAGTCTTCTTTCTTTTTAAAGTTGTTTGCATTTGTAATTAGTATAACAAAGCGAAATAAGTATCTAATGTAAATTCAAATAAATAATATTTAATTATATTGTTGTTTTCCCTTCCAGTTTGCAGAAAATCCTTACATGATAGTAAAAAATGGACACCATATTCGAAATCAGCGTGCTTGAATTATGTAAAATCAGTTATTAGTAAGAAAACAACTCTTACAAAGTTCTCATTCGCAGGCCTGTGATAATTAATAATGTCCAATTACACTAAAATTTATATAGTAATATACTGTAATATATTGGAATTGTATAGTATATAATGCAAAATTCTAAATGTAAGTGTTAATATGTCTTAGTTTTATATTTATTTACTATTTATTATTAGCTTCCTATAATAGTGATGCAGGCAAAGAAAATCTAGCGATTTGGAGTCCCAATCTGGCGGTTTCTGAAAATCAGTCTAGCGGGATTTTAGATTTCTTGGTGGCAACACTGGAAGCTGGTATCAACCGCCTGCATGGCGTCACAATAACAGTATCCGTTCGTCAGTCAGTAACGTTGGTAGGATTTACTAATTTTTCTTATGAAAAATGCCGTGCTCCCGATAATGACGATACCTAAAATGACTGATGATAAATAATCGACATTTTTATACCTGGCGATCAATTATCGTGATTCTCACGATTCTCACCCAACCGTAACATTCACCATGTGTCCGACAAACCTCCCTATTTCTAAATAAATGTTCTAAACCTGAAAAAAAAGAAATCTAGACACAAAGACAAACGCAATAGGTTGTTGTATATTGGTTTTTAATAAAGAATATAATAATGTTAATAAGAAATGTAATAATGTTTTGTATGAAATTAAAATACGTAAAATGCCATTTGGCAACACCCCTGAGGCCGAAGGCACGAAAAATGCCCCAAAACGTCAGTGCTCAGGCGTGGTTTTTCCCAGTTAAGTTGTTTTTGTTTCTAAGATGTGAATGTGATTGTAAACTTACAGTATTTTAAAGTATCTCTCTCCACGATCAAATGTTAACGATAGATCCGCACTCGCTTTCCTCCGTCTTGTTCATTATTTCGGCATAAATAAAAACCAGTAAATAACGATAAAGAGTCGTCTTTTTCCTTCCTCCCTTGTTTTGTTCTTTCGAAATTCCAATGGCGGCCATGGTACCAGTCTACCCGTTTGTAAGACACGGCGAAACGACCGTAAAGCAGTAAGAAAGAGTGATAATTAAAAGAAAGCGGAAAGTAAAAATAAAATCTTTTTATTTTCACTATAAGGTACGTGAAACAGGAGTTTTAATTAAACAATATGTTCAGTGTAATCAACATTTTTTTAATACAACATTCAACCTTACACAAATGTTTGACATAAATTTTGGAAATAGCTCAGCTGGGATATTGTTGATTACCTCAAAGACTTTCGTCTTTAGGTGTTCAAGTATCTTAGGCTTGGTAGAATAGAGTCTGTCTTTTATGCAACCCACAAAAAAAGTCAGGGGATGTGAGGTTAAGTGAGAATGGAGGCCATTCCATTGACTCTTGAAGGGACCTTAGACGGCCGGAAAAATGCTCCCTCAGAAATTTGTGAGCTTCACAAGGAGTGTGTGGAGGTGCTCCATCCTGCTGAAACGACTGTGAATCTGGGGTAATACAGTTATTTCTTTCACGAAACAAGCTAATTAATTGTGGTAAGTAGAAATCTTGTAGAAATTTCGGAGAAATTAGGAAAGTTCCCGCTTTAAATATGAAATGGTGAAAGAACGGTTTTAATATGCAATATTTATTAGTTATTAAGTAATTAAAGATTAGAAATGTATAGGTATATGCGTATGGGTATATGTGGAATGAAAACCCCCATTAATAAAATATACATCTATTATAAAATAACGGGCACATAAAAAGTGACATTTTTGGGACTCTCTCTCTCTCTCTCTCTCTCTCTCTCTATATATATATATATATATATATATATATATATATATATATGTGTGTGTGTGTGTTTATACATTTGTATGCTTTTTGTATAAAGTGAAAATGTTTTAAGCCAAAGTATCCACAACAAAAGGTATATAAATAAAAATTAGATTCCAGCGATTTAAATGCATTTGCTTTATATTCATTCATCAAATTAAAATTTATCAAATAGAGTTGAAAATTCTTTTGGCAAAACATTCTCCACAAAACAATCTAATTTGCATTCACTTTTTTTTAATCGTGATGGTAAAGAATTAAAATTTAAATTGCTTTTCCATCCCTAACCCTAATTTTTTCATCCGTTCACGAATAGTTATTATTATTATTATTATATTATTATTATTTTCATTATTATTTTGTAGTTTATATGATTTAATAATGTTAAAACGAATCCTTGAAAGTTATTTTTAAAGTACTGATGTTTCAGTAAGAGTGTAATTGCCCTTATTAAGAGTGGGATAGCTAACATAATTGTTTCTGGCCTACGTCATGATGGCCACATTGAAAAACGGCTTCTTGTTAAATCAGCGAAGTTGGATAAATTACGAGCTCAGTCAGTTCAAAATGTTCCGCGTTGCGTCTCTTTGTTTCTTGCCGACATTTAACGGTAATAAATATGTATTTCGAAGACTAAATATTTTGAACCGATTATAATTAACGTAACCCTCAAATAAAACTGGTGTCAATAAAACTCAGTTCTTCCATCTGTCTACTCGTCACAATCTTCCACCCACACGACAATACCCTTACCTTCAACATCGCACAACTCAATCCTCCTCTTCTCTTAACATTCTTGGCGTTTCCTTTTCCCCTGATCTTTCCTGGAAACATCATATATACTGCCTTTCCAAAGCAGCTTCTGAGGGGTTAGGTGCGCTGTAACGCCTCCGCAGTTGCTTCACCCTCGCTCACTTGCTCTCATACTCCATACTGTATGGAATATGGGTGGCTCAACCCACACAGCCGTACTTCAATCCCTCTCCCTTCGCCGCAATGTTGCCTCACTCTCTCTTTACTATCGCTATTATAACGAACACTGCTCTTCTGATCTCTCTAACTGCATGCTTCCTCCTTTAAGGAGAACACACAGCACCAGACTTTCTACACTTTCTCACTCCTTTTCTACCCAACTCTCTAACGCAAGGGTTAGTCGGTATTTTCAGTCCTTCTTCTACTCAACCGGTGAACTCTGGAACAATCTTCCTCAATCCATCTTTCCCCATGTCTATGACCTCTCATCTTTCAGACGCAGAGTGTCAAGGCATCTCCAAAACCTTGGACCTTGACTTTGGCTCTTTCCTTCTCTTCTATGGGGGGAGGGAGGCGCTTTTGCGGGCGTTTGCCCCTGGACCCTCCTTTCTGCATAAAAAAACTGATAGTATAAAGGAAGACAGATACGATTTTTCCATCCAAAAGCTGATGAAAAATTTTTCAAGAACTAGAACGACGGCGGAGCTACGTCAGTATTTATAAACGGGCTAATTACCAATCTATATTGATCTTAGTAATGACTTAACAAGGAAGAAACTAATTCTAATGGACCTTAACGAGTTCTTTTCTGAATTATCGTTTTCATAAGTGAAGTTTTGCAGATTAATTCCATTTTCAGGGAATTATTTTGTTTCTCACAATATAAGAGGTTGTTTACTCTCTTTCGTAATGGCAATGAAGGAGAGGACCTACGGCTTTACATAGGATCCGAATCATGGGTCGCTACATAATCTGAACGCGGAGAACGGTCATCCCCGTTCAGCTACTACCTAGACTCAACTTCACTGATCTTACGGGAAGCGGTGTTGCGTCGTGGCCACGACGTGACCCTTATTTCTTTTACAAAAGGAGTTAATGTACCGGTAAATTGTGACCGTGTGTATATACTTTGCGTTCTTCTCTTTAAGAAAGGAGGGGAAGGGGGGGTTTTCAATACCATTTATCATTAACCCCACCCCCAAAAAAGGCTAGCAAAATTGCGTGCGTTTCATCATTGGAAATTATTCTCACAAGCTTATCGATTTGCGTGCGTTGTTTATGCGTTCTGCTTCGAATCCAATACGGAATGAGAAATGCTTCAGAAACTTTATTTTGGGGGCCCTGAGGGCCAACCCCCCCAAATAAATTTATTTTTTCCCAACCTCCCAAAACTAAATAACTGAAATAAAGAACATTAGTAAGTGACGTAATTAATCTTCCGAATGGAACTACTGTACGTACAATTTATCGACGGAAACTCATCGACGCTATAATAAGTATAATATACTAACCTAATCTAACCAAACTTAACTTAACCCCAAAAAACTTGTCGATAGAATGTCTTGTCGACGAGATGACGTTAGCCCGGTGTTTGGGCATAAGTGAGGTCGAGTATTTACAGAT
Organism: Bathynomus jamesi; assembly: GCA_023014485.1. NCBI lineage: Eukaryota > Metazoa > Arthropoda > Malacostraca > Isopoda > Cirolanidae > Bathynomus > Bathynomus jamesi. The sequence goes on along the minus strand of JAJOZX010006923.1, from coordinate 114,797 downwards.
GTAGTGGGGTAATTTTTTTTAATTGAGGCATCACTTCTTGATACCTTCGAATATTAAAATATGAATACAAAAAAAATCTAGAATTTTTTTTATTCTCGGGAGAAATATATGTTGTTCCTGATTGCGCTATGTTAAGCTAGTTAAGGTTTGGTTAAGTTAAGCTAAGCTAGGTTTGGTTAAGTTAAGCTAAGCTAGGTTAGTAAGTACCTCAATATTTAATGATTTAACAGAAAACAACCTTCGAGCCTTCAGTTTCCAAATCCCTTATCACGTCCTTCTCGGTTCGATGGCACTTAGGTAGGTTAGGTTAAATTACAGTAGGGTTGGTTAATAAGTTAATAAGTGTGTGTGTGTGTGTGTGTGTGTGTGTGGGTGTGTGTTCCATTGCTAATTTTCTGCCATCTGTATTTTGGTATATGATAAGGCTCATTAAGGAGGAAGAGCAGATTTGTTTGTTTACAATTTTCTTTTGTATAAACAAACCAAAACGATAATGTTCTCCACAGAGAGCTTTTTCACGTCTACCTAATTAATAATATAAGGCACAGTTACTGAAACTGAAACATTCTACATGCAAGTGGCGTAGGATGAGGAGAAACATATAAATAATAAATATAGAAGTGTTCTCCCTTAAATATTCGTAAAAGTTTGGGTATAAACTTGTCCTTGATAAAATTTTAACGAGAACTCTCATAATTATTTTTAGCATTATTTTCTTTCAAACTTGCCGATGATATATGTAGCTACTGCCCCGATTCCGCAATCGGATGCATCTCGTAACCGGATTAGTATAATGCGTTGAGTTTGGGTAGAGTTGACTCAATATATAAAATTTTGGTTAGACATTGTTTTTGCAATGCTGTGCACACACGCACACACACACACACACACACATATATATATATATATATATATATCAAGGCTATTGACTTCTCCTTAGGAAAACGGAGCTTACAGATGAAAAGGACCAACACTACAGCAAACATTTTTGTTTATTTTTGTACTTCAGACGTTTCAACAAATCTTTTGTCATCATCAGTGAATTATAACCTTAAAACTTTAAAACAAAATAAGAATAAATAATTAAAATTACATCAATACAAAAAGGAATTAAAATCATTAAAATTAAATTAAATTAAAATTACCTCAACTGGTAAATACAATAATTACGTCAACCTCCATATTTGGCAGATACTGAGAGAAGACAGTACGAATGTCAGTTACATTGGAAGGTATAATATATCTACGAAAGTAGGTTGGTTGGTTAGTTAGAAGAGCTGTAATTTATACAGATCTACAGAAGCTAAGGCTAACAAAGACCCTACGATCCACTCTAAGGTTAGCCCGAGAGAAGGAAGAGAGTAGTGGGTTAAAAGAAGAGAATAAGTGGTTAAGTAAGTAGCAAAACCTATCATTCGTGGGTTAACATTCATTCAGAAAAAGAGAGAGAAAGACTCACTATCATCATCCTCCGCCCACTGCCGAAAAGTCGGAAAAATAGTCCAAGAAAATAAGAAAGGTGTAAAAGATGAAAAGAAGTAAAATAAGAACGCTTACAAACAGTGGCGGCTCGTGACTTTCAGTTATGGGGGTGCTGCCTCAGAAATTGCGAACAATTTTGTCGATTATAGATATATATATATATATATATATATGAGAGAGAGAGAAAGTCGAATAGATAAATAGATAACTACTCACTACTCAGTCATAAAAATAAGTAAAATAGTATCATAAAATCAATTATGTGGTACTTACGCTTAACGGGTAATTTTGAATTTGCCAAAAATTTTATTTATAAACAAATTCCATTCTTCTGTTTTTATTCTGAGCGAAAAAATATTCTAAGAAATGAAAGCTATATATTGTAAATAATCCAATTATTATATAATTAACTTCAATCTCACGACAAAAAATAAATGATAACGAATCATTGATAAATGCAATTCGGAAATTAAATTTCGAATTAGCAAACGATACAGCAACACAACTACTACGTCAAACAAACAAATCGGCACTGCTCTGTCCACAGTGCTTTGGATCCTCTTAAACCCGCGATTCTGACTCGCTCTTCGTACGTCTGCCACCGAGGTTTCAAGCGTTTCGAACAAAATCTGGAACTGTTAAGTACGCAGTTCCACGGGAAGGCTGAAGCTACTTTCGTGATTCATTCGTTCGGCATTGAAATAGTTTAAGGAAAAAAGGATATAATCTGATTTAAAAACCCAAAGTTCATTGAAAAAAAACAATCAGAGAGGCTATTTTAAATATTTAAATATAAAGATCATAAGGTCATGGGGGTGCTGCAGTTCCACAGTGCCTACCTGCGAGCCGCTCCTGCGTTACAAACCATGCAAACACAGTCTTAACTCAAACACTATCATACCATGCAAACTATAGACATGCAAGTAAAGGTAGGAAGAGTATAACAAAAAGTGGGTTAGTTTACGCTACGAGCTACATCTAAGTTCGTGTTAGTCTAATTTTTTTTTATTGCTGGCATATCACACGCTGACATGTCACAAGCTGGCATTAATCGTCAACAGACTCATCCTCGATCACTACCCTCAGAGCTCCTGTTGCTAGTTGTTTTATTATTTTAAACAACGTTAATATTTTTAAAATGCCTATCTAAACGGTTTTTAAACATATTAAGGCTGGTAGAGTTCACGACGGGCGCGGGATGATTATTCCATTTATCAATTACTTTAAAAGTAAAAAGTTTTTAGCGATGTTAGTAATGAAACGTCTGCCACGCAACTTAAATCCGTTATTACAAGTATTGCTATTATCGAAAGTGAACAGTTTGTCAAAATTTGCGTTATCGATTTTATTAACGATTTTGAAAACTTCAATAAGCTCCCCTCTTAATCTCCTAGTTTCTAGTGAATGCAAATCTAACTCTTTAATCCTATCTTCGTAAGACTTCACTTGTTGCGAAATGACAGAATATGTTTCGTGGAGTGACGCTGAATCCTTTCCAACCTATCAATATCCTCACGCAAATACGGGCACCAAAACTGAACGGCATATTCTAAATGAGGCCTGACTAAGGACTTGTAAAGGGGCAATATAATATTCTTCGAATTAAATTCGAAATTACGCGCTATGAAGCCTAACAACCTATTAGCTTTTGCGCAAGACTCCAGGCACTGGTTCCTCGCTTTTAAATCCTTAGATACGCGTACGCCTAAACCTACTTCCACGTCAACGCTCGCTAACTCTCTCATCGATCGTGTACATGTAATTATCGTTACGAGAACCTATATGCAAAACTTTACATTTGTTTACGTTAAATTGCATCTGCTACTTTCCGTCCACTCCATAATCCTATTTACATCGTCTTGGAGCCTATTTCTATCGTCCACATTAACAACTTAGCCGCCTATTTTAGTATCGTCGGCGAATTTTCACACGTTACTGGTCAAGCCTACATCTATGTCGTTAATGTAGATTACGAATAGCAATGGGTCTAAAAATGAACCCTGAGGGACACCGCTACCTACATCCAACCACCCCGATTCACTATCATTAATAACAACCATCTGTTTCCTAGCACGAAGCCATTCCTCTAACCAGTTAGCTCTAACCGTGCGCTTTAACCTTCGCAATTAAACTTCTATGTGGAACTCTATCGAACGCTTTTTTAAAGTCTAAATAAATAACGTCAGCCGCTTATGCCTATCGTATTCGCGCACTATTTCATTATAAATCTCTAACAAATTAGTTAAAAAGATTTGTGGCGTCGAAACCCATGCTCACTACTATTAATCAAATCACGACTTTCTAAGTGATCGACGATACGATCCCTAGCAACGGATTCCTAAAGTTTACCGATAATTGACGTTAAACTAATAGGCCTATAATTATTAGCTACTGTGCTGTCGCGTTTTTTAAAAATGGGGGTAACGTTAGCTAATTTGAAGTCTTCAGGAATAATCCGCGCTTCCAGTCACTTATTAAAAATTTTGTTTAAGGGGCCTACGATAACGTCTTTCAAGTCTTTCAAATGTCTGGGATAAAGCGCGTCAGGGCCTAGAGCCTTGTTCACTTTTAGCTTATCGGTATAATGGGCAATCTCACCCTCGTAAACAGTTATTTCATTCAAAATAATGTCGCTACTAAATGGAACGATATCGTCCACGTCGGGGACATTGTTTACGTCTTCTACGGTAAAAACTGCCGCAAAAAAAGTTGTTAAAAATACCCGCCATCGCCTGAGCGTCGGAAGCGAAAGCGTCGTTAACGTCCACTAGAGTACCTATATTATCTTTTATCGGCTTACGATTATTCACGTAGTCAAAAAACTTAGTCTATACGCTCTGTTACGCTCGTTTATGAACTCGCTTATGTCCCTAGTCCACCACTTGGGTCTACCATGATTTCTAGCGCGCTTCGTCTACGAGGAATAAACTCTCTTTCGATATTCATAAAACTTTCTTTAAACGCCTTCCAATGAAAATTTGCGTCATTACCCATAAATAAATTATCCCAATCCACTACTCTCATCCTGTCCGCAAAACTATCAAAATTAGCCCTACGAAAATCGGGGACTTCTATTACGTTACTATCTTTACTGTTTTCTATCAATAGCTTAAACCTAATAATTTGGTGATCACTACATCCCAAACTCTCACCTACTTCTATACCTTCGACTATATTATCGAAGTTCGTCATCACCACGTGTAAGATATTGTCACCGCGCGTTGGTTCGCTAACCATCTGGCGTAAAAAATTATCTTCTATTTGTAAGATGAACTTTTGTTGTTAATAGAGGGTTTGTTTCTATAGATATAACAAAAATTTACCGAATTTGTTCAGATTACTTTTCATTAAAGGAAGAATTTAAATTTTTAAGACAGTACTTTATTAATAATCTTTTTGACAACCAATTAACGAAACTTTTAAATGACACTTTTAATACTAAACTCCCCATAACCACAGTACAAAGAGAAACAGATATATTAAATTACCTGTTTATCGTTATTTATCATTACATATTCGAAATGAAGTATCCAAACTTCTTAAGTCTAGTTATCCCCAAATAAATTTTAAATTCGCCCTCGCCAAACCACTTAAATTATCAAATCTTTTAAAGTTCAAAGACAAATTCCCCAAACTATTACGAAATGTTGCAAGAGTGCCCCCCACACCCCTTTGTTGCAAGAGTGCCACCCCACCTCTTTGTTGCAAGAGTGCCCCCACACCCTTTGTTGCAAGAGTGCCCCCACCTCTTTGTTGCAAGAGTGCCCCCCACACCCCTTTGTTGCAAGAGTGCCACCCCACCTCTTTGTTCCAAGAGTGCCACCCCCGCCCCTTTGTTGCAAGATGGCCAACCACACCCCACACCCCTTTATTGCCCCCCTTTGTTAAAAAAAAAAGAAAAAATAGAAAAACAAAATTCCCCCCAAAGGGGCAGAAAGAGAGAGAGAGAGAGTACCGACCTTTGTTGCCAACCCCAAAATGGGATTGCAAAGGGCATGCAACTTGGTGGTGGAGTTCTCCCCCAAGCTATTCCCCCCAAAGGGGCAGAAAGAAAGAAAGAAAGAGAGAGAGCGGAGAGAGAGAGAAAGAGAGAGTGAGAGAGTGCCAATCTTTGTTGCCAACCCCAAAATGATATTGCAAGGGGCATGCAACTTGGAGGCGGAGTTCTCTCCCAAGCTATTCCCCCCAAAGGGGCATACCTAACCTAAGAGGCCTCTATGGGAAGGAAGGGGTTTCCTCACCACCCAAAGGGCCAGAAAGAGAAAGGACCAGAGATGCTTGCTCGGCTGGGAGCCGAGCTTGTATGACTCCGTCGTCCGCCTCCCGCTCTTTTATAGACCTCTAATCCGCCAGTTGGCTGAGTTGCCAGATAGCGCCATGTATTTAATTCACCAGCCAATAGAAGGCTGAGTTGTCAGTTTGTGCTATATATTTAATTAATTCATATATTAATCAGCCTAGAAGACTGAGTTGCCAGATAGCAATATTTATTAAATTATTTCATATATTATTCATCCATTTGGTTGCTAAATACCACCATATATTTATATGATGATAATTGTCAGGTACCACCATTTATTTTAATTCGTTACCACAACAGATGAATCTTCTCCTTAATTCCAACAATTTACTTTAAAAGAAATTCTGTTTATTAAATAAATAATTAGAATTTAAACACACTCTCTTTACACTACTAAAATAAATCACTTTATTACATAATTCCTATTTTTATTATTATTAATATCACAATTTTCGTTGTCACGAATAACAGTGTGAAAAACGAAAGGAAAAGAAACCTTACGAAGAAAGGTGAAACAAACGAGAATGTCAGGTCAAAACACACGGTCGTCTCCCCCCTCTCTCATTACCCTCAAACTTCTCATCCCATCTGCGCTTGTATATATATATATATATAAACGAATGAACAACTCGTACACACACACACATACACATACACAAACACACACACACATACTGCGGGCGTATAATATACTGTATATATATATATATATATATATGTATATATATAATAATAATAATTTTATTTTCACAGTTAACTAGAAATAATATTCTGTGAATTTTGAAGTTCATTTAAGAAGAAAAAAATCTATAATAAATGAACACTGTGTGTGGGTAAATTTCAATTCAAAAAGAAAACTTATCACGTAAAATCTCAACGTATAATCATATTTGTAGAAAAAATATATATATAATAAGCGAATGATCAACTTGTGCTCACACAAACACACGCACACACACACATATATATATATATATATACACAGGGTGTCCCAAAAAAACTATATACTCTTTATAGCATCATATATTTTATAATTTAAAAAACAAACAAACAATATATTGTTATAGCAATTGCCAATGAAAGGTAAATTAGTAATCTAAGTGATCAAAATGTAATAGCGAGTTGTTTGCATATAAAATTTAATTAACTACGCCAAGTGCTCAAAATGTTCTCCGGCGGCATGAATGCACTTTTGAATGCGTCGACTAACTGATTCGCAGACATGGACTAATGTGGATGCTGTGATGGTCCCGCACATTTTGATCCCTTAGATTACTAATTTACCTTGCATTGGCAATTGCTATAACAATATATTGTTTGGTTTTTTTAAATTATAAAATATATGATGCTATAAAGAGTATGTAGTTTTTTTGGGACACCTTGTATATATATATACTTATTAATGTCGTTTAACAAGTTTATTTGTTTATTCAACAGAGCTATATATTTTAGAATTTTTCAATTAACAAAATTCAAGTTAGATAGAGAAGAAATCATTTATCCAGTTGGCTTAAATGGCCATACAAGAATTTTCGTTAACAAAATTCAAGTTAGATAGAGAAGAAATCATTAGAAGGACAAATTCCACTATATATATATATATATATATATATATATATATATATATGCTTAAAAAGAGAAGTACAAGCACCAAATTTTATTTTCTCTCTTCGTCCATTGTTCGCACAGGTGTGACCTGATACGCCCAGGGGTAAAAATATATATATATATATAAAAGCAAAAAACTATCTTTAAATGCAAACAAATGGTGCGTACTGAAAGGAACCCTTCTTTCTACCTGGACACCTACAGAAAATATTTCATTTTTCCTCTTTGAGTCTTACCATAAAAAGACCAATAAAATTTGTAATTAAACTAACATCTCCTTATCTGCCTAAAAAGAAAACACTATATATATATGTGTGTATATAGTATGAGGAAAAAACTAAGTTACAAATTAATAGTATAGAATAACTTAATTCTGAATTTTTACAACGTAAAAAAGTCTAACATAGCTCTTTTAATAATAATAATAATAATAATACTACTAATAATAATATTTTATATCTATTCTCGCAGGGAGAGAAGGCGGACGGGCAAAAACGTCGTCGTGTACCGTTATATTGAATACAAGCTTATAATCATGCCTTTCCAATCGGCGACTTTTTCTTAACGTCCCAAACTTTTCAATCGTGATCTCTTCTTCACAATGCATAGCTGTAGCCGAGATAATCTAATTCGCTACAACAGATAATCATTATATAAAGAAGTAGCTCTTCAGGGTGAACGGTGTAGGTGAGCTCAGCCCTGTACCGGTCAAGTGTTTTGTACCAAAGTTCATGATATTTCGAAGAGTCTAAACTTATTATATAATCATCAACCTCTAGAGTCTAGACCATTCTCACCTTCTTTAACCCTACACTCGGTAAACCCATCGAACAGAGCAGCGTATGCGTATTCGAGTACCGTATCAAAATAAAGCATAACCCTATCACGCGCGGCGTCTAATATAGGTTTCAGCGTGCGTAATCCGACAATTTCGAAAATTCTGTCGAGGATGAAACGGTTCTGCGTAGGAACAAGATCCTCATCAGCTGACCATTTCGAAATCTCTCGTATATCAATGCATGATTGTTCATTATTTATACTCAATGTGCAAACAATAGCATATGACGAGGCGTCACTAATCACACCTCTTATTGTATCTACGTCAGCTGGTATTTTATAACGGTCCTCAGCCCACCTCTCAAGCACCACGAAGATTTTATGCATCTCCTCGCACTTAAATAAATAGCGACACGTCTGCTTGCATGCCTGCAGGTCGTTTCAAGCACACAGTTAATGGCACCGGTTTCTCGCCTGAATACGCGCAATGACTTCGTCACGGAGCCGTCGTACGAGGCGTTGAGAATGCTTCTCAAAGGGAACTCCAACGTATTCATCGAGATGACTATTGCACTTCCACTTGCTCATTTTGACAAAGATTAAGCTTTTCACCCGCATTAGACCTACAGTTTAACATGGAATCCGGATCAGAAATACACCTCGTCAGGGAATGATTGCTCACTCTTTCACATCAGCCCACAGAATTGCTCATTTTGACCAAGATTAAACTTTTCACCCGCATTAGACCTACAGTTTAACATGGAATCAGAAATACATCTCGTCAGGGAATGATTGCTAGCTCTTTCACATCATAATTTCATCGAGATAATTCAAGCTCATATACAGGACCTACATTGCCTATAAGATCTTTGGCGCGTGAAACATGCGGCCTTCAGAAGATGTGAACATCTGCTCTGTGGATCAGTTCAAGAAAATGGATAGGCTGAACCTTGCGATGTAGGAATTTTTTCCATGGAACCGTAACCACTGATACATCCTCGGTACGGATTGCAATACTTATTGAGGTAGTTCTTGTCCTTGTAACTCTCTCATGTACACCTTCCACATTGTGTCCGACAACACAGAAACTCTCCAAAATTGTTGTGAAAGTGTAATGACAAAAAAGAACAGCTTCAGAGTTCAATCACTCCATGCGTACACTTATCTCGTGTACACAGTGTACACCTTCCACATTGTGTCCGGCAAGTGCAACAAGGGGCCATGAAACTTGGAGTGAGTCTACAATTACATCGTTGTTGCTCTGCATTATGCAGTATACGCGGCTTAATAATATTTCACCTCTTAAAGTATAAGGAAACCTGTACTCGATATAAAGAGCATTCATTTCGTTCAGTACTATTTTCGTACCCACTTTACATTCAGTTGGCAAGTTATCTTTAAACACGGCTAGAATACAATCAAAAGCACGCACAAAGAGGTCACCGTTAGCCACATCAATAAACACAAGTTTATAAACACGCCTTCCCACCCTATTTCACATCTCTCTCTCTCTCTATACCTCTCTCGCCCTCTCGCGCTCTCTCTCCTCTCTCTCTCTCTCTCTCTCTCTCTCTCTCTCTATATATATATATATATAATATATATATATATGCACCCCGAAACAAACTTTCTGCACACCATATTCAGCCAGTGTGACGTATGTGTAAATCAGTAAAACAGAACTAAGACTGAAAGGTAATAAATAAATAATAACAGATTTGAAATTATATATAATCATTCAAAATGGGGCAGTAAAGAGAACTAATTATTTTGAAAGAAATACATTCAATCTGAATTAGATAAGACATCGTTGCTTCAATACGAAACCAAGTATTAACACAATATATATATATATATATATATATATATATATATATATATATATATATATATATATATATACTTGGTAAAGATTTATTCATTTTAAAATTTGTCTACAAGCAGTGAAGTTATAAGTTTGGAAGGAAAGCTACAGATTAACATCGAGTACCAAAATGTGAATGATAATGTTTTAAACCATTCTGTACAAACTCCGCCCTTCGTTTTAAGATATTTTTATTGGACAATACAGTATTTTAAAGACTTATGAAAATCCGTACAGCACACGCACACCTGAAGATTCATGTATCTGTACTTTATCGGCGCCGATAGGAAAGAATGTTGTTTTTACCTGCAAAGCAATGTCTATTTCGTCCATAAATTAAATATTTATTTAATTTGTTATATATATATATATATATGTCGATATTTTCTACAAACTAAAATTAAGTATTTGTACGAGATAATATATCTTATAAACAACCAAACTCACGTATTTGTAGAAAAACCACTATAATTAAAAAATAAAATAAACTGCACTCTTTTTGAGATTTATTTTCATGGACCGGTTGCGCCCTGTCACTACAGGCAAATTGAATTTCAGTGTCCTTAAGACTTTTACCGTTTTAATAATTTTTCCTGATGATATAAGCTACAAATATAAGAAAGCACAAACAGCAACAATAAAAAGACTTCTTTAAATATTCTGAATTTCGTTTATATATAATATATATATATAATATATATATTATATATATATATATAGGCAATTGGCCACAATTAAATAGTGAAACGCTGTGACTGAAGTTAAGCAACACTGGGTTTGTGTGGTAGATGGACGGGTGACCATCCTCTGCATCCAGATGATATAGTGGTCAGGGGAAATGCAATGGCCCCTCCTTCCTCTATAAAAAAAAAATAGTTTTCGAACCTGTACTCATCTGGATGAGGGGATATTTTATCGACATTTTAATAAATTAACTTAACCTAACCTAACATTGCTTAGCCGGGTATAATAAAGCCTAACATAGGATACTAAACTAAACCTAACATTGTCTATCCGGGTATAATAAAACCTAACCTAACATTGCCTAACCGAGTATAATAAAACCTAACATAGCGTACTAAACTAAACCTAACATTTCCAAGAATACGCACCAGACAGTTTCCCTCAGGGTAAATTTCATGAACTAAACACATTTTATAGCGGTTTTATTGTTTTATCACTCACCATTTCCACAAACTAAACATCTTCACACTCCGGCCCACTATTTGAGAGACAAGATTTACATTCTCAGTCGCAGGGTACGGTATGAAGCAACTTTATTGGAAACAGATTCAAACAACCTAAGGACCTGATTGACTTAAAAGAGCTCGGTAAGATAACTAGTCAATAAAACCTGTTTAGGGACGACATTTCTGAGTTTAAACATTATAGCTTCGCTCTTTGAATTCTTTTTCGCGACATAATTTACATGATCACTCTATTGCAAATTCTTATCTAGCATTACATCACGAAATTTTGCCAAGTACACTCCTTTATAGCGATTTCATTAGCATTAACTTCATCAAGATAAACATTTCTTTTGTTAATAAAATCATGAAATTTGTTTTACTGGTATTCAGTAAGAGTTTATTGGTGGTCAACCATTTTATTACACTGATGAATTCTGATTTAAATATATTCTTAGCTGAATTAACATCTTTGCAAGAAAAAGACACAGTTGTATCATCTGCAAACTTTATGAAGGTCAGTTTACAATATGAGTAGAAGGCGTAATTGGGCTTATATATATACATATTAATGATACTCGTTCCACAAGTTCCACAAAGAAAATAAATTTTTTCCACCACAAATTTTACTGCTGAGATGACTCAGTAGGAAAAAAGAAACATGGCAATAAGAATGGTTATTTGAGCAAATAATCTCGATGTGTGTCATAAGAACGTATTAAATTTGCTTTTGGGAATATCATTATGCGTATCAATATTTTTATTATGTTGATAATTCACGACGGTGCTAAATTCCTGTTACTTAAACTTGAAAATAAGAGCAAATGACCACAAATTTGTGTAATAATAATAATTCACCGTACCATCAAAATAAGAAATTAGTGCATAAATACAACCTAATTTATTCAAATATAAAAACAGGATGAAAACTAGCCTACTGTTTCACAGGACAGCGTCAGGACAGGTAATTCAAACGATTGAATTTATTAATATCAAAGATATCCTGTATTTCACTTTGCCTTATATGGGTAACTCAAGTTTTAACATTAGAAACAAACTTTTAAAATTGATCAAGGAGTCTACCCACAACTATGTATAAAAATTATATTTTTCCTGGCTACTTCTTATAAGTGTATCTTTTAACTTCAGATTTATTCACCTTTTGATGTTTTACATTTTTTTAGCAACTTTTATAATTTTTAACTATTTTAAAATCTTATTAAAATTGTCTCCCAATGGTATACTTTAAGAGAACTTCGGTCCTTTCTGCTTCACGAACAATACATTCCTCTAAACATTGATATATATATATATATATATATATATATATATATATATATATATATATATATATATATACGTTTGCTATAGATTTATCCATTTTAAAATTTGTCTACAATCAATGAAGTTTGGAAGGAAAGCGACAGATTAACAACGAGTATCAGAATATGAATGATAATGTTTTAGACCTTTCTGCAGAAGCCCAACCCTTCGTTTTAAGATATTTTTATTGGACAATACATAATTTTAAATGCTAATAAAAGTTCATACAACGCACGGTGCATACCGCACCTGAAAATTCTTGGCCCTGTATTTTCCAACACCTATAGGAAACAATGTTGTACATAAATTAAATGTTTATTTAATTTGTTATATTATATATATATATATATATATATATATATATATATATATATATATATATATATACATATATATATATATATATATAATATATATATATAAGCACACCGGACAAAAAATTAGTCACCCCTCTCAGAATGTACCTAATAACGTGTGACGGCGCCTCTGGCCTTGATAACCGCACGAATCCGGCGAGGCAGAGACTCTACGAGGTTGTGCATGTACTGAACATCGATTTGCTGCCACTCGTTCATCAGCCGGTCCCGAAGTTCCGCCAGAGTCCGTGGGTGTCTATTCCTGCGCTTCACTTTCTGTTTCCAGCCTGAACAACACCTTCGACGCATTCAGGATTAAAGGCTTCATTGGACCTGCGATGTACTCGTCGCCTCCCATCATTGGAGAACAAACAAAAACGGGACTCATCGGACCAAATTACACGTTTCCAATCTGCCGCAGTCCAGTTTTTGTGCCTCTGAGCCCATTTATAACGTGCCAATTTGTGACTTGCTGTTTACAGCGGCCTCTTCCGTGGTACCCTGCTCCAGATGTCCATCGCATGCAGTTCTCGTCGCAATGTCCGTTCGGAAATTGGTCGCTGGAGAACCTCATTGGTTTCTTGGAGCAATTGTTCTCTGGTTTGAAAACGATTTGCAGTTACTAGACGAGAAACATGGCGGCGGCCCCTATTGTCGAGAATTGTTTTCCGGCCACAGTTACGCCGTCGATTGTCAGTTGATTGCGAACTACACCACTCTTTGTAAACTCGCTGGACAGTACGCGTTGACACACCAACAAATTGGGCTACTTCAGACATTTTGTGTCCGTGGGCTCTGCCAAACACGATGGCTCCTTTTTGCCACTGAGTAACGTCTGCCTCACGACCCATTTTGCAGACTATATCCAACACACACTTTGTTCTTCACCACCTCACGAAACAGATCTGATCCTGTGTGCTACGTCACCGCTACTTGTCACTTACCAATGCTACATCAGCGCCCTCTGTGTGACCTTGAACTTCCTACTATCGGTGCTATTAGGGGTGACTAATTTTTTGTCCGGTGTGCTTATATATATATGTACAGAAAGACAGACAGAGAGAACTTTTCTTAATATTATAAACTTTTACATTTAAAATCACAATTTAATTAACAAATTGGTTTGAAGATTGCTTAAAGTCCAGTTCTGGGGGCATCCGCTTTCACAGATGGACATACTTTGATATTTTAATAGATAACCGTTTCAAGGAGCGTACGGCGGGCATCTTAATATTTGCTTTACACAAGTAAACAGCGAAATGAGACATATGAAAACCGAATGCCCCGTTATATTACCTCGAGAAATTACAGTCATTTTATAATTTTATAATAATTATAGCGAGCCGAAGGCTATTTTTATTTGTATTACATATTTCGAGTATGTTTTATTTTAAATTTTAGTATAAATGTAATTAGATTTCTATGTAGGTTCATATTAAAAGCTTTTACTCCTTTAACTTTATTATCTTCTAGTACAGGATGCTCCTGAATTAGTTATACATTGTGAAATAATGGTACAGTAAAGCTTACATACATATATATATATATGTGTGTGTGTGTGTGTGAGCACGAGTTGACCATTCGCTTATTATATATATATTTTTTCTACAAATATGATTATACGTTGAGATTTTACGTGATAAGTTTTCTTTTCGAATTGAAATTTTCCCACACACAAAGTGTTCATTTATTATATATTTTTTTTTCTTCTTAAATGAACTTGAAAATTCACAGAATATTATTTCTAGTTAACTGTGAAAATAAAATTATTATATATATATATATATACAGTATGTGTGTGTGCGTGTGTGTGTGTGTATGTGTGCACGAGTTGTTCATTCGTTTATTATATATATATACAATGTCGTTTGGGGGGAATGAGGGAGTGGGTAGACGACCGTGTGTTTTGACCTGAAATTATCGTTTGTTTCACCTTTCTTCGTAAGGTTTCTTTCTTTTCCTTTCGTTTTTCCCACTGCTATTCGTGACTTAACGAAAATTGTGATATTAATAATAATAAAAATAGGAATTATGTAATAAAGTAATTTATTTTAGTTGTGTAAAGAGTGTGTGTTTAAAATCTAATTATTTATTTAATAAACAAAATTTCTTTTAAAGTTTAAATTGTTGGAATTAAGGAGAAGATTCATCTGTTGTGGTAACGAATTAAAATAAATGGTGGTACCTGACAATTATCATCATATAAATATATGGTGGTATTTAGCAACCAAGTGGATGAATAATATATGAAATAATTTAATAAATATTGCTATCTGGCAACTCAGTCTTCTAGGTTGATTAATATATGAATTAATTAAATATATAGCACAAACTGACAACTCAGCCTTCTATTGACTGGTGAATTAAATACATGGCGCTATCTGGCAACTCAGCCAACTGGCGGATTAGAGGTCTATAAAAGAGCGGGAGGCGGACGACGGAGTCATAAAAGCTCGGCTCCCAGCCGAGCAAGGATCTCTGGTCCTTTCTCTTTCTGGCCCATTGGGTGGTGAGGAAACCCCTTCCTTCCCATAGAGGCCTCTTAGGTTAGGTATGCCCCTTTGGGGAGAATAGCTTGGGAGAGAACTCCGCCTCCAAGTTGCATGCCCCTTGCAATCCCATTTTGGGGTTGGTAGCAAAGATTGGCTCTCTCTCTCTCTCTCTCTCTCTCTCTCTCTCTCTCTCTCTTTCTGCCCCTTTGGGGGGAATAGCTTGGGGGAGAACTCTGCCACCAAGTTGCATGCTCCTTGCAATCCCATTTTAGGGTTGGCAACAAAGGTCGTTACTCTCTCTCTCTCTCTTTCTGCCCCTTGGGGGGGAATTTTCTTTTTTCTTTTTTTTCTTTTGTTTGCAACAAAGGGGGTGGTGGTGGCACTCTCGCAACATTACGTAATATTTTGCAACATTGCACTCATGGATTTTGACACCATACTACTAGAACCAATAACCTTACAGAACTTCGAATTTTAGAATCTTTGTATATCTATAAAAACAAACAAACCCTCCATTAACAACAATAGTTCATCTTACAAATTACAGTTCTTCTAACTAACCAACCAACCTACTTTCACAGATATATTATACCTTCCAATGTTACTGACATTCATACAGTTTTCTCTCAGTATCTGCCGAATATGGAGGTTGACGTAATTATTGTGTATTTACCAGTTGAGGTAATTTTAATTTAATTTAATTTAATTTTAATGATTTTAATTCCTTTTTGTATTGATGTAATTTTAATTATTTATTCTTATTTTGTTTTAAGGTTTATAATTCACTGATGATGACAAAAGATTTGTCAAAACGTCTGAAGTACAGTACAAAAATAAATGAAAACGTTTGCTGTTGTGTTGTTCCTTCTTTTCATATATATATATATATATATATTGCGTCTCGGTGGTGATGTGGTTAGCATCGCTGATCACGAATCCACTGGCCCCGGGATCGAGACCCATTGACGGCAGACGGTGCGCAGCAAACCCAGCTGTTCATCCTTCCACACAATAAAAAAAATTAGTTGGTAAGTAAAAGGGTACCCTACTGGTTAAGACGCTGGGCTGCTGCTGATCGGGAAGTTGTGAGATCGAGTCCAGGTGAGGACTTCGTAATTTCTGCCGCCCGTGGGGGGGCGGTCGTGGTTCAGATTCCACGTTAAACTGTAGGTCTAAGGTAGAGTGACAAGCTTGTCCTTCGTCAGAATGAAAAATTCGGGCGGGAGCAAAACCAAGGTTAACCAAGGTTATACGCGTATATTTGTCTTGTGGAGTAGTTAAATTTTAAAAAAACTTTTACTCTTTTTTTTATTTTTATAAATTTAATTTTAGTAGTTGTAAACTCCCATTTAATTTAACGATTTTATAATCTTTTTATCGTTCACCGTCGTTGTCGTAAACCTCTAAGACAAGTACCTTAAATTGGAAAAGTATCATCCAACAGCTAATGTTTTCATGAACGTGTTTTGCTAACTTTGTAACCATACACATTTTCAGCGTTTTTTTACCTCATATCGTCGAGGTAGAGGGACAAAGTGAAGCCACACAATGTCGACGTTTTTTGTGTAGGAAGGAAGGGGCCAAGGACGAATGGTCGCAAAAGTGACCCCTCCACAGAAGAAGGAAAGAGCTAAAACCGCCAAAACCAAGGTCTCCAAGGTTTAATGCTGCTTTTTTTTTTAGAAATTTTGAAGATTGTGTAGTGTGTAAGATGCATGTATGTGTGGTGAGGAATAGGGAGAGAAGCGTATGCTTGATAGCATGGTGGACTGCTGCCAGGGTAGATGAGACATAGAAAAAGATCAGCTAAGGATGACAGTGACAGAAGAAACGAGAGTTCCAGCACTCCCTGTCTCATGCCTAACGTCCCACTCCCCGGAGTACTTCCCTCGTCCGTTGGTGTCTACAATCTCCTCTTCATGTTGATATTAAAAAGTTAGTTTAAATTAGGTTAGGTTAGGTTAAGTTAGGTTACATTATGCCTGGTTAGGTTAGGTTAAGTTAGGTTACATTATGCCCGGTTAGGTTACGGTTGGTTAGGTTAGGTTAGTCATTAGGTTAGGTTAGTCATTTTCATTGAAAATCTGAAATATGTGTTTGAAATGTGAAATGCAAATACCATACTTGCATAAGGTCGAACATCGACATTATGAAATTCAATTTTGTTCATGTAAAGCATTTTATTTCGTCAAGAAAGTGGTCCAAAATTGGAGAGATAAAAAAAGTTTTTGTTATTTGTGTTTTCTGAGATTTCCACTTCATCTGACTCTCCTTCCCGAATGTTTGAAGGAATCTATTTGAAATTTGATGCGTACTTTCCTGAGATTTCACTCTAAAAACCAATGCAGCGGTTCTCCTGATTTATGATTGTGAGTTGAAATATACTGGTTTCAACTTGAAGTTTTGAAAAATATGGGACATCTTCCACTTTATATTCCAAACATTCTTAATATTCGGAAATTTTCTCTCAATGCATTTTTGGAAGGTTCAGTAAATGTACTACGTATTTTGTAAGTTTGAAAATTGATCATTTGGCTACTTATTTTTTATCTTTCTACTATTTTCAGCTTTTTACTTTTTATTATTTTAGTTGTTTGAAAATCTCGTATTTTATGTTAACAATTTTGAAGTTAGGAGACGTAAAAGTTCATTTGCTCCAAATATTTTTTCATTCATACGACGTTTGCTGAAATCTGGTAAAAAGTTTACTTTCGACAGAATGAGCATTTCGGACGGAAGGAAAACAAAAGGGTACGAAATTTTTTTTTAGCAAGTTTCAATATAATCGTCAGAGCTGGGCATTTGCGGCATATTTTGCGGTACTGCGGTACTTGCGGTACCACCGCACTACCACCCCGGGCCCCCATAACGCAGTACCGCAAAGGATCGCTGAAAGTACCGCAGTACCGCTACCGCATTCAAATTTCCACGTACCGGTTTGGTACCGGTTTGGTAGTGCAGCAGTACCGCAGTACCGCAATATGCCGCAAGTGCCCAGCTCTGATAATCGTACAAAAACACACATATATATATATATATATATATATATATTCGAAAATTTTTTCGCTGTTTTTAATTCCAAAATTACGTCATAATCTTTTTATACAACGAATTTTACTCAAATTCGGTAAGAAATAAATATATTGTGTATATATAAGGTCCGGGGTAGGTTTCAGTCAAATCATTTGTATAGTTTGTTCACTATACGTATTTGAAATTCACGGTTCTGCAAATGGGTCATAAATAGTGTTTATAGGATTTTTTCATATTTTTAGATTTTGTTTCAAAAAAATCACATAAACCAAAACCATTTTTTTTTTTTCGGAAACGTTTAGCAGTGAATTAATAAAAAAACACCCAGAAATTTGGGTAAATTTTAAACTCTAAAAAATGATGGTTGCCCCTAAGAAATTACATCCGACTGTATATACAGCTAAATTTCACTTTCTGTTCAAAATATGCAAAACCTAAGTTCATATATACGGAAGCTACTGAACATTTTATATTATAACATGCAATAATAATTTTTTTTTCCCATTTTAAAAGCAATCACGGCCAATCCCCTTAGTTTAAATTTAGGAATCAAATTGTGCTTACTCTATATCCTGAAAGCTTTATTATACAGGGTTCTAATTGTAATGTAAAGGTATTCCAAAAGGTTTTTTCTTCAGGATTTGAGGCAGCCCAGTTTTGAACAGCGTTCAAAAAATTTACAGTTTTTACTATCTACTTCAGGTTAATGGAATTGTACAGACCGTCGCCAACGATTTTAGAGTTGGTGAGCTGACGTTTGACGTTGCGACCGGCATCAGCGAAAACACGCGACGCCACACCGAATGCAGCGCTTGCGCTATGAGATTTGACTTCCTCGGGCACCATGAAAACTCTCGAGGCAACGATAATATGACCTAATTATACAGATAGGAATACGACGTTGCAACTAACAAACCGGTTGTTACAATTTTGTTGTTGGACGGACCATGAGCAAATTACGTTTTCTTTGACAAATGTAGTTGTTTAAAAATGTGCGAAAAAAATCATGAAAAAAAAATCCCAAAATTTTGCAACACCCCTTATGTGTTCGGTCAGTGAACCCTTCTGGACGACCTTCTCTTATAGTTTAATTTATCAATTACAACGTCAATCTATTAGTTACACACACACACACGTGTGTGTGTGTGTGTATGTGTGTGTGGTGCATCTCCGCATAACTTTTTTAATTCTATATATTAAAAAAAATTACTAACCTAACCTAACGTAACCTTAGTGTCATCGAACTGAGAAGTATGTGATAAGTAGCTCGTACGCAGTTGAATGCTTAAACCTAGCATAAACTAACCTGACATGACGTAACCTAGCATTACTTAACCTAGTCAATACCAACGTATCTTTATTTCTCCAATAGTAAAAATGTTTTTTATATATAACTTTTTAATGTTTGGAAGTACAAAAAGTGTTGCTTCACAAAAACAAATTACCGGACTACATTTGTGAACTGTCACATACTCCACCTCACAGTCGTAGGCAAAAGTTTGGAATTACTCACAAATTCTTGGAAAAAAGTCATAATTCTGCATTCAATATGCTTTAAAGCAAGAAAATGACACTTGTTATGAAATGAACCCTTACCCTGTGAATTGAAACACGTGTTAAAATACATGAAAATTCAAGGGAAATTATTACTGGGATAGTTTTATTGGTGCTCTTCCAATATATGCTCTACCGCGAAACTGTGATCTACCATATTCCAATACGTGCTCTACCGTGAAACTAGCCTTATAAGGCTAACTAACGAAAATATCATGACTTAACCTAACCAATCGTTAGGTCAACTATACGCCCTTGACGATTGGTTAGGTTAAGTCGTGATATTTTCGTTAGTTAGCCTTATAAGGCTAACTAACGTACCTGTTGCTAATCCGAATAATCTAAGGTAGATCACGTATTAGAATGTAAATTTTAAGGTAGAGCACATATTGGAAGAGCACCGTTTTATTTTTATAGTGATGAATGAAAACCAAGAGTCAAGGGCTGGAAGTTTATTTGAAAAAGGTAGGATTTAGTCATTACGCTCCATTTCTTGGACTATAAAATATAAAGCTTATTAATTTTATTATAAAATTTATTTGTTTTAATAATATTATCTACTATTTTCATTAATTCTTAAATTGATGTATCCTTTTCAAAATATCTGTATCTCAATCAAATGCTCTTTTAAATTTATATCACCTTAGACCAAGGTTTCCCAAACTTTTTTGTCTCCCAACACACTTTCACCGAAATTTACAAATGACGGCACATTTTTCTAAATTAAATGCAAAATTTTTATATATACTCGTATATACGTATATAAAGTATTCGTTATTATTTTTTATGTGTTTGTTCCTAACGTTTCGCTGCACACTCGTACTGTTTTCACGGCACACCCTTCGGGAATCGCTGGCTTAAACAAATGCAGTTACAGTTTGCATTAATAATAATCGATTTTCTACTGATACCGTAAAAATTTTAACATTATTTTTGGTGTCTTAGCTCCAGAAAGGGGCTGTAAATTCATAATTATGACTCGCGTGCATTACCTAATTAATTCATAATTTATACAGGCTAAAAATTAGCAGAAAAACAGTCTATTTCCCCAGAGAAGCGAAGCCACCTGTAAGTACTTATAAAAAAAAGGCTACAGTCAAAGGCATGCAGCCTCCCGACTTCAGATATCTCAGTTGGCAAAATCCAAGATCCAAAGGGGGATTTTCGATGATGAAGATTACAAGCCAAGAACCAAGATCCGATAAGCCACGAATAACGACTAAATGCAGTGATAATGCGAAGAGAAGGAAGAGTAGGTTAACTCCCTTCATCACCAGTACCCATATGAAGGGGTTTCTTACACAATCCGTAGAAGATCCATTGGACGCAGGCTTCAGAATAAGAGTTTTAAATCGTAAGAAAACCAGCGAAAAATACACTCTTAAATGAAAAGCAGAATCGTGTCTCCTTTATGAAAAGATATACGCTGATTAGTCCACTGAATGAGCCAAGGCTTTTTCAGTGAAGAGAACCAGATTATGCAATTTGGGCAGGATCATCCGAACGTCAGACGTCCACCTAATCACCTATATCATTCCAAATACTGTACTGCCACCATGAAACACCATTCAAAGATTATGGTTTCTGGATGTTTTGGTGCTAAGGGAATAAGAGAACTCTGGTTTTGCCAAAAAGATACAACCGTGAATTCTAGTGTTCACTTAAATATCTTCAAACAATATGCTCTGAGAAAAATGCAGGCGGACGAATATTCTTGGTTCTAGCAGGATAGTGCACCTTGCTACACAGATAAAATCGTGAAAGAATGGTTTATGAAACAACGTTTCAACTTTGGAATGTCCTGGTAACTCTCCTAACCACAATCCAATCGAGAACATTTTTTTTTATGCAGGAAGGAGGATCCAAGGGCGAATACCCGCAAAAGCGCCCCCCCACCGCCATAGAAGAAGAAGAGAGCCAAAGTCAAGATCCAGGGTTTTGGAGATGCCTAGACACTCTGCGTTTGAAAGATTGGAGGTCATAGATAGGGGAAAAGATGGATTGAGGAAGATTGTTCCAGAGTTCACCGGTTGAGTAGGTGAAAGATTGAAAATACCGATTAACCCTTGCGTTAGAGAGTTGGACAGAAAAGGAGTGAGAAATGTAGAAAGTCTGGTGCTGCGTGCTCTCCTTAAAGGAGGAGGCATGCAGTTAGAGAGTTTAGAAGAGCAGTGTCCGTTATAATAGCGATAGTAAAGAGAGCGTGAGGTAACATTGCGGGGAAGAGAGAGGGATTGAAGACACTCAATAAGAGGCGGGGAATTGATGAGACGAAAAGCCTTTGATTCCACCCGCTTAAGAACGGCTGTGTGCGTTGAGCCACCCTATACATGAGAAGCATATTCCATATAGGGGTGGACAAGACCCCTGTACAGAGACAGCAACTGAGTGGGGCGAAGAAACTGCGGAGGCGGTGCAGCACACTTAACCTCTTAGAAGCTGTTTTGGAAAGACAGTATATGTGATCTTTCTAGGAAAGATCATGAGAAAAGGAAACGCCAAGAATGTTAAAAGAAGAGGAAGAATTGAGTTGTTGTTGAAGGTAAGGGGATAGTCGTGTGGAAGATTGTAACGAGTAGATAGATGGAGGAACCGAGTTTTTGAGGCATTGAAAGCCACAAGGTTTTCTCTGCTCCAACCAAAGATAACAGAAAGATCAGAGGCCAGGTGGCCCATAGCCGTCCTACGCGAATTATGGAATGACTGTTGAGAGGAACGCTTTGGGAAGCGGGTGAGGAAGTGAAGAGTGGAATCATCGGCATAGGAGTAAATAGGACAGGAAGTGCAAATTAGAAGATCATTAATAAATAAAAGGAAAAGAGTGGGTGACAGGACAGAACCCTGAGGAACACCACTGTTCATAGCTTTAGGAGAAAAATAGTGGTCATCTACAACCACAACTCTTGATCGATCAGAAAGGAAGTTAGAGATAAAGGCAGAGATAGATGGATAGAAATCGAAGGACGGCAGTTTGGAAATTAAAGATTTGTGCTAGACTCTATTAAAAGCTTTCGATATGCCAAGCGCAATAGCAAAAGTTTCATCAAAACTCCGAAACTTCTAAAGGTGAGAAGAAGCCAGAATCCCACGAAGAGCTTTGTGCTGCAATAAAAACAGTTAGGCAGTTCGAAATGGCTCTGAAATTGTGCCAAAGCCTTATCATGCCCATGTCCAACAGGATCAGAACAATCATTGATATTAAATGTTAAATATTAAACCCACAATAAACACATAATTCCTTAAAACTTTTAATTCTAAACATGTGGCCACGTCTGTATGCTCAGTTACCTAAACACACACACACACACACACACAGTCTCTCTCTCTCTTTCTCTCTCTCTCTCTCTATATATATATATATATATATATATATATATATATATGTCAGAGGGGTCGACCGCACGTCGATCCTGAACCGCCGTTCGAACCCACACAAAGTAAGTAAGTATATATATATACATGCTCTTTGGTGGTGTGGTGTAGTCGTTAGCATCGCTGACTACAAATCCACCGACGCCGGGTTCGATACCCGGTGACGGCAGTCGGTGCGCAGTAAACCCAGCTATTCATCCTTTCATACAATAAAGATTGGCTGGTAGATAAGTGGGTACCCTGGGTAGCCTAGGGTTAAGACGCTGGGCTGCTGATCGAGAGGTCATGAGATCGAGTTCGAGCGAAGACTTTGTAATTTCTGACCACCCATGGTGGATCGTGGTTCGGATTCCACGTTAAGCTGTAGGTCTAAGGTAGAGCAACAAGGTTGAACTTCGTCAGAATGAACAATTCGGTCGGAAAGAAAACCAAAGTTAACCAAGGTGTATATATTGTTACATATGGAAATATGATAAGGAAATTAATTACTTAATCAAAGGCTAATTTAGCCTATAAGTGAATTGTTCATGAAAACAAAGGGAACGAACTGAAATGGCGGCTCCGTCTTTTTCGTTTCTGAAACGACGTTTTATAAATTCTTAAGTACATGAAATTAAAAACATATGCATGTTAAATACTTATGTAAATTAGGAAAAAAGACATGCATTTAATTGTTTATTTAATTCTATACAATTTCAAATAAAAATTATGAAGGGGCTAGCTACACAAAATTAAATTACGGAAAGAAATAAAAAATTCAATTGTGAGAAAGCACGTGGGTTCCCGCGCTTCACGCCAGACAAAGCAAAGAAGACGATATAAAATTGAACGTTCATTTATGTATAAGGAAAACTGCATTCAGGTCTAAATTGTTAGAATCGATAACATGTTACAATTATATCTTCTTTTCTAAAGGTCAATAATTTTTAAAAATAGGATGAATCAAATTAAGAGAATCTTATTTGGATGTAAGTAAATCTTACGCCTGGCAGAGCGTGAATACAATACGCCTAGGTAAGGAATAAGGAATAACTTATCATATATATAATCAAATCGTATTAAAGCAGTGAATGAGAATGAAATTGATATCACAGTACTCTTTACCTATTGCCGAATAACGTAGCATAAAATTATGTTAGTTAAAAAATGGGATTAATGTCTTCGATTATGATATGAAACTCGAAGCTAAAGGCGCTAAATAAGAAAAACGCAGAAAGGCAGTCCGTCTCTGAAGTTCAAACAATAAAGTCATAAAAAGACTCCGTGTGAAAGTTGGAGGAAAAGTCACAAATTTAATTAGTTCACCATACAATTTAACATAAAGAAAATGTGTGGTTCACTAAGCTGAATAAGCTCAAATGGGTCTCCCCTATAAGAATGTAGAAAACAGACCTAACGCGTAAATCACTCTTAAAGCGAATTTGTTGGCTAAAGAAATTGAAACGCAAAATAGTCTTCCCTTAAAAATTTAACGGAAGAAAACAGAGATAATCCGTATATTCTATCCGTGTCTGTAAATACTCGAAAATAATGTATCCTATATTTTCCGTTTAGAAAACGGACTGAGTTCCGTGCATCCGGTAGAAATATAAAAATACATGTTATTATAATACAAAAATTCTCAAGAAGTGGATATTTACCACTGTCAAAAACGAAGTAGGCAAACAATGTAAATAAGGTATGCATTAAACATTGTAATTGAATTGGTCAAATAACCAGATAGGATTCAAATAATTCTATGAAACTGTATTATGTACCTAGCTAATACGGTCAAAAGGCCGGGTAGAAAAACAACTCTTACTCTAAAGCTAATTCAATCAAAATTGTAGTATGTATGCGTTTATTCATTTTAAATGGCCTTGCGTATTGCAATAGAGCTGAATTCAGTTAAATAACCACCAATTGTAGATTAAACTTGTATAACAGTCAGTCAAATTTAAATTGCTTGTACATTTTACTTAATTTTATTATTATTAAGTGTCTTCCCTAAATAAACAAATATTTATCACTGTCAACAATTTCATTTTGCAGTGCAAGTTGTTTAGTAAAATCTGTGACGAATACACTATTTTTGTAAAAGGCTTTTCACTTATTCCCCTACACGGACTGACAGAGAAATAAGACTATATAACAAGTTATTTATATATAACCTTGGGTTAAATTTATATAAGGTGGTTTGAAAGAAAACAGGCTAAAATAAAAGTATAAATCATACAGTAAATGTAAAATATAAAACCACGTAATATAACAATATAGATATACCTTACCTTATGTTGTTTCGTGCGTTGGTCTCTCTTCAGACGGAGGTCAAGCTGGTGGCCCCGCCTCTAGGTCTGGCTTGGTGGAGGAGCGAGTTGCTTTCTTGCGTTCTCCACCGTACATAGCCAGGCACGCCCGGCTCATCTGTACCGTCCTGAGCCAGGCATCCAGTCTTCTCTTGAAGACTATATATATATATATATATATATGAAAATTATTTCACGAAAGTAACACGTGAAAAATATTTATGATGAATGAAACCACGAAGGAAAGGAAACACAGAATGGTGCTCAAGCGCTTTCGTCTAATGACATCCTCAGGAACACTGAGTGTTCCTGAGGATGTCATTAGACGAAAGCGCTTGAGCACCATTCTATGGTTCCTTTCCTTCGTGGTTTTATTCATCATATATATATATATATATATATATATACACATATAATATATATAAAAGCACATATTGCGAATTTAATTAATATATGGAAATAAAAACAATTTTGGAAATTGTCTCTATAAAAAGCCATACTAAAAATAACATTAAAATAAAGCAATTTGAAGAATCAGCTTTTATTTTCTCTTTTTTTTTAACCTTTCCTTTAAGCAGAAATGTAAATTTTTTCGCTTTAAAGAATGGTTGATCACCAAGACTTTTTGAAGCTAAATTCAAAGTCTTATTTGTTTGCGAAATCCCATAAGACTGGTAATAGCAGAAGCGAATTTTCTCAAAGTATACCTGTTACTGCAGAATGCGTTTTCAATTTCTTTAGAATGGGGTAACTTGCGTAAAAATATATACACACTCCGACAGTCGCCCATGGCCCTTTTAGGGTTATTTAAATGCCTGTTCTAGAGTGTATATACAGCTGTATAGTATGCTACATAGTCGTATTGTAACTGCTTGTGTTTACATTCTAAATAAGGCATTTATATATATATATATATATATATATATATATAATATATATATATATCATATACAGGGTGTCCCGTAAGTCTGGACCCATAGGGAAAAATAATAAAATTACAAAATAGTCCAAAAATTTATTTATAATATATTTTTTTATTATTTTTATTATTATTTTTATTATTTTTTTATTATGATCTTACTCCGCTGGAGTTTTATTTGTGGGGCCACTTGAAAGCCAAAGTGTACGAGGTCAAACTTCAGAACATTTTCCACCTTAAAGCACGCATTGTGGAGGCGTGTCAAGAAATTTCTGCGACTGTGATTCAGAAAGTGCTGTCGCAGTGGAGATTGCGTCTTCAACTATGTGTGCGACACAACGGCGGACACTTTGAACAGATTATGTAATAAATTTTTGGACTATTTTGTAATTTTATTATTTTTCCCTATGGGTCCAGACTTACGGGACACCCTGTAGATAAAAAATTTGGTGTGTTCAGCATGGACGACAATTTGGAGCTCTTCAAAATGTGTCGTATGGTGTGTACTTTAGAAATGCCGTTGTCTTATAAGACTTCAAAGATCTCATTTTATACTTTAATATAATCAGAGATCGAAGTGAAAACAAAATATATATTTTTCAATTGGAACCAACTTGTTCGAAAAGCGGTCTTAAGGGCCTCGTCCTCGAATCTTACAAGTATTGGCGATTTTTTCCAATTTCTTGTTTGGTTTTTATTCGTAGTTTAGTTTTTTTTGTGGGGATTGTGCGTCTAGATCGGGTGCATGGAACAACAGGAGGAATAGTTAATAGACAGGCTCGCTTGGATCAGAATTACTGCTTCGGACAAATTCCGTTTGATTAGATTCGCTTTACTTTATTTCGGGTTTCGATAAACTTTCGGTTAGAACTTGTTTTGGTGGATGCGTCACTTTGTGTTTGGGCTTCACGGCCACTAGTTTGACTCCCTTCCTTCTAATTTAATTCAGAGAAGCGGCAAACTTAGATAAGTTCTGCGCTTGTTGGCGATTCGGATTGTTCGATACGCTTAAACTTCGCTTGCGACCGGTGTAAAGTAAAAACAATACATTGCTACATTCAGTATCTCTCTCTCTCTCTCTCTCTCTCTCTCTCTCTCTCTCTCTCTCTCTCTCTCTCTCTCGAACCTTTGAAGAGGTTACGCATCGGAATCAGGTTCTTTTTTACATTGGTAAATAATTCCCACTTTTAATAAATCAATTGGCACTGAACTGTAAATATAGTGATATTTTTATACTAGTCAAAGGAAATTAAATTGACCTGAGCGTTCACTGTGTACCCCAAGAGACTGGGATTGAGGAACCTCTTTCAGTATTAATACTTAAGAGAGAATGGAACTAATTTAGAAAATATTCTAGGCAAGTGACGATGATACGAATCTGTATACTGGATCCCCCAGAAAAAGGAAACTACTTTATTTAGTTCACCCGTTATAAAGTATTTGACAAACAAATTTCCTCGACCTATGTTGCATTATTTTCATGGAACTTCAGAGGTTTTTCATTTAGGTTAAACTAGGCTAATTAGGCTATATAATCAGCAAATTTACAGTACAAGATAACGTATTTTACAACAAAGCGTGTGTTTGTTGTGCTCTAAAACGTGATGTTAGAGCACTAGAAGCAATAGAGAGGATAATGAAAAATCGAAGATATTGAAACTTGAAAAAATTTGTTCGTCGATAAAGAAAAATATAGAATACGCCATCTTTTTCTTGCCAATTGTTTGGAGGATTCCACATCGAGATGTTCTTGGTACATTATGTATGCCAGCCTGCTCAAAAACCTCTTTACTTGAGGACAATGGATGCTTTGCAATTTGCGCTTGATTACAGATATCTGCCGCCTTGTCACTTTTCTTATAGCTCCTTTATCACTTCGCTGCCTCAGTTTGATACCCTCCGCTTCAAACTTGTTTACAGTTCGATAAGCTCTGCCAAACTGCTTCGCAATTTCAATAGATTTTATATTTTCAGCGAGTAATTTGACTATTTTTCTTTTCTCAGTTAGTGTTAAATCCTTCTTCTTACCCATTTTCACCATTTAGATCTGTAAATAGAATACTTGCTTAATAATTCGGAACATCTATCATATTTTACATATTTTTCAATAAAAAGGGATAATTATTTTAATTATCAAAATATTTTATCGAAATGAATAACATCAGTGCTACTATATATAGTAATTATTTGCTATACATTTCATTGAAATCGGTGAAAAACTTTTGAAAACATTGGAGAAAATGCAATTTGCTTAATAATTTGGAACGTAGTATATATATATATATATATATATATATATATCAAAGCTATTGACTTCTCCTTAGGGAACCGGAGCTTACAGATGAAAAGAAGGATCAACACAACGGCAAACATTTTCATTTATTTGTACATCAGACGTTTCGACAAATCTTTTGTCATCATCAGTGAGTTAAGTCTTAAAACCTTAAAACAAAATTGAAAAGTGAAAGTTACATCAATACAATATTAAGACCATTAAAATTAAAACCTTAAAGCAAAATGAAAATTGCATCAATACAAAATTAAAAACATTTAAATTTCATCACTATAAAAACTAAAATTAAATTAAATTTCATCACTATAAAAACTAAAATTAAATTACCTCAATAGGTAAATACACTTTCAAATAGACTCTTTCACATTGTCTGTAATAGTTCAATGTCGATCGGCCATATCTCTGGGTTAATATCAAAGCTATTGACTTCTCCTTAGGGAACCGGAGCTTACAGATGAAAAGAAGGATCAACACAACGGCAAACATTTCATTTATTTGTACATCAGACGTTTCGACAAATCTTTTGTCATCATCAGTGAGTTAAGTCTTAAAACCTTAAAACAAAATTGAAAAGTGAAAGTTACATCAATACAATATTAAGACCATTAAAATTAAAACCTTAAAGCAAAATGAAAATTGCATCAATACAAAATTAAAAACATTTAAATTTCATCACTATAAAAACTAAAATTAAATTAAATTTCATCACTATAAAAACTAAAATTAAATTACCTCAATAGGTAAATACACTTTCAAATAGACTCTTTCACATTGTCTGTAATAGTTCAATGTCGATCGGCCATATCTCTGGGTTAATATCAAAGCTATTGACTTCTCCTTAGGGAACCGGAGCTTACAGATGAAAAGAAGGATCAACACAACGGCAAACATTTTCATTTATTTGTACATCAGACGTTTCGACAAATCTTTTGTCATCATCAGTGAGTTAAGTCTTAAAACCTTAAAACAAAATTGAAAAGTGAAAGTTACATCAATACAATATTAAGACCATTAAAATTAAAACCTTAAAGCAAAATGAAAATTGCATCAATACAAAATTAAAAACATTTAAATTTCATCACTATAAAAACTAAAATTAAATTAAATTTCATCACTATAAAAACTAAAATTAAATTACCTCAATAGGTAAATACACTTTCAAATAGACTCTTTCACATTGTCTGTAATAGTTCAATGTCGATCGGCCATATCTCTGGGTTAATATCAAAGCTATTGACTTCTCCTTAGGGAACCGGAGCTTACAGATGAAAAGAAGGATCAACACAACGGCAAACATTTTCATTTATTTGTACATCAGACGTTTCGACAAATCTTTTGTCATCATCAGTGAGTTAAGTCTTAAAACCTTAAACAAAATTGAAAAGTGAAAGTTACATCAATACAATATTAAGACCATTAAATTAAAACCTTAAAGCAAAATGAAAATTGCATCAATACAAAATTAAAAACATTTAAATTTCATCACTATAAAAACTAAAATTAAATTAAATTTCATCACTATAAAAACTAAAATTAAATTACCTCAATAGGTAAATACACTTTCAAATAGACTCTTTCACATTGTCTGTAATAGTTCAATGTCGATCGGCCATATCTCTGGGTTAATATCAAAGCTATTGACTTCTCCTTAGGGAACCGGAGCTTACAGATGAAAAGAAGGATCAACACAACGGCAAACATTTTCATTTATTTGTACATCAGACGTTTCGACAAATCTTTTGTCATCATCAGTGAGTTAAGTCTTAAAACCTTAAAACAAAATTGAAAAGTGAAAGTTACATCAATACAATATTAAGACCATTAAAATTAAAACCTTAAAGCAAAATGAAAATTGCATCAATACAAAATTAAAAACATTTAAATTTCATCACTATAAAAACTAAAATTAAATTAAATTTCATCACTATAAAAACTAAAATTAAATTACTCAATAGGTAAATACACTTTCAAATAGACTCTTTCACATTGTCTGTAATAGTTCAATGTCGATCGGCCATATCTCTGGGTTAATATCATTTTGCTTTAAGGTTTTAATTTTAATGGTCTTAATATTGTATTGATGTAACTTTCACTTTTCAATTTTGTTTTAAGGTTTTAAGACTTAACTCACTGATGATGACAAAAGATTTGTCGAAACGTCTGATGTACAAATAAATGAAAATGTTTGCCGTTGTGTTGATCCTTCTTTCATCTGTAAGCTCCGGTTCCCTAAGGAGAAGTCAATAGCTTTGATATTAACCCAGAGATATGGCCGATCGACATTGAACTATTACAGACAATGTGAAAGAGTCTATTTGAAAGTGTATTTACCTATTGAGGTAATTTAATTTTAGTTTTTATAGTGATGAAATTTAATTTAATTTTAGTTTTTATAGTGATGAAATTTAAATGTTTTAATTTTGTATTGATGCAATTTTCATTTTGCTTTAAGGTTTTAATTTTAATGGTCTTAATATTGTATTGATGTAACTTTCACTTTTCAATTTTGTTTTAAGGTTTTAAGACTTAACTCACTGATGATGACAAAAGATTTGTCGAAACGTCTGATGTACAAATAAATGAAAATGTTTGCCGTTGTGTTGATCCTTCTTTTCATCTGTAAGCTCCGGTTCCCTAAGGAGAAGTCAATAGCTTTGATATTAACCCAGAGATATGGCCGATCGACATTGAACTATTACAGACAATGTGAAAGAGTCTATTTGAAAGTGTATTTACCTATTGAGGTAATTTAATTTTAGTTTTTATAGTGATGAAATTTAATTTAATTTTAGTTTTTATAGTGATGAAATTTAAATGTTTTTAATTTTGTATTGATGCAATTTTCATTTTGCTTTAAGGTTTTAATTTTAATGGTCTTAATATTGTATTGATGTAACTTTCACTTTTCAATTTTGTTTTAAGGTTTTAAGACTTAACTCACTGATGATGACAAAAGATTTGTCGAAACGTCTGATGTACAAATAAATGAAAATGTTTGCCGTTGTGTTGATCCTTCTTTTCATCTGTAAGCTCGGTTCCCTAAGGAGAAGTCAATAGCTTTGATATTAACCCAGAGATATGGCCGATCGACATTGAACTATTACAGACAATGTGAAAGAGTCTATTTGAAAGTGTATTTACCTATTGAGGTAATTTAATTTTAGTTTTTATAGTGATGAAATTTAATTTAATTTTAGTTTTATATGATGAATTTAAATGTTTTTAATTTTGTATTGATGCAATTTTCATTTTGCTTTAAGGTTTTAATTTTAATGGTCTTAATATTGTATTGATGTAACTTTCACTTTTCAATTTTGTTTTAAGGTTTTAAGACTTAACTCACTGATGATGACAAAAGATTTGTCGAAACGTCTGATGTACAAATAAATGAAAATGTTTGCCGTTGTGTTGATCCTTCTTTTCATCTGTAAGCTCCGGTTCCCTAAGGAGAAGTCAATAGCTTTGATATTAACCCAGAGATATGGCCGATCGACATTGAACTATTACAGACAATGTGAAAGAGTCTATTGTGTATTTACCTATTGAGGTAATTTAATTTTAGTTTTTATAGTGATGAAATTTAATTTAATTTTAGTTTTTATAGTGATGAAATTTAAATGTTTTTAATTTTGTATTGATGCAATTTTCATTTTGCTTTAAGGTTTTAATTTTAATGGTCTTAATATTGTATTGATGTAACTTTCACTTTTCAATTTTGTTTTAAGGTTTTAAGACTTAACTCACTGATGATGACAAAAGATTTGTCGAAACGTCTGATGTACAAATAAATGAAAATGTTTGCCGTTGTGTTGATCCTTCTTTTCATTCATATATATATATATATATACGAAGAGTGATCAAGAAGTATCGATAATTTTATTGCTACGGACAAATGAATGTAAATAAGAAAACCGTTTCCATATGTGTCTTCCTGCCCTCTGGCGTCTGCAGTCTGAAGCAAAATCTGCTACCATGAGTTAGTAGTTGGTTGGAGCGCTTAAAGGGACGGTGTGTGTTTGCAGTATGTCTAAATCTCGGAAATGGAGCAACGCGCGTGCATTAAATTTTGTGCCAAACTTGGAAAATCTGCATCGGAGACGAACGAAATGATTAAAACAGCTTTTGGAAATGATGCTCTCAGTGTAGCTAACGTTTACAAATAGCACAAAAAGTTTAAAAATGGAGAAACATTTGCTTGTACCAGAAATCGAATCTGTTGGACATTTTCATCCGTAGGAGAAGTGGAAGGGCGGCCAATGCGTTCCTTGTCTTCAAGCGATGTTTCTCCATTTTTAAACTTTGTGTGCCATTTGTAAACGTTAGCTACACTGAGAGCATCATTTCCAAAAGCTATTTTAATCATTTCGTTCGCCTCCGATGCAGATTTTCCAAGTTTAGCACAAAATTTAGTGCACGTGCGTTGCTCCATTTCCGAGATTTAGATGTACTGCAAAAACACACCCTCCCTTTAAGCGCTCCAACGAACTACTAACTCATGGTAGCAAATTTTGCTTCAGACTGCAGACGCCAGAGGGCAAGAAGACACATATGTAAACGGTTATTTCTTATTTGCATTCATTTGTCTGTAGCAATAAAATTATCGATACTTTTTGATCACTCCTCGTATACATATATATGGAAATGAAAATGAAAGAGAAAAGGTTTATTGCTTTAGCGAAGTTGTCTTTTATATATATATATATATATACGAGGGCCACTCAATATATTTTGCCCCACCTTTTTTATTTCTTTTCAAGTTTCCTTGTAAGTTCCTCCAAAAATTTTCTACACAAGTAGTTACATACCCTTTTTACAAGTTTTTATTTTTCCTTTTCTACGGCTTTCCACCACTTCGAAACAAGGACCTTTATTCCTCGCTGGTAAAAGTCCGCTGGGTTCCGCTCGAGCCACCTCTTAACCTCCTCAACAACCTCATCCTCACTCTGAAACTTTCTTCGACGAATAGCATCCTTCATTGGCCCAGACAAATGGAAGTCTGAAGGTGCCACATCCGGGCTGTATGGAGAGTGGGGTAACACAGTCAAGCGCATTTTTGCGATGCTCTCTCTTGTTTGCAAACTGTTGTGTGGTCTTGCGCTATCGTGCAAAAGAAGGATGTCTTCCAGTTTTCTCTCCGGTTGACCTCGCTTTATACGTCTCTGGAGTCTCTGTAGGGTAGCAATATATGCCTCTGAGTTGTTTGTTTGTCCTTTCTTCATAATGTCCACCAGAATCACCCCTTTCATGTCCCAGAAGATGGTGGCAATAACCTTTTGTGCAGAGGGAGCCAGTTTGAACTTTTTCTTGCGTGGGAAGTTTGCGTGATGCCACTCCATGGATTGGCGTTTTGTTTCAGGTTCAAAGTGGTGTACCCAAGTCTGATCCCCAGTCACAATTCGTGAAAGAAAGTCATCCCCTTCTGTCTCGTATCGAACCAACGACTCAGAAACAATTTCTTTTCTTTGGGCTTTGTGATCTTCAGTCAGTTGGCGAGGAACAAACCGTGAACACACTTTTGAGTATCCCAGTTGCTGAATTATCGTATTCACACTTCCTTCAGTAATTCCTAGTTCCAGTGATAGCTCCTTGTATGTGATTCGCCGATTTGATCGAATGATGCTGTTAGCACGTTGCACAGTGTGAGATGTGACAGCCGATGCCGGTTGACCGCTGCGTGGCTCATCATCGAGGCTGGCTCTCCCTCTCTCCGATTTTCTCACACGTTTAGACCAGCGTCCAACTGTGCTTCGATCAACAACAGCATCTCCATAAACGTTTTGTAGACGTTTGTGAATATTTCCAACTGTTTCCTTCTCTGTGGTTAAGAACTCGATAACAGTTCCCTGTTTACAACGGACATCACTGTCAGACGCCATTTTCGAAACTGTGTTAGCCATCGGTTTTATACAAGGGCGTTTAAAAGCGGTTTTATACAAGGAGGGGGGGTTCAAACTGGAAAAATCCGGTTATGTGAAGCGCAGAAAGTTCAAACTTACGACCCAAAACACATTTTAGCCCCATGGCCTATTATTTAGCTAAGAAAAAAGGGTGAGGCAAAATATATTGAGTGCCCCTAGTATATATGACAAATATTAATAATCCAATGACAGTTCACATACTAATGATAGAAATATATACAATTGATGAGAAATAATACAGTAATGTCGGAGTTAAATGGAGCTACAGACGAACGTTTTCGTATCATGAATTCCATAGCTTAGAAGACAAACGGTAGGACTCATGGATACCTTGGATAATCGGGTTGGTTGATTTTTTAATTCTTTGCATTAGACTGTACATTGAGCACGTCTTGTTACCTCTGGGAAGCTCGGGACATCGTGGGTAGCAAACATTTGTGAAGCTGAGCATCTCGGTGGTAATTTATGTAGGAGTCTAAAAGACCTGTTGTACAACAAATTTAGGTTTCTGCCGGAACCCTTTTTATAATTCACCCAGAGTTGCTGTCCGTATATATTATTGCAGAAAGTACGAAAAAGAGTGTCTTTAGCTTTACTTGCACAGAACCGGAAGTTCCTTATAGTCAAAGTCACATTCATTATAGTCATATTGTTTTGGTGATAGTCTGACCCAAATACTTAAACTCTTGTACTTCCTCAGTTACTTAAACTCTTGTACTTCCTCAGTTACTTCACCTCTCATCTTAAACTTAATATCAGCTGGCTGATTATAGCTTTTAGGATGGAATTGCATAACCTTAGTTTTTGTAACATTAAAAAGAATATATATATATATATATATATTAGGGTGTGCCTAAAATTGCAACTTCAAAATTTTGTAACGACCAGGATGTAATTTTTTTGTATTCAGTGCAAAAACATAATGTACAAAATCTTATCAAAATTGAACAGTATTTAGGACTTGCTCAAAGATGTTGAACTTTAAATATATTTACCTTTAATTAACATAAACATTTACTTCCAATTAACATAAAAATTTACCTTTAATTAACATAAACATTTACTTTCAATTACATAAAAATTTACTTTTAATTTTATTTACCTTTAATTAACATAAACATTTACTTTCAATTAAC
The DNA here is from genome assembly GCA_023014485.1 of Bathynomus jamesi. Lineage (NCBI taxonomy): Eukaryota > Metazoa > Arthropoda > Malacostraca > Isopoda > Cirolanidae > Bathynomus > Bathynomus jamesi. The sequence goes on along the minus strand of JAJOZX010006923.1, from coordinate 78,898 downwards.
ATAAAATTTACCTTTAATTAACATAAACATTTACTTTCAATTACATAAAAATTTACCTTTAATTAACATAAACATTAAACATTTACTTTCAATTAACATAAAAATTTACCTTTAATTTTATTTACCTTTAATTAACAAACATTTACTTTCAATAACATTAACACTTAGCTTTAATCAACATTTTTGACAGCCTCATCAAACTTCTTTCGATGATACTCAACCACTTGAAGAAGGAACTGTTTCTGTTCCTCGTCACGAGTAAGGCTTTCATTGAAGGATTGCATGAGAGCAACTCCTCGTTCTGCCAAATCATTTGTTACTCTAAGAGATGACACAATTGCTTGAGCTTCATTGTAGGTTGCATCACTGGACCAGTCTGCGGGTCTTTACCGAGAAAGGTTTCATCAATTCCCAAAATACTAAAGAAGTTTTTAGTTGATTTTGTCACAAAGTCAGCCAACGAACATGAAGAAAAAATTTTATAGGGGGAATCCTCTTTGGAGGCTCTTCGGAACCTTCTTGCACTCTCATGTTATAAATCATGTTTCTCTTCTCTTCATGGGATACTTTATTGTCAAAAAAACTTAGACCTACTGATATCTCAGATAAATACCACAAATGTCGTGAGAATGCAGTCAAAGCAACAGTTGAAACTTCTTTGTCAGCGTAGTCTTCAAGTGTTTTTAGAATTTAGAAGCATGAGATCGTTTCTTGGAGCATCACAAGATGACGTACATGTAAACCAATATTTAATGTACACAGTTGTGACGAACAGTGACACTCGTAACAAGTGATCTGCTAACATTCTGACATAGGAGAGGCGGGATCCCGTAATTGCAGTTTGACGGTGCTGAACAGAATATTGTTCTTGGAAAAGGCACATTTTATGGCATAAATTGCTCGTGCCATCCATCGAGCTCGGTGTACTGCTCCAGGTTTACGAAAAGTGATGCCTTGGGAGGGAGTACCTCCAAGGAATATAATGGAGAGTTCTAGGAGCTCTTGATAGTCTCCCCGAAGCTGTTTTGACTGCAACTGCTGAAGAGCAAATGCAATTAGACCTTTTCTCCTTTCTTCTTCTACCATGTTACCAGTATTTATATTAAGTAGAGTTTTATACTGCGTTTTATCAATATGAGGCCAAGATTCACGGAAATGAGAAAAAACTTCAATATTAGGTGACCTACCAGCATCATGCAGAGAAAATACTTTCTCTAACATAATTTCAAATATGTGATGGCGGCATGCAAGACTCAGCAGATCTTTCTCTAATTCTGTTTCAATTTTAAGGCAAACCCCACCTTTCAATCCAGTATTAGTTGGTGCAGTGTCAAAACACAATGCAACTATTCTATTTTCTAGTCCCCATTTTCTTATTTCTGTCAGACAAGCATCAGCAATACCAGAAGCATTCCCAGTATTGAACTTTGGAACAGCAAGTAATTTTGTAATATCTTTACCAGACACTAAAATTGGTAAACGCTCTACAGTCTTCTGAACAGCTCCAGTATAATCATCCATAATTTTTCCATCCCAGTGGAGAGTAAGGGGTACTTTTGGATCAAAAGATGCTCGAATTTCTGCTGCTAGAGATTCACGATGTTTGTTTCTGGCTCGATGAATTGTTCTGTGGCTAATCTGTAACTCACTTCTGGGAGCTCTGAGCAAATTAGATGAAGCCATTGCTGAGAAAACGTGAACAGCATTTCTGCTACTTATTTTTGTTCGATCTAGTGCTGCAGCAACTTCTTGCGTAACAACTTGAACACGACCTCTGTTAGAACACCTAGACAAAACAGCCTTATGAGCAATCTCTTGATCAAAATCAGCATGATCACTTTTATCAGATGATTCTCCTGATGATTCTAATTCTATCGATTCATTAATTGTTGCTGCTGATGACGTATATGCTTCCTGCAAATATTTCTGTTTCTCTTTTTGCCTTTCATATGCTAGTGATCGCTCAATTCTGCTAGCTTCTTTCTTTGAAAGTTTCATGTCTATTCCTATCATTGATCCACGACGGCTTTTTCTCTTTGACCTTGTAAGAATAAGCGATCTTCCTCAATCTTAATCAAACTCATGGCAGCCTGGTGTGCAATATCAAATAATCATCCAGTGACTCGCCAAAAATATCACGTTTCTTGCTTTCAGTAGATGTTGATCTATTTATGTTTTTTTGAGTGACTGCCATTCTTTATGAAGACGTACAACTCTCTCACGCACATGTAATTCAGTTGTTGTAGGTATACGTGCTCTTTCCCAAATCGGCAAAATTAAACGAACAGTTTTCTTAACACTTTCCTTCAGACTCATTTGTTTATCAGTATGAAAATTAAATAACACTTTTCATCACGCCTTGATGGTAACTTTGCAGCACTAAATTTTTCTTACATTACCAACTAACCAAATATCACTGTAGCGTCTTGTTTTCATTGCCATTCTTGGTAGACACTAAAAGCAAAAAACTGAACAATTACTGTATGTGGCTGAGCAGAAAAAACACAGTTTAACACAACCACCAGCAGTGCTTGAGAACAACGACTGACGTGTCATGTGTGCCAACTGGTGCATAGCTGCTTTCCTTGTTTGTTTGTTTAAACCTGTACAGACGTGTAGAGAATGTGACTAATCTTGTTCAGTAGCTCTATAACTCCACTTATGTGAAATACTTATATAGGAAACAATGCTTTACCAAGAAACATAATGTGCAGAACTTGACAAATTACTAAAAACATAGCTAAATACTGTAACATTAAATGCTGTTGAGCAAGTCCTAAATATTGATGCAGCTCTTCATTTTTTTGTGCTGCATTTCTACATTAAATTGAACAATAATATACCCTGGTCGTTTAAAAAAAAAAAAATTAAAATTCACTTCTATGTAATTGGCACACCCTAATATATATATATATATATGATGAATAAAACCACGAAGGAAAGGAAACACAGAATGGTGCTCAAGCGCTTTCGTCTAATGACGAAAGCGCTTGAGCACCATTCTGTGTTTCCTTTCCTTCGTGGTTTTATTCATCATAAATATTTTTCCGTGTTACTTTCGTGAAATAATTTTCATATATATATATATATATATATATATATATATATATATATATATATATATATATATACATACACACATATATATATACACACACAGTGTGTATATATATATATATATATATATATATAAGGTTGTAACATATTCTGCTCGACTTTTTAGTTCATTCAGAACAAAAATTAAAGGACTTATAAGGACAAATTTGCTCGAATTTTTAGTTTATTCACCACAAAAATTAAATGACATAATGACAAATTAATCACCAATATAATTCCCTTCTTTTTCTATAACCTCCTCCCACCTGTAGAAATTTTTTTATGCCACGTTTTATGCCACGTTTTATGCCTTGGTTTCGAGTTACAAAAAAGTGATCACTTTGTTTTCGATAGCTTCCCTGAATTACAACTTTTGTCCATCTAGGTGGTGTTGCAGACTTCTGAATAAATGGTAGTTTGAAGGTGCGATGTCCGGAGAATAAGGTGGATGAGGCATTTTTTTTCCAATCAAATGCCTCCAATTGGGCAGTGGTGATTCGAGCAGTGTGAGGGCGCACGTTATCCTGGTGCAATAGAACACCTCTGCGATTAATTAACACAGGACGTTTTTCTTGTAATGCCATCTTCAATCGTTGGAGCTGTTGGCAGTAGACTTCAGCTGTGATTGTTTGGTTGTCTGGCAGAAGCTCAAAATGAATAATTCCTTGCATATCCCACCAAACGCAAAGCAAAATTTTCTTTGGATGGGATCCATTCCTTGGCTGGGGTTCAGGCTTTGTTTTACGGCTAAGCCATTGATGTCGACGCTTAATATTGTTATAGAGGACCCATTTCTCATCCCCAGTGACGATCCGATTAAAAAACGGTGCCTGCAGTTGCCGAGAATGCAGTGATGTGTAAATATCGATTCGATGTTGAAGATTCGCTTGTGACAAATCATGCGGAACCCATTTTCCAACCTTCACAAATTTCCTAACAGCTTCAAATGAAGATGAATAGTCATATGGCTAACGCCGAGTTGCAGACCAAGTTCTCTTACAGTTACCGTTGGGTTTTCCTCCACTGTTGCTTTCAGCAACTCTTCATCTAACTAACTTGGTCGTCCTGTTTGTTGATAATTAATATTTCAGACTGAAGTCTCCATTTCTGAACTTCTCAAACCATCTCCACATCATTCGCTCACATCATTATTTCCATAAACTCTTTGAATGTTTTTTGCGGATTCACTAGCGTTAGATCCTTTATGGAACTCATACAGCATCACACTCGAATATGCTCTTTCGTGGGCTCCATGTTTTTTTCAATTACTGTAATATCGTAGGAGTGGCGTTGTAACTACGGTATATGAAAAACAGCAGAGAAAATATTCATTAGCCTAATCCTACACTAGCCTAAGCCTACACTAGCCTAAGTCATTCTGTATCATTCTATATCGTGATAAAACCTCTGCGAACCTGTCGCCGCGTGTACTTTGCAACATTTCTAAAACTATTTCACATTATCTTAAGGTGATTCTATTGTCTATTGTCCGTTTTCTAATCGAGCAGAATTTATGTTACAACCTGATATATATATATATCGTAAAGAACGACGCTTGTATAGGAGAACATTTCGCGCAAGATGAGAAGAGAGAACGAACAAATGAAAAAATGAGGTAACAACCCGGGAATCGAACCCGGGATCTTCCGATTGCCGGTCAGATATGATAACCACTACACCATGGTCCTCAATCGATCAGAAGTCGTAATTCCTGTACATACGCGCAGAAACCAATGCCCCGAGAGGGGCACCTCCCGCATGCCGTATCTATATATACATTTCAACTGCAAAGAACACGCAGCATAAATAACGTAAAGAACGACGCTTGTATGGAGAACATTCCGCGCAAGATGAGAAGAGAGAACGAACAAATGAAAAAATGAGGTAACAACCGGGAATCGAACCCGGGATCTTCCGATTGCCGGTCAAATATGATAACCACTACACCATGGTCCTCAATCGATCAGAAGTCGTAATTCCTCTACATACGCGCAATCGGAAGATCCCGGGTTCGATTCCCGGGTGGTTACCTCATTTTTTCATTTGTTCGTTCTCTCTTCTCATCTTGCGCGGAATGTTCTCCTATACAAGCGTCGTTCTTTACGTTATTTATACTGCGTGTTCTTTGCAGTTGAAATGTATATATAGATACGGCATGCGGGAGGTGCCCCTCTCGGGGCATTGGTTTCTGCGCGTATGTAGAGGAATTACGACTTCTGATCGATTGAGGACCATGGTGTAGTGGTTATCATATCTGACCGGCAATCGGAGGATCCCGGGTTCGATTCCCGGGTGGTTACCTCATTTTTTCATTTGTTCGTTCTCCCTTCTCATCTTGCGCGGAATGTTCTCCTATACAAGCGTCGTTCTTTACGTTATTTATACTGCGTGTTCTTTGCAGTTGAAATGTATATATATATATATATATACTGGGTGGCCGTAAAAGGTCTTTACTATTTTAATTATGTATTTTTCAGAGCGCTTTTAATTTTTCATTTGTTTTCTTTTTCAGTCTGGTCGCTAGGTGGCCGAAGTTTTCAATGTGGCCGCTAGGTGGCCGAAGTCTTCAATGTTGCCGCCAGGTGGAAGCTTCATTTGTTAGTATCACATAATGGCGTCTGGACCAGAGAAGGCGTTTTGTGTGTTGGCTTTTCATGAAACAAAATCTGCTGTGACAGTGCAACGACGGTTTCGGCAGAGGTACAGGAAGAAGCCACCAAGTAAACATTCGGTTCTTATCTGGTACAATCGTTTTGTGAACGTTGTATGTCTCTCTGCACAGAAAAAGGCCCGGCAAACCTTCTGTGAGTGGAGCACGTGTTGAAAACATACGACAAGCATTTTTGCGCAGTCCGCAGAAATCAGTGCGGCGTGCTAGTAGGCAGCTTAACATTCCCAAAGCAATTGTTTGGCAGGGAGAGAACCCAGAAGAAGGGTGTTCGCTTGGCTACTGCCAAGGTCATATGAGATCTTCAGCCACCCCGCCGCTCTCTTATAGGCCCCTAATCAGCCAGTTGGCTGAGTTGCCAGATTGCGCTATGTATTAAATTATTCCATATATTAATCAGCCAGTTGGCTGAGTTGCCAAATTGCGCTATGTATTAAATTATTCCATATATTAATCAGCCAGTTGGCTTAGAAGGCTGAGGTGCCAGATAGCAATATTTATTTAATTAATCCTTATATTCTTCCGTCATCTGGCTCAGAAGGCTGAGTTGCCAGATAGCAATATCTGTTTAATTATTCCAGATATTAATAAGTCAGTTGACTTAGAAGGCTCAGTTGCCAGATTTCTTTGTTTATTAAATTAAAGCATATATTATCCAGCCAGTTGGCTTAGAAGGCTGAGTTGCCAGTTTGCGCCATGTATTTAATTATTCCATACATTAACAAGCCAGAGCCGGCAGGCGCAACAGCCGGTTGGCTTAGAAGGCTGAGTATTGCGCCATGTATTTAATTAATCCTTATATTCCAGTTGGCTTAGAAGACCGATTTGACAAATAGCCATTTATTAACTATTCTGAAAGCCGAAACCAAACAAAATATATAATTGTGTACAAGAAATAAATAAAACACCAATACATCATTCTGTTTATTTTAGCTGAATCAATGGATATACAATGGGACACATGTATGGTCAAATAATAGAATGGAAAATATATAATCATACAAAACGGTGCATTATCAAAATATTAGTACAGGAAAAAATACAGTTATATTAAATATGTTGAAAATATATAAAACAATATGATCAATATTTTAGTAAAGGAAAATGTACATATATATTAAATTATATTCGAAATATACAAAACGTATAATCATATTATTACAGGAAAAATATATATTGTCCTTACGTTCTACGGTGCAAAACGGTAAACTCGCATTTGATAGAGTCTATATCAACATCGCCATTAATTTGTACGATGTGGTAAAGCCGCCCAAGCATACTTCACCGTTTAACTGATACAGTGGCCTATATTCAATATAAATGGCTTTCTTATCGTTCAATACTATTTTTGTCCCCACTTTACACTCGGTGGGCAAGTTATCTTTAAGCACGGCTAGAACACAATCCAAAGCACGCACAAAAATGTCATCTTTAACCACAACATTAAATACAAGTTTATAATCATGCCTTTCCAATCGGGGATTTTTTCTTACCGCCCCGAACTTTTCATTCGTGAACTCTTCACTCGGCATAGCGGCATTGGAAATAATCTTCCAAATCGTAACGACACCTATCCACTATATAGAGGTACAACTCTTCAGGGTGAACAGTGTAGGCGAGCTCAGCTCTGTACCTCTCAAGCGCTTTGTACCAAAGTTCAGGGTATTTCCAAGAATCTAAACCATTTAAATATGCATCCAGATCTAAACCTTTCTCCCCCTGTTCATTCCTTCATTCAACAAATCCGTCGAGTAGAGCGGTGTATGCGTATTCAAGAACCGTATCAAAATAAATCATGTCTGTAACACACACATCTAATATAGGCTTCAGCTTACGGAATCCGACGATCTCAAACATTCTGTCGAGGATGAAACGGTTTCGCGTAGGAACAAGAATGTCATTATCAGCTGTGTTCTTCCACATCAGTCGTATATCAATGCATCGTTGTTCGTTATTTACACTCAATGTACAAACAATGGTATATGAGGAGGCGTCACTAATCATCTCTCTTATTGTACCTACGTCAGCTGCTATTTTATAACGGGTCTCAACCCTCCTCTCAACTACCACGAAGATTTTATGCATCTCCTCACGACTTAAATAAATAACGTTGCGTTTGTTTCCATGCATGCAGATCGTTTCAAGCACACAGTTCATGGTGCCGGTTTCTCGCCTGAACACGCGCAATGACTTCGTCACGGAGACGTCGTACAAGGCGTTGAGAATGCTTCTCAAAGGGAGTTCCATCGTATTCGCACGTCCACTCGGTTCGAGATGACTATGGCGCGTCCACTCGGCGCAAGCTCTGAGATGACTATGAGCCACAGGAGGCAGGCAGGCAGGATCGGGTCGATGGGCGGGGTGAGTCACCCTGATGAAACGTGAATGGGTTTGTTCGAACTCGTATGCTCCGGGAGGAGTAAATCACACCATAATCTAATGAAACGTGTACGGCGCTGATCGAATCGTTGTATCCCATTAAATTGGGCAGGTGTCTTGAGAAACTTTCCGATGCAAGAATTAATTTTCGGTTTTAATGTTTTATCACTCCCACTCCCCCGAATAAGCAACAGACATTTTTGCAAAAGGGGATTTTCACGAACTAAACACATTTTATAACGTTTTATCACTCCTAAACATCTTTACAAACCGGTGCGCTATTAGAGAGAAACATATGTTCATATTTATCCTTTTTGTTTAACAGTCGATACTCATCTCTTAAATCTGATAAATCTCACACAACCCATTAGCCACAACCTCACTACAAACCTCATCATGATATATATTAATGTAGTGGTAAAAATACTTAAGATTGTCCATGATGACAAGATTTACTTTTTCAACCGTAGGGTAGATTAATCGGTATGGTGTAACATGATATAATACCGCTTATCACACCACTCATCCACAAGACTCCCCATAACTGTTGTTTATCTTCTGAGCGTGTTGCTCCTTCTACCACGCGGTATATGTGAGCCTTTGCCTTTATAAAGCTTAGTTCTATAACATACTTCAGTACATCGTCTGTACTGCGAAATCAAGTTATCGGTAAATAGTGACCGTGTATTCCGTGTAGCGGGTCATAGTGCCACACCGTATATTCTTAACTTCAAATCTCAGTCTATTTATAAACGGCATATAAACGTCGATCGTGGTTGCGGCTTTATAGCAGTAGTCTTAGCACGTTTGTTTACTGTGCTAAATACGATGTCCGAGCAAATTTGGCTGCCTACGGTCGTGGAGCGTGCCCGTAAACTAGTTGTAGACTGTGAACTTGAGTTTGACTGTAATATGGGTCCTGGAGAGCTGAGAAGGATAGAACAGGAAATGAATGCTCGTATAGTTGTATTTGGACTCGATGATCGTCGTAGAAGTGTGTATGTTTTTAAAAGCAGTGTGAGAGATCGTACAAGACCCCTACTTATTTTAGGACTGTCAGGTACAACATATCTCCCCATCCGTAATATAAGGTGCCTTTACGCGAGTTATGACAAAAGTCGAAAATATGGACGACACATGATTTGTGTAAGGGTGTCTCGAGTTTGCGGATGATATAGTGAAACATTGTAAAGAATGTCACATGGTATGTGAGCAGTGTAAAAGCACCAAATGTGAAAGCCGTGTAGTTGAAGCTGAGAAGAGGGATTGTAATGTGTAGACGCACATTTTTCAATAATACTGTTTTGAGTTCCATAAATCAATTGGCACGTGCAGGAAAATGAGAATCTGTGAATGTGGTATGTTTCACATGATGGATAATTGGGGAAAGTTTGCCCATAAATGTGGAAATTCACTGCTCTACATGCCATGAGAAATATAAGGCGGATGGTGTAAAGCATGTATGTTATATGAAAGACGCCAAGCCTAAAAACAACCCTTGTATAACTGTGTACTACGATATAGAAACATACACGAACGCTGAAACCAAAGAGGTTATTCCACATTTACTTGTGAGCCAGACTATCTGTGATGAGTGTATGGAGATCGAGTGTGATGAGTGTCACAAATGTGGTAAACGGACAAACGTTTTTAAAACGAATGTCCACGATAGCCTGTAAAACTATTTGTGTCCTATATTGTCAAGTTAGCGGACAAGTTCAAAAAAATGACTGTGTATATTCTCGCCCATAACGGGGCAAAATTTGACACACAGTTCCTTTATAAGGAGTTGCTTGAGCACGAGTCCTCTGAGATATTTACAGGTGATCCATTGAAAAGAGGCAACAAATTAATACAGATGCAAATAAGAGGTAATGTACAATTTAAAGACACTTTATTATTCACACCTTGTAAATTAGCAAAGCTACCCAAGGTGATGGGCGTAGCAGCTGAAGTTTCAAAAGGATATTTCCCTTACACATTCCTCACTAGTGAAACTTTAAATTACGTAGGACTACCTCCACCCAAACATTACTTTAACTATGATTGTATGAGCGCAGATGAACGTGAAGATTTTGACCGATACTACAACAGTTTTAATGAACGTATCCTTATAATATAGCTGATGAATGTGAGCGTTATTGCGTGAATGATGTGCGCGTGCTTAGAGTATGTTTCCAGGCCTTTAGAAGGATGTACATATGCGTTTCAAATGCGATCCGCTGCAAGTCGCAACCACCATCGCCTCATTATGTTTTACGGTGTTCAAGAATAACTTCATGCCTAAAGATACCTTAGCCATTATCCACAGAAACAACCCCCGCAGTTATGGGCACAAGGCTATTTACTGGCTCATACACCTACAGCAGCAGACAGGTGTACATAAAGCATGCCCGCAACACGGGTGAAGTACCCATTAAGGTTAATGGCCGTGTTTTTTGGGTTGATGGTCTAAGTGAAAACCGTGTCACTGGCGAGAAGACTGTGTACTCCTTTAACGGTTGCTGGTGGCATGGATGCCCCCGTCCTGAGTGTGGAATCGCAGGAGATATCCACGGTAGATCTCCTGCCGACTGTCTTGCGTGGACGCGCACCCGATCAACTTATAGGTCCCAGTTCACTCACAAAGTCTTGTGGGAGCATGAATATGATGCACGGATGGAGACAGACGGACAATACCGTGAAGAAATAAACACGATCAAGCGTTCAATGGTGCTGGATCCTCTCAAATGCGGTGATAGCTTGTTCGGTGGGCGTACAAATCCCTTCAAGCTATACTTTCCACCTACGGAGGGTGTGAAGTCCATACTACGATTTCTGTTCTTTATACCCCTACGTGATGAAGAACAATCCGTACCCGTAGGTGCACCTGAAAAAATGGTGGGCCCTAACCTACCCTCCATCAACGATTTTTCAAGAAATTTGAACGGGTACTATTTCGGCCTTTCTTTCGTAGACGTGCTCCCCCTCGCGATTTATGGATGCCGATCTTACCCGTCGTTATAGATCACAAACTCATGTTTCCCTTGTGTGAAGTGCGCAGAAGAGAACAATGGTGATTGTGCCATACCCCACCAGCGTAAGATCAGAGGTGTATACACAAGCCCTGAGCTGGCCCTAGCCGTTCGCATGGGTATAGAATAATGAAGATACATGAGGTGTGGAGGTTTCAGAAGCTACCCAACCTTTTCACACCATATATAAACGCATTTTTGAAGGATAAGGTTGAGGCGTCAGGATATCCGCGAGGGGTTGAAACCGAAGATGAAAAAACGTCTTATATTCAGCGTTACCGTGACCACGAAGGTATACAACTTGATCGTACCCAAATTGTAAAGAATCCTGGCAAGCGCTTTAGTGCAAAATTGTGCCTAAACAGTCTTTGGGGAAAATTTGCACAGAATACCGGTAAAGGGAACGTTCATTTGGCGCAAAGTTATAGTGAAGTCTGGGATTACGCCAACGCACCCGATAAAGAGGTCATGGAGATTGTGAATGTAGGTAATACTTACATAATAAAGTACAACAATACTGAATTGGCCACAGATACCTCACGGGTTACAAACATTCCTGTAGCCAGCTTCACAACAGCCTACGCGCATCAAACTTTGGGGCCTATTGCATTCTCTTGCGGCGGGTTTTGTATGCCGATACAGATAGCGTGATATTCACAGCGAGGAGGGGTGAATACATGCCTGCTATTGGGGAGTTCCTCGGTGAGCTAACTGACGAGATCAAGGATGAGTATGGGGACAACGCATACGCCGACTCGTTTGTGTCAACAGGGCCAAAAACCTATGGGGTACGGGTGAGGATAGGGGATGAAACGAAGTATATCGTGAAGGCTAAGGGTATCACGCTTAACCAAGCGAATCGGCGGGTCGTTAACTTTGATTCGCTGAAGGAGTTAGTGTGCTTGGAAGATGATGAGGGTGGCGTCCGCCCCAACTGACTGTAGGCACCCACAATTTTCGGGCGCAGAAGCTGGGGGGTGAAGGAACTTAGGGGCACAAAGGTGTGCCGTAACACCTATAGGAAACGCTACCAGGTGCCTGGTACCTATGACACCGTGCCCTTTGGATACCATAATCTTTGATATGTCTATTGCTAACTTATTTATTACACGTATTTGTAAATATATACATCTTGATTATTTCGTTTATTAAATAAATCATGTTTCAACTAGCGTTTCACTTTGCGTGTGTGTGTGTGTACAGTAAAAAGTAAGCTCCGCCCACTGTAAGACCGGCGACGTGAATCATGCCGCAACCTGAGCAGGCATCTACCCATCCGTACTCAGTTGACCTCTCTATACCCTTGAGCTCAGACGTGTATTCTCTCTCATAGAAGAAAATAGTAATGGCTACCTTTAATATCGCGAGTTCAACATTTATGAAGTGGTATTCTGCTAAGTGCGTAGATGTAGTGGATACTGAAAAACTCCCTATTCCCGCCTCCTTTGCCTCTTTTAAGGATGCATTGAATCGTGCGAAGGGTCAGGCTATTCAAATACTCTGTAGATATTCTGGCGAGGGGATTGTTGGATTTCGCAGTACAGACGATGTACTGAAGTATGTTATAGAACTAAGCTTTATAAAGGCTCACATATACCGCGTGGTAGAAGGAGCAACACGCTTAGAAGATAAATAACAGTTATGGGTAGTGAGTCTTGTGGATGAGTGGTGTGATAAGCGGTATTATATCATATTACACCATACCGATTACTCGTACCCTACGGCTGAAAATGTAAATCTTGTCATCATGGACAATCTTAAGTATTTTACCACTACATTAATATATATCATGATGAGGTTTGTAGCGAAGTTGTGGCTAATGGGTTGTGTGAGTTTTTATCAGATTTTAGAGATGAGTATCGACTGTTAAACAAAAAGGATAAATATGAACATATGTTTCTCTCTAATAGCGCACCGGTTTGTACAGATGTTTAGGAGTGATAAAACGTTATAAAATGTGTTTAGTTCGTGAAAATCCCCCTTTGCAAAAATGTCTGGTGCTTATTCGGGGGAGTGGGAGTGATCGGATTGGATTCCGTAAGCTGAAGCCTATATTAGATGTGCGTGTTACAGACATGATTTATTTTGATACGGTTCTTGAATACCCATACACCGCTCTACTCGACGGATTTGTTGAATGTAGGAATGAACAGGGGGAGAAAGGTCTAGATCTGGATGCATATTTAAAAGGTTTAGATTCTTGGAAATACCCTGAACTTTGGTACAAAGCGCTTGAGAGGTACAGAGCTGAGCTCGCCTACACTGTTCACCATGAAGAGTTGTACCTCTATATAGTGGATATGTGTCGTTACGATTTGGAAGATTATTTCCAATGCCGCTATGCCGAGTGAAGAAGAGTTCACGATTGAAAAGTTCGGGGCGGTAAGAAAAAATCCCCGATTGGAAAAGCATGATTATAAACTTGTATTTAATGTGGTTAACGATGACATTTTTATGCGTGCTTTTGACTGTGTTCTAGCCGTGCTTAAAGATAACTTGCCCGCCGAGTGTAAAGTGGAGACAAAAATAGTATTGAACGATATGAAAGCCATTTATATTGAATATAGGCCACCGTATCAGTTAAACGGTAAAGTGATGCTTGGGCGGCTTTACCACATCGTACAAAGTAATGGCGATGTTGATATAGACTCTATCAAATGCGAGTTTACCATTTTGCACCGTAGAACGTAAAGACAATATATATTTTTGCTGTAATAATATGATTATACGTTTTGTATATTTCGAATATAATTTAATATATATGTATATTTTTATTTTACTATTATATTGATCATATTATGTTTTATATATTTTCAACATATTTAATATAACTATTTTTTCCTGTACTAATATTTTGATAATGCACCGTTTTTTATGATTATATATTTTCCATTCTATTATTTGACCGTATATACAGTGGCGGCTCGTCGGTAGGCACTGTGGAACTACAGTCCCCTAAATTTTTTATTTACAATTGAAATAATCAAGAGCAATATAAGAATGAGCTCACTGAATAACTTTTTCCATAACTTTCGAAACTTTTATTCATTGCTCAATGCTCATCCTTTTATTTCAGTAATTATTTCAACCCATTCTTAGAGACAGCACCCCTAGAATTTTTAGTCACGAGCCGCCACTGCATATATATGTCGCATTGTATATCCATTAATTCAGCTAAAATAAACAGAATGATGTATTGGTGTTTTATTTATTCCTTGTACACAATTATATAATTTGTTTGGTTTTGGCTTTCAGAATAGTTAATAAATTGCTATTTGTCAAATCGGTCTTCTAAGCCAACTGGAATATAAGGATTAATTAAATACATGGCGCAATACTCAGCCTTCTAAGCCAACCGGCTGTTGCGCCTGCTGGCTCTGGCTGGTTAATGTATGGAATAATTAAATACATGGCACAAACTGGCAACTCAGCCTTCTAAGCCAACTGGCTAGATAATATATGCTTTAATTTAATAAATAAAGAAATTTGGCAACTGAGCCTTCTAAGTCAACTGACTTATTAATATATGGAATAATTAAGCAGATATTGCACTCTGGCAACTCAGCCTTCTAGGCCAGAGGACGGAAAAAATAAGGATTAATTAAATAAATATTGCTATCTGGCAACTCAGCCCTCTAAGCCAACTGGCTGATTAATATATGGCATAATTAAACAGATATTTTTATCTGGCAACTCAGCCTTCTAAGCCAGATGACGGAAGAATATAAGCATTAATTAAATAAATATTGCTCTCTGGCATCTCAGCCTTCTAATCCAACTGGCTGATTAATATATGGAATAATTTAATACATAGCGCAATCTGACAACTCAGCGAACTGGCTGATTAATATATGGAATAATTTAATGCATGCGCATATGGCAATCAGCAACTCAGCTAACTGGCTGATTAGGGGCCTATAAGAGAGCGGCGGGGTGGCTGAAGATCTCATATGACCTTGGCAGTAGCCAAGCGAACACCCTTCCTCTGGGTTCCCTCCACCTCTCTCTCTCTCTCTCTCTCTCTTGGGTTAGGTATGATCCTCTGGGGGTGAGGCCGTCCCAACTTCTCCCCCGAAGAGGTTTCCCCTTAGGTTAGGTATGCCCCTTTTGGGGGTTCAGCTTGGGGGATAATCCCAAGTTGCATACCCCTTGCAACCCCATTTTGGGGTTGGCAACAAAGGGGGGGTACCTTGCAACAAAATGGGTGGGGGTGCCTTGCAACAAAGGGGTTGGGGGTGCCTTGCAACAAAGGGGTGGGGTGGTACTCTTGCAACATTATGCAATTGCTCTGCACTCTGGCATTTTGTGGTCATACTACTGCCGTGTTCCCAAATTAAAGGCGAGACAGGGAAAGTCCTTAACCCTGAAAGAAAATAGTTTTGTTGTGAGAAGACCAAAACTGTTTAATCAGCTGCTCAAAGACCTAAGGAACACGAATGGTGACATCTTCAAAAGAAGATTAGATGCCTGGCTCAGAACAATCCCCGATGAGCCGGGCGTACCTGGCTATGTGAGGTGAGGTGGAGAGTACAAGAAACCAACTCACTACTTCACCAGGCCAACTCGAGAGAAGGGGCGACAAGCTTGACCTCCGTGAAATGAGGAATCATCGCGCGGAACCCTTGAAAGGTTGAAAGGTGTGTATATATATATATGTTTTGCATCCCCCAAGGACTTCTTAAATTTGCTTGATAAAGTGAAATGAAACCTCTCGTTTAATTAACGGTGGGAAAAGTAGAAGGGGAATCCAGGAATGGCTCTCGCCTACCAAGTACTGTACCCATAACCTTAGCCACGCCATCTTTTGACGCTCATTTAAATTGTCCTCACAGCGGATGGTGTGGATCCCTATTAATCTTTATATTTCCTGTCAAATAATGTTTCATGAATTTACTCAATAAATATCATAACATGTCTCTTCATGCTCGGTAATTACTCGTATATTTTGTTCTCTAAAAGATAAAATACTGTATATGTGTGTACCAGAGATGGGAAACTGATAACTTTTTAAGTCCAGTTTTCGATTTCAGTTTAAGTTTGCAAAAATATCGATTTCAGTTTTTAATTTTTTTTCCATTTGAGTTTATTTTTAGATTCAAGTTTTATATTTTTCGGTTCGATTCAATTTAAATTTCGATTCCAGTTTTTTTTTCAGATTTCTTTAAGAATTTCTTTGTACTATTTATGTTATTTTTTGGGGGGTACCCTATTGACAAATTCAAATTTAATTTTATATTTGTATTTGCAAGGAGATTAGAGGAACATTCTAAAGGATAAACACTTGGAGAAATACCAAGGAGATTAGAGTAACATTCCAAAGGATTAACACTTGAGTTGTAGTTTGGTCATTCCCACGGATTATCTCACTCACTTATGTAGGTATAGATATTAGATAGTATAGCTATTATCGAACTGAAAAATTTAATGGTCAGAAAAAACTGAAGGCGTCCTTACCAAGTGATTAAATTTAGGTCAACGAAAGGAGCACAGTTATTACTGAAAAGTATTTTGATATGGAATAAAAATTTTCCTCCATAATTCTTTTTCTTTCATTTTTAAAACCATTGTTTCTAGTACTGGGTGATCCAGATAAATGGGACCCATAAAAAAAAGCCAAATATTCTTAATATTTAATTCCTTTCATAAAAACTATATATCATTCGAAAGAGTAGAGTTACAAGTTTATTATGAAATATTTATTGTTTAAAAATGACTCCTTTCAAATGTGCTCCATTAGTTGCCAAGCATTCCAGTGTTCTCGCTTGTAAGTTCTGCATCACTTTTGCAAGAGTGTGCGGTGGTATGGCCTGTATCTCATTTGTGATGGCGGCCTTCAATTCTTGCAAGGTCGTTGGGTTATTTCTGTAGACCCTACTCTTTAAATATCCCCAGAGATAATAATCTAAGGGAGAAAAATCCGGGGACCTTGCGGGCCATTCAACGTCTCCAAATCTTGAGATTAACTCACTTGGAAACGTTTGACGCAAAACTGCTATGCAGTTCCTCGTGGTATGGCAGGTAGCTCCGTCTTGTTGGAACCAGTGGTTTTCTAGACAAAGATCTCTTAATTTAGGAATAAGGAAATCGGTCAACATTTTTTCGTAGCGATCACCATTTACAGTGACCGTGTTTCCGGTGGAATCCTCGAAAAAGTACGGCCCTATGATCTGAGATGCAGTAAGACCACACCAAACAGTTACACGCTGACTATGTAACGGGACTTCGGTAATATTCAATGGATTTTCTGTTGCCCAGAAACGACAATTTTGTTTGTTTACAGTTCCATTCAAGTGAAAATGGGCTTCGTCTGACATAATCAAAGTTGCTAGAAAATTGGTGGTGTCATTTACCTTCTGTTGGATCCATTGACAGAATTGTCGTCTTCGTGCGAAATCTCCATCGTTTAGTTGTTGCACTGTTTGAATTTTATATGGAAAGAGCATTAAATTTTGCTTGAATATACGGTGTGTTGTTCCATATCCAACTCCTAACAGCTGAGAAGCACGTCTGATGCTTATGTTAGGATTATCCTGTACAATTTCATGAGTTCTGTTAACGATCTCGTCTATCCTTGCAGTGCGCACTCTTTAAGTTGGTTTTCTTTTTCTGACACACCGACGGATTACTTTCTTAGAAGGTGATTTTGACATCTGAAAATTTGTCTTGAAAGATCTTTGAGCTGAAACTACACTTCTTCCATGCTCATAATATTGCTCAGTTATGAAACGTAACTATCCTCTTTCGAATGATGCGTATGATTTTATAAAAGGACTTATACTTTAAGAGTTACAGGGGTTTCTTTTGTGTCCCATTTCTCTGGATCACCCTATACTTTCAGCTGCGTTATTTTCTACATCGAATTAAAGGATAAATGGATATTTTAAATCCATACAAATGTTAAGTCGCAAAAAAAAAAGGAAAATAATTCACGTTATTTATATTTTTTTGCAATCCAAATGCTCCTCAAAACTGAAACGCAAAACTGTTACTTTTAATCTATTCGAATTCAGATTTCAGTTTTTGATTGTTTTTCAATTTCAGTTCGAATTTCGATTTTAGTTGTCAGAATTTTTTTCAGTTCGAGTTTTTTTCGATTTAAGTTCATAAAATAATATCGGTTTTATCAGTTTATAGTTTCCAGTTCGATTCAGTTTCCCATCCCTGGTGTGTACATTTGTCACCACATTTCAGCCTTATTTTCCTCAATATCATGTCAGAATTCAGTATATTCTTGCAGAATATAAAATATTGTAGAGTATTGTAGTTTTGGGAAGAAAGTTTGGCTAGAAACATGAAACTCTTATAAACATAAAAATTACTAATTGGTAAATATTCTGCTTTTATTTAAATATTTTGCTCATTTTGGTTAGAGTAATAAAAAATATAGATATTTTTTTGTTTCTAGGAAGCCGAACTTTATTTCGAAGCTGTACATTCTTTAGGAGTCAAATATGCATTATGTTGTGATGAAGAAAAAAGTGTCTGCGAAAGGGTTTTCATAGTTTCTTCTTAATAGATAGAAGTTTAAAGTAAGTCACTATAAATTCTAACGTGAAATACAGTTCATTTTACAGTTTTTTCATCCAGTAATAATTTCAGAACAAATGATCCAATTTTCCTGCGTCTTTCCTGAATATTTTTACTGCTCATTTTGGGGTGCATCGACAAGACGACAGTAGCATGGGCGCAAAAGGGGAGAGTGCAATGCAATTGAAAATGTTGATCAATATTGCATAAGGTATGCAACAAGGAGGGGGTTTGTTGCAAGTTGTTATGCAACAAGAGGAGATGGAATGTTGCAAGATGTTATGCAACACAGGGGAAGGGGGAATGTTGCAAGAGCAACAATGGGTTATGCAACTTGGAGGCGGAGTTATCCCCCAAGAGAAAGAGAGCGAAGGAGAGAGAGGAGGAGAGGTGTTCGCCTGGCAGGAGCCAAGCGCATATTAAGACTTCAGCCGAGCGGCCTTTGTCTTAATATGTTCCTAATCAGCCAGTTGGATTATCTGGCTGAGTTGCCAGATTGCACTATTTGTTTAATTAAAGCATATATTATGGCTTAATCAGCCAGTTGGCTTAGAAGGCTGAGTTGCCAGTTTGCACTATTTATTTAATTAAAGCATATATTCTGGCTTAATCCGCCAGTTGGCTTAGAAGGCTTCTTAGAAGGCATAAATGGCCTGTATATATTAATAACCTTCGAACGAATTAAAAGCGCACACAAACGCACATACACTCACCGACTGTACGCCCATAAAGCCCCTATTATCACACACACACACACACACACACACACACACACACACATATATATATATACAGAGTGTCCCAAAAAAATGTTTACACATCATATTAACATATATATTAATAAGCAAAATAGGCGGATAGTAAATAGATAGCAAATAGGCTTCTTTAATGTTTAAATGTTCGAAATATCAGCCAGCAGCGTCAATATCTTCATGGTTGTGCTGCTTAGTTTAATATTTTAAATGTTCAAAATGTCCGCCACTAGCATCAATACATTTTTGACAACGGCACACAACAGATCGGCATACTGTTCGGATTGTTCGGAGTGGAATGTTGGCACAGGCTATTTCAATTTCGTGTCTCAAGGCCTGTAGTGTCCTTGGTTTTTCAGCATACACAGTGCTCTTCAGAGTGCTCCACAAGTAAAAGTCTAAGGGTGTTAAGTCAGGAGATCGTGGTGGATACTCCATACATCCCTACGTCCTATCCATCTTCTAGGAAAACAAACATTGAGAAAATTTCTATCGTCATTGTGGTAATGTGGTGGCGCGCAATACTGTTGAAAGTAACACTCTTCTCCCAAAAAAAGAGCTCTGATTGAAGGTACAATGTTGTCTTGCAGCATTGATAAGTAAGCAGCACCTGTGACAGTGTCCTCAAAGAAAAATGGCCCTATCAGTCCTCTGGAAGACAGACGACACCACACTGACACTCCTGGTTGATTAAGTGCTCGTTCTTCTGTTACGTTTGGATTTTCGGTGGCCCAGTACACACAGTTGTGTCGATTGATAGTACCATTAAGTTTAAAAGTGGCTTCATCGGACCAAACAATGAAATCAGGAAAAGATTGTTTTTCATCACACATGTGCAAAAACCACTCACAAAATTCTTTTCGACGATCTCGATCGTCCTCATTCATTGCATGGAGCAGTCTAGGTATGTACGGTTTCCACTTTTCACGTCGGAAAATGCGATGAATGCTGGATTTAGAAACACCAGTCTCACGAGAACATTGCCTTGTAGACTTATTTGGAGAGTTTATGAAGGCCTGTAACACGGTCTCAACACTTTCATTGTCAGTTGAGGTGCGACGTCTTCCAGATCGGCCTTTGTTGACGTTTTGCACTGTTCTGTCAATCTCAAACTTATCACGTAATCTTGTAATTGTTACCCGTGATGGTGGTAATGTTCCAAACTCATTTCTCCAATGTCTCTGTACCTCAGCCACATTCTCCGTCTTCCAATAGTGTTTCAGAATCCACTTACGTTGCTCAAACGATAACTGCAATGCCTTCATTTCCTGTAACAAGGGATACTACTGTTATTTAAGTACAATATATCATTAATATACTACTATTACTAAGTACTATAAATATAGTGATACATCAGCGCATATTACTATCATCTAAAGTGAGCATATTGATATATATATATATATATATATATATATATATATGTTAATATGATGTGCATTTTATTGGGACACCCGGTATATATGCACACACACACGCACACATATATATATATATATATAGACTGATTGATGCATGCAAAGCCCCAATAGCAAAATATATACGAGCACAACCACCACACAAAAAAAGCATCACATCACCAACAATCGTCCAAGTATAGACTTTTAGGAGCTCATCCCATGAACAGCACATGGCGAGATGAGGGCTACGACTTTTAGGAGCTCATCCCATCAACACCACGTAACCGATATGAGGTCTACAACCAAGCGTCCAAATTTAGACGATTGGTAGTGAAACTATTACACAACAACCTACCAACCACCTCCACCACCGCCATACTTACCAACTCCTGGTAGACCGACAAGGTCTCTAAATACGACCCAATAGACAGAGCTATTAAACATAAACAAATACGTTTATGGGGCAAGTCAGAAAAAGGCAAAGCCAATAGTTTTTCTAGTGAGCTTTTCGTGGTGAAACGATGCCTGTTTGACATTTGGTAGGGCGATGTTTTAAACAAAAATCGAGTAAGATAAACTAAGTTTAATACAAATACAAATTTTCATCATAATACGCAATTTTATCCTTAAACTATAACATGGAAAGCATTAATATGATTTTTAAAACAAAATAGAAATTAAATTAAGGGTAACTTATTAATTTTTCCTATTTTAGCCAATTATTGTGTTTCAATATAAATTTATCTTTAATACACAATTTTATGCTTAAACTATAACATAAAATGCATTAATATGATTTTTAAAACAAAGTAGATTCTATTTCGGGGTAATTTATTCATTTTTTATCATTTACTTGCAGCCATGCCGCGACACTGCTGCATTATTTTTTAATATAATTAAAGCCAGCGTTCACGATCATATTAATTCTTACTGTTGAAGATATCCTGAAATAATGATGCAAATTATTTTAAAAGATATAGACTGTTCGAAGTATCTTAAACTTTGATGCAAAAAACAATAATATAACTAGATTTTAAGTTTTAGCTGGCTTACCCCAATAAATATCGTTTTCTAAACGTATTTATAAAAAATTGGAATTTATGGCATAACTCATATAACTGCACCTTCTACAATTCAATAATTGGATTTAACATGATTTACTGCATTATATTTATTGTAATTTTAAACCAGCTTTTGGGACATATTAAATTAAATTTTCTTCAGTGCAATTCACGAATTAAACACAGCCTTGAGGATTCGAATTCTAATACAGCGTATTGTTACAAAAACACTTAAAAACGTAGAAGATTGGATTCTATCCACACGCCCCAGATTTCAGGGGGCAACCAATCTCAACCCTGTGGGCGGAGCCCAGGACCTCTGTTTGGCCGCTATGCAGGCCTACGCGTCAAGCACCGCCCAAAATTCACCGATAGCCAATAGGAAGCTAGCGTTTCGGGTGTTGTGGGTTGGGCATAAGCCCCCTTTATAAAAGGGAGCAGTTCATCTCAGAGCCTCAGTTCGTATGTTTTTTCGCTTAGTGCTTTTCAAATATACACTATGAGTCAGTTATCGCTCTACAATTCTCCTGATTTGTTTGAAGATCAAGATTTCTACCCATCAACTGCGCTCCACCTTTTCAGCGCTGCAGATCGGAATGAACTTTTATCTACGCAGAGTGTTACGGAAAATTGTGACGAAATGCAAGAACCGTTCAATGAAGGTGATATTAAAATGTAAGTGATTATATTCTGCGGTTCATTCAGTGTTAGCTTATAAGTGCCATAATAATTGTTTTGAAAAATAGTTTGTGTTTATTCTCGGTCTATATACAGGGTGTCCCAGAATTAACTATCTATTTCAATGAAATCGGACAAATTTTTTAAAAACACACTTTTATTTATGTTTATCATGTTTAATATGTGTTAAAAATGTATAAATTTCTAAATTTTTTTCATAATTTTATTTTCAGAATTTTTTCATTATCTGGTCCAATGAAAGACCGTCTGAAGTCATAGAATGGCAAAGAGACTCTCCAAAAGTTAACGTGTGGCTTGGAATGACCAAATCCAAAATTTATGGCCCATTCTTCTTTGCGGAAGCAACTGTAACAGGTACCGTCTACCTTGATATGCTTCAGCAGTTTCTCGAACCACAGCTTCTTGATGATGGCATTCTTGATAATGTTGTGTTTCAACAAGATGGAGCACCATAAATTTTGGATTTGGTCATTCCAAGCCACACGTTAACTTTTGGAGAGTCTCTTTGCCATTTTATGACTTCAGACGGTCTTTCATTGGACCAGATAATGAAAAAATTATGAAAATAAAATTATGAAAAAATTTAGAAATTTATACATTTTTAACACATATTAAACATGATAAACATAAATAAAAGTGTGTTTTTTAAAAATTTGTCCGATTTCATTGAAATAGAGTTAATTCTGGGACACCCTGTATAATGTTTCAACCGGTGTTAATTTATAAAAGGCTGTAATAAACGCGTTTTGAAAAATATTTTTAATTATTCTCTGTTTCCGTCGGGGTTATTTCGAATTATATAATATATATATATATATATATATATATATATATGTGTTAACCCCTCCGTCTATGGCCTGGGTTGGTTCGAAGTCGACGGGGGTTCTAGTTAGGTGGCAGCAACGGATGTGTTACTTGCAGTAGTTTTCTTCTATATTACTCTCCGAGTTCTTCTATAGTGGCTCGGAGGATTCTGGGAGGCTTACTGTACTAAATTCTCTGAAGATTCCCGGATTCTTCTTATAACGTATCGGGGAAGTTTAATGACTAAGTTCTCTGAAGAGAGCAAGGCTCGAAGGAGAAGATAAAGACTATTTCTTACTGTCTTTTACTGCTAAAATATACAGGTAGTGCTCAGCCTTTGAATCTACTTTTCAAAAATATGTAAGATTTTTCGGGGGTTTATATACCCCAAAACTGCTAATACCATTATTATTAAATGTTGAAAAAGCTGCATTATTTTTGCACAATATTTGAAAATAAAGTAAATCTTTTAGCTGTGGTAAGGTTTAAACGAATAAACAAGATATTTGAAGATGAAGCCATATTTTTATCTTAAACCACGTATTTTCAGAATTGATGCTATCATGATCTGCCAAGTTAACCAAAAGTGGAAATTGAACTATGCATCTTTACACTAAAATATGCATATGAGTAAAAATTAAAGGTTTAAGATTTACAATTAAATGCTTAGGTAAGACATGACTTCATCTTTTATACGAAGAAAGAATGTATACAAAATATGAACATTGCAAAGCTTAAGCAGGTTTTATTATTAAGCGAAATCTAAAAATAATTATTAAGAGATTTTAATTAAAAAGAACAAGTCACCAATTATTTGGCAAAGTAGAAAGCAAATCAAAAATTTTATCCAAACTCGCGTTAGGCGACTTTGGTCCAAGGTTATGTAAAAATGAATACATACACGTACATACATATGAATATAGGTATTATATAAAGTTAAATATATACGAATATATAGGATTATATAAATACATGAACCATATAAACACATGAATATTAAAAATGGATACAAGAACTATATAAATGAATATAAGAATTTCATGAAAGAATAAGATAGTATAGGAATACAAGAATTATTCATGGTTCATTTTTACATATATGGTGGAGCTTTAATAATATATTACTCGATAATTTAAAGATGTATTCTTTCTCGTTTATAATTAGTAATCTAATTTCCTTTTATTCTGAATTTTTTTTCAACGTAAAAATTAATCCCTTATGTTTTTAATTATTGTCTGTTTCCATCGTGATTATTTCGGCATATATATATATATAATATATATATATATATATATATATATATATATATGGTGGAGTTTTAATAATATTTTTCTCGATAATTCAGCACCGCAGTAGGATTTCTAAATTACTAAAACTTTTAAGAATTATCTGCTTTTCTATTATAATTTTTTTTAAATTCGTTGCATTTTCTCTTATTGTAGCTCTTTATTTTTACTTAACCTTATAGGACTGATGTGGAACTTGATCGTGTTATAGCTACTTTTGATGAAAGGGGAATAAATGATATGGATGCTTCTCCGCACAGCCAACCCAGTGACCTGAATACAGAAGTCGAGGTATTGGCTCACATCCGGTCCAGCGAGTGCCAGGTCATCGAGGAACTAATGTAAGTATTTTTGAGGTTAAGAACAAAACACATTGTATTTTCATTTATTAAATGGTAGAAAACTTGTACAGTGCTTACAAGAAGTCTCGCGCCTCTGTCTCGTCCCAAGCTAGTCTGTTAGGTATAAAATGGGCGATCCTTATGGAAGCGGAGGTGTGTTCGGATTGGTGCACATAATTGCTCTAACCCCATCAATGACGTCCACGTTAACATTGTGTTGATCACTCTATCTATTTATATACTGTATATAGATATATATAGAGTAAGCAGGGGATAACGTGTCTCAGTCCCAGCTACGGTAGTTGTCTTACAATTAACAGTCGCAAGTGCAAGTTACGTTAACACCTCCACATAAACGACCCTGGACTAAAATAACATACGTGAAGCCCTTACCCACAAAGCATTTAAAAGGTGTGATTTAAAAGCTCTCTGTGTGTGTCTCTGTGTCTCTCTGTCTCTGTCTCTCTGTCTCTCTGTGTGTCTCTGTGTGTGTCTCTCTGTGTGTGTCTGTCTCTCTCTCTCTGTCTCTCTCTCTCTCTCTCTCTCTCTCTCTCTCTGATCACACCGCATGGCAATGTATCCATATAACGTTAATAATAACCGAAACTCGAGAAAATATACTCTCTGCCTTCCGCTCTACTCCAAATCCTTTTCTCTTAGTAACCTCTTAATACAAACTAATCTATCATATTTTGCGACTTTTTAACTCTGGTAGGATTCAATTCCATTCCTATAGTGTAAGAGATACTTAAATTCATGTGTGTATTATGCCATATGATGTGCGTAATAAATAATCATTTTTAAATAGTTGGAGCGTTCAAGGTCATCTGTAATAATCTATAGACTACCCCTCAAGCCCACTCTCAACACTTAGATTCCCCTAAGACACAGGCGTCTTCAAGTAACATGAATGCGTAGAGATCTAAGGTGTTAGATTCCATATTATATGTATAATTTATGTGCTAGGTTTAAGAACGCTGGCATTGAAGGATGGAAGGAAGGGGCAGTAAAAGCGATAATAGGTTTAATGAAGGAAGTGGAATGAGGATGGAGGTAAGCGTTGCTATGTCGAAGGAAGCGAGGTTGGGTGGAGAATTACGAAGGGAGGAGGAAATGCTAAACACAAACTCAAACATTTATTTTAATGCCCTAGACCTAGAAAGACAAAGAGCAAAATACCTTAAACTAACAATGGATTGACAGAAACAGAAAAGTCTGGTCTTAGACGCACTGATAGGTTTAACGTATGTGGCTAGAGGCCGCCACTCAGAATTACCACTACTACCTAAGTCATAATAAGGTTATTTACTATGACAGAGTAGTCATGAGTAGTTATGGAAATAAAATATGATTATACTGTTGATGGCTGACTATATTCAGTTGGGATATAAACTATTGCTGACAACCTTTGGATCCTTGGCTTTTAAGACGAATTTTTTATGCATTTGTTCAACAAAATAGGAAATTGACTGATTATTATTACCATTCGAAGGGTTGGTACCCTTCACAACCGAAATCAATTTCAGAAGGGGTGCATGGTATCCTCATTTCCTTTATCGTCCCAGCACGCTTCACATAAGCAATTTACACAAAGATGGAAAGGCCGTCTGTGCACCACGAGACGACCCAGGCAATGCGGGGAGCAATGGTGACATTGCATGAATATGGTGTGCCAATAAGAGAAATATCAAGACGACTAGACGTTCATCGAAGCACTGTGGAACGGTGGATTCATCGGTATGAAGCAGAAAACTCAATCGCTACTTTGCCGAGGTCTGGTCCTCCGCGTTCAACATCGCAAGAGGAAGATGCTGCGATTGTTAGTCATGCCAGAGAGCATCCGTTTGTTCCAGCGACGCATATTTACAGACACCTGAACCTTCGTTGTAGCGCAAATACAGTGAACAACAGACTTCACGAGGCAGGGTATTTTTCTCGCCGTCCAGCCATAAAACCTGCATTGACGATTGAGCATAAAGAGGCGCGGATGGGATTTGCCTTGCAGTACTTGCCGCAGGAGGAAGAATTCTGGAGAAAAGTTGTGTACTGTGACGAAAAAACATTTTCAACATATAGTCATGGTTCCCTGCATTGTTGGAGGCAGCGCGGAAAACGCTATGAAGAAGGAAATGTTTTCCCGAGCAAACGTAGTGGTCACATCAATCTCGGTGTGTGGGGCTGGATGTCTGGCTATGGTGTCGGAGAATTGACTCAAGTAGATGGACGCTCTAATGGACAGCAATATTGCCAGATAATGGAAGAGGTGCTGCTACCCAGTGTTCGTGCGTATCTGGTTCCAGCACCGGAACCATTTTACTTAATGGAAAATAACAGTCCCATTCATAGGAGTAACGTTATGAGAGCGTGGTACGAAGATCACCCAGAGATTATTAATCTAATTCTGCCACCACGTTCTCCTGATTTGAATCCGATTGAAAACCTTTGGGCAATAATGATTAACGAATGGGAGCAACGCAATGAAAGAACATTTGAAGCACTTTTAGCTCACACGAGGAATAGTTGAGAGAGCTTACGCCGAACACCAAACATTCCCTACAATCTGGCCTCTTCTATGCCGCAACGATTGCAAGAAATTATTGATGCTGGAGGAAGCTATACGAAATACTGATGTTAAATCCATGACGTAAATGTGTATCGAATATATATTTATGTTAATACAGAATTTTATTATATTTTTATGTTTGACATCTATAAAAGTATATATTGTGACCATGAAAGAACTTTACTTATCCTTAGTTAGAATCTTTTCTTGCAATGTCTACGCGCGTAGAGATGATAATATATGCATTGTTGAAACAAACTATGAGAAGGTAATAGTTTCAGGAAAAAAATAAAAACTGACAACATCGAGGTCATCACATGTTTATGGGAATTGTCATATGATATGCTACCAATAAACTCTGATATACTACTATATACAGTATACTGTATTACGTAATAATTACGATGAACAAATCAAATGCAAATTTCTCTGATTCACGGCCCAGCAGTCTTGCTTTAGACTAATGACTTTCATAAGATGGAATAGGTTTAACATAGTTCGTTTAATAGGTTACCACTTAAAACAATGGATAAATTATCTATTAGTGAGACGACCGTGACTTCCTCGAAATGCGAGCGCGTGAGAGGTTCACTGAGGAATTTGGTAATTAGATTCTTCACGTAGGATATATATCACAAACAACAATATTGACAACAATTCCCAACAATTACTTAATATCAATAATTGCATTTGAGCAAATAATTTAGACCTGCGTCAAAATAACTTAGGTATCATGCCATGATTTGGGATATTTGCCGAATTAGTCGTTCTCTATAGTCTACAGTATATATTGAGACGGTATAATGTAATGCCTAGCTAATATTATGATGACTAGGATTGCTCCATAACCATCCCAACATCCCGAAACTTGCTTCATTCTGCTTCTTAATCATTTGTATTTTAAACACTAAAATGTAGCAGAAGTGATGTAATAATGGACGTCATTGATTGTGTTAGAGCAGTTATGTGCACCAATCCGAACACACCTCCGCTGCCATAAGGACCGCCCATTTTATACCTAACAGACTAGCTTGGAACGAGACAGAAGCGTGAGACTTCTTGTAAGCACTGTACAAAGCGGAACTAGTGTCCGTTAAATAGGTCTTAATGGCTACATTTTACAGTTACAAATGTATATACAGCTTTACACAATATAGATGTACACCTATAGACAATACAGCGGGTGCTAACATATGGGAACCTTTTTTTATCTGTCTGCATACACTTTTATCGTTCATCTCTGTGTCGCACAAATCGAATAATTTAAAAAAAATTATAAATCCCTTCCCACGTGACATGTGCAGGAGAAATGAAAGGCAAATACAGGCAGCACGTTTCGCTATAATATCCTTGAAAGCGATACGGGTTCCACACAATCTCAGGTACATGTAATTTTGCGATAAACTGCACAACCACAAAATCATTCCACGGCTGACTGCCGAGTGAGTCAAAATAGTACATTCTTTCCCTATTTTTAAAATAGATTGCAAACCAATGAATCCCCTCACCCCCCACAATGTCGGTGTTAACGATAATCCCGTACCAGTTTCTCGTACTTGGCAGCTTCAATATTTCATTCTTGGCAAACACACCGATAAATTTTGAGCTTGTGAAACGGTCACTTTACTCTCTGGATGTATTCGCGTCCATTATAAAAGTCTGTGACCACGTTCCTGAAACGATCAACTTCTATTAGTGCCTGTGATTCGAGGTAAGCTAACACACTTATAGGCGCGTCTATAGGCTTGGCAAATACCAACCTGACTGAGATATTCCCACTCTGCTGTGGACTTAAATGCGTATTTGCGCCAGCAGACAAGTCAGGCGTAATATCAAATGAATAAATGTTAAATTCTTCGACAAATTCTTTCTGCGTTACACCAAACCCAAGTTCGTCACAGGTGCCTGTATTATGAGCCGGACTACTATATACTCTCGAGCAGAGCGGGAACACAGCGTCTGATGAGTAGTCCGTAATCAATGTCTCTCCCAAAACGATGCCATTTACGTATAGAGTAATATTTTTAAGGCCGAAATTCTCGAATTTAAAGGCACTCTTTTTATATTTTCCATTCGACGAGGCGTGGTCCTGCAATCCAATTAATATCCTTTTAGGCAGGACTCCAAGAGCCACGTTTTCTAGTTGCTTCGAGGCCAACCCAGCGGGCACCGTGCATAGTTTGATATGTACCATGTTAATTGGGTATTTTATTGTGGCGTGTATTAAGTCTCTCAATTTCTATTTATTTTGGCGAACTTAATTTCACTCGGCGTATACGAAAATACGTCTCCATGATGTGAATCACGACGGGTTTCGCGCTCTCTTCTTGATCAGACCCCAGATTTATGCAGAAGTCAGGAATCGTGCGGGTAAGCTTCAACTTCATATCCACCCCGTTCATAAGCAGTTTCTCCTGGAATGTGAAATCTGTATGAAGGCGTCCAAAACATTCGTATACTTTTTTTAGAATTTTTAAATTTATCCTTTATACCATTTTCATCTTTAGTATGTGTAATATCCCTCGCGGTTAAAAAGGTGTCCTTCGCTTCTTTTGAAAAGTTGAGGACATTTTCCAGATAGGCTCGTAGGTGGTAGTACCCCGTTCCTGCCGAGATGTTAACCTGGTTTAAATACACCTCACACTGGCTGAATATGGGTGTAAAAAGTTGGTTTCAGGGTAGGCAGAGTAACTATCATCGCAGTCCGTTCCATCAGAATGGGCTATACGCAGTTTAGCGTACATGTGCATGCAGCTCGGGTCAAAAAAGTAAGGGCCTGAGCTGGGTATCACGAATTCTATAGGGCACTCGGCGAACTAATTGTGTTTAATGGGTTAATTGTAATAAAGTCGCTATGCTCAATAGAGACCTGAGTGGGGGGCTTATCAAAGAGGAACAGTTCCGATTTACAGCATTGTGAACTACACGGATGGATGAAACGCGCCAGATGAGTCAGAAATAGTGCCACCTCACTCGACAAGTATTAGTCAGCCTATGATTCGTGAGAGTAGTGTTCTCAGCTTATATCAGTTAAAAAAATGATCAGCCATAGGTTTCATACGCTTAGAGCACTTCTTTTATGATTTCCTTTTACGTTTAGCGCCACGTGATGGTAATCCCTTCTTCATGGCAGATCTTTTCTTTCCGCCACCAAGCATTTTTCTCTTTGCATCTTTGGTGATTTCGTCCCGTGTACGTTTTAAATGTTTTTTTAGAGCTTCTTTAGGCTTAGTTCCGCCCATTATATCTTCTGCCGCGTTAAAACCTGTTTGTAACGCTTTCCGCCCGAGGTACCTGGCACCCCTCTACAACAGTGGGACAGCGGTGCGTATGGATGAAAAAATGGATCCAAGTCCACTCCCACGCTGGTATCTCACTCCTCGGTAGACTGTGAATGGCATTCGGGTCATTATAAACGGCGAAAGTGTAGTTTCACTGATAAACTCCCTTCACCGAATGGGAAATTTTTCCCCTCAATCGTTCTAATATATATCGAGATGTTGGTTAATAGATTGGTCGCAACATTCACATAATGGGGCTTGTCATATGTAATGCTCAAACTTTTCACTCTATGGTTGGGGATGTGTGCAATGCGCAGCAGGCGCGCCTGGGTGTCCCCAACAAATTGGTGCTCTACGATATTGCTGTAAATATAGCACATGTCTGGGGGCGGAGAGCTTTCACGCAATTTCTCCATCTTCAATTGATACATTAAGCGGGACAAGTCATGCTGTGCCTCGTGGAAGGTATCTCTTTGGAGAGCTGCGCTATATCGGCCCTCAGCCACAATTGTGAACAGCTCTTTATCTTTAATATTTCTACTAAGCGTTAACTTTAACTACGACTTTTCAAGACTTGTTTAACCCCGTCACAATGCCCATGGCTGTATCATAATGCCCGATTCCTAGCGATATATTTGTGCTATAGTACTGTTCCTCACCGAACAGGACTGAACACATAGTATTGTCTAAGGTTATGCCTAATTTTTCGCACTCATCGATTCTTCTAAGGATCAGAAATATGATTTGCTCATTTTCAAGAGTTAAAAATTTGGAGACTAACTGGAGTTCACATAAGCCCACCTCATACGAATCACGCTCCAATTCAATGGGTCCGTGGAGTTCTGTCACAAAGTTGGCGAGGGTGTTGTTAGGATGTACAGACAGAGAAGAAGAGGAGGGGAGTGTGACATAGAAGTGGCTAGGCGCCATGTTGCATACTAATTAAGCTTCATTATTGCAGCAGCTTTTATACAGGTGTTTAAGCTTTCTGGGTAACCCAGCCATTTCACCAAGTACATTTTTCTCTTTCTTGAACCTTTGCTGCCTAAAATTTTTTCAATTTTAAACACACTTTTTCCTAAATTAAATGTCACTTTCTGCAACTCCTCGCGGTAAAATCCTCCAGCGATCTCTTCCCCATTCAAATTTTCAACGTAATACATCATTATCTCACCTTTAGGTCTCATAGCACGAATTTTAAAAATCTCACGTGTCCATCCTTGTTCAAATCCCTTCGCGAATTTATTTCCCGAACGTGATAGCCTTACATAATCATTGATTTTGAAATGTGTAGATGTGGTGGCGGTGCTCCATCTCTTCTCACATCTGACAGCGCACCTCTTTCTAAAACTTCGTTAGGCGTTGTGCCAATCGTATGGTGGTGTGAACGGTTGTATGATGATGCCAATGACCCGAGAACGTTTATATATCTGTAGGTGTATTTATGTGTAAAATAGCGATGCATGCGCTCCTTTATGGTACGTTGAACTCTTTTAGCTAAAGAGGCCTTATGTATAGAACTGCTAGTGTAGTAACTGATATTAAACTCTGTCAGCATGTTCTGAAAAGCGCGACCTATAAATTCTTTCCCCATATCCGTACAAAAATAGCCAGGAACCCTTTCTTCTTTTAACATCAACGTTTTGGTCGCTTTAGCAACTGTTTCAGGCGATTTATTTTTCAGGGGAATTAGCCACAGATATCTAGAGAATACATCTATTATGAATAGGATGTAGCGGTATCCGTCATTACACACTGAATATCTTTGCATGTCTGTTAAATCCGCTTGCCAAATAGAGTCAATCGAATCCGCGGTTGTCTTGGCCGTTTTAAACCTTTTTCTCACCGGTTTATGAAGTGTATAAGCATCCTGTTCCCGCAAAAACCGCTCAACATCTTTTTTCCTTACACCGTAAACACCTCTGTACAGTCTATTAACGCCACCATAGGAGGCGGGGTTAGAAATGTCATAATAGCGTTTACTTAATATGTTAGCCATTTGCGTATTTTAGAGACACGTGGATAAGGTTGGCCGTTTGTTCTCTTCTTTCTCCTCTTCAGAGACGCTGCTGCTGGGGGCGATGGCGTACTCAGTTGTGACACATGCGAGACTTGATCCAGGTCTTTTAACCTATTCAGATTACCTATCAATGTTTTGGGGACATTTATTTGTTGTAGTCTTGCTTTAATATACTTCCATCCTGTTGGTGAGGGTCTGTCCCACTTTCTCACCAGATCATGAACAATATCAACGATATTGGATCCTTGTACCCTTGTTCCTTCAACAATGACCTCGCCTTTATCGGCCCACTGTATGATGGGGTGCTCACTCAATAGATTATAAAGACTTAAGCCTTTATTCCTCAATGTATGTGGGAGGCTGTTTTTTAGCACATGTTCGATGTGTTGTGTTTCGTTGTTCTTTGGTTGGTCATCTCTAATGTTGGGGCCAGGTCCATCATGATGGTGAGGGTCTATCCCTCTTTCTCATCAGATCATGGACGATGTCAACGATATTAGATCCCTGTACCTTTGCTTCTTCCACAATGGTCTCACCTGTATTGGTCCACTGTATGTTGGGATCCTCAGTGAATAGATTATAAAGACTTAAGCCTTTATTCCTCAATGTCTGTGGGATGGTGCTTTTTAATACATGTTCGATATTTTGTGGGGTCGAACCGTTATTCTTTGGTTAGTCAGCTCTATCGTCGGACAGAGGTCTTACGTCGCCATACTTATAGTTTTCCGTGCTGTGCCTAAAAACCATGGGGATCTCTGTCGGATTCTTATAATTTTCGTACTCGTGAAGAAATTTCTGCATAGCTTCTTGATATAAGATTCTTTTCTCATCATGTGTTTTTTCACTCTTTAATAGGGCTAACAATTCGTCTTCCATTCTTTTAAGCCTGATTTACGGGGTTCTAGAACCGTGTCTAGACTCTTTGAACTTTGCAGTGAAGCATACCCCTCGTGTATCACGACTACTTTCTTCATTTTTTAATCTAGTCAGTAAAGGCCCTAAAACAATAATTCGTTTTTTGTTCCCCACAGTCTGAATTTTACGAGTGAATGTACATATTATGTTCTTGGAACGGTGTAGGCGAGCCTTCTGAGGGGTTTCATTGATACATTGCAATTTATAAGGTTTCATAGATTCATTTTAAAAAGTCGGAGTCGATATTTTTAGCAAACATCTGTTGCATTGCTCGGTGCAATCGATGATAGATTTTTATTAATTCATGGTACTTCTTTAGCCTCTTTGTCATTCTGGAATATACACCGTTTTAGGCTCGTTTGGAAATATATTTGATCTTAGAAGCACCCTGAACGTGTTTCGCGGATGAAGGTCACAAAGCAAATATCCGTAACGCTGACTTGTAGCTTCTTTTTAAACTTCCAAAAATTTGTGACACATCTCTACGTTGCACGAATAAGGCTGGATATTGTGTATTTAACGACACATCGCGCATGTATCTACTTTGGAAAAATAGATTCTGATTGATGAAGAACACGCTTATGTTAAGATGGTGAGAGAGCACTCTAAATGTCTCGGCAAACGTTTTATCCATCTCCAACTTGAGATCGTCATTTACAATGACTGTATGTTCATTTCCTTTTAACAAATTAACGTCATATGCACTTTTGTGTAAAAAAAATATCATATTGGTAAGCGTTGAACACTGATTGATACGTCGAATAGCACCAAATAACTTTATGCACAAATTTTGAGAACATCTCTCCCTTTTCTTTAATGATTTTAAGCATAAACACAGTTTTACCACATTCTGTAGAACCAGATATAATACATGTGGATGGGCTCGTAAACCTGAATTTTTCAACAGAATCCATTTCTAACACGTCACAGTCCTAAGTGGGTCATTTACAAAATATAATAAAAATTTAAGTGGTGTTCCTTATATTCTAGTCTTGTTTCTCCACTTCCACAGAACCGTGAATGAAGATGAGGTACAGCATCATGTCCCCATCATCGATATTACAGACGACCCCGATGAGAGTGTAGTTGTTGTGACAGACTCCATACCCGCTAACGAGCCCAAACCAGAGACACCTGTAGCACCACCACGCGACAATTCAAAACGGAGGCATGATGAAGAGACTCCAACGTCAGGTATAAAGCGTGCCAGGAGTGCACCGTTTGATAGAACCCCAGTAATAGAGCCCCAACCCTCTACGTCTTACGACACAACCCCCACAATAGATCCTTCCTCAAATAAAATTCAATTCTGGGTGCCTCCTACACAACAGCAGCAGCCGCTTCTCGTTCTGTAGAGGAAGGTATAACATTCGAGTTGGTGCGCACCGCCACCCCCACCCCGGCCCTGACTAGAAATCAGTATAATCAGGGTTGATCCTGGATCCATGTATAGCAATGGTGTTGAACACAGACTACAGCGCCTAGTTGAACGTATTGTGGAGTTTCCCTTCAGAACCGCCACGAACGTGAAGTCAGGACGAGGCTGTCCTTCGGGTTCGGTTCAGACAACGTGGATGTAGATGATTTTTGGGTAGTAATACCATTCAGACGCTTGGCAGTTGTAGATATAGAGCATATATTAGGCAGTATAATCCAGGCCTCTCAAAGCAGTATAGCCTTCATTATGAACAACTTAATGGTTGATAGTGACTGTATGTTCCGTACTGCTGGTCATAGTGCCACACCTTATACTCTTAACTTCATTTTTCAGGCAATTTATAGACGGCATGTAAACGTCGATCGTGGTTGCGGCTTTATAGCACTAGTCTTGGCCCGTATGATTACTGTACTAAATACATGGACGCCAAAAAATTTGGTTGTCTACGGTTGTGCAACGAGCCCGTAAACTGGCTTCAGATTACAAGCTTGAGTTTGATTGTAATATGGGTCCTCAAGAGCTGAGAAGGGTAGAACAGGAAATGAATGTTCGTATAGTTGTATTTGGAATGGATGACGTCGTAGGACTGTGTATGTTTTTAAAAGCAGTGTGAGAGATCGTACAAGACCCATACTTATTTAAGGATTGGCAGGTTCAACGTATCTCCCCATCCGCAATATAAGGGCTCTTTACGCGAGTGATGATAAAAGTCGAAAATATGGAAGGCATCATGATTTGTATAAGGGATGTCTCCAGTTTGCAGATAATATAGTGAAACATTGTTAGGATTGCCACATGGTATGTGCGCAGTGTAAAAGCTCCAAATGTGAAAGCCGTGTGGTTAAAGCTGAGAAGAGGGACTGTGATGTATGCATACGCACATTTTTCAATAATAACTGTTTTGAGCTCCATAAGTCAATTGGCACGTGCAGCAAAATGAGAATCTGTGAATGTGGTATGTTTCATATGATGGATAATTGGGGGAATTTCAAGCATAAATGTGATGAAATTTACTGTTCTACATACCATGAGAAACATAAGAAACATATGAGAAAAATATAAGAAACATATACTATTGCTGAAAGCAAAGAGATTATCCCACATCTATTTGTAAGCCAAAGGATCTGTGACGAGTGCATAGAGGTCAAGTGTGATGAGTGTCACAAATGTGGTAAACGGACAAACGTTTTTAAAACGATTGCACACGACAACCCTGTGAAACTCTTTGTGTCCTATATTGTCAAGTTAGCGGACAAGTTAAAAAAAATGACTGTGTACGTATATTCTTACACATAACGGGGAAAAATTTGACACACAGTTCCTTTATAAGGAACTGCTTGAGCACGAGTCATCGGAGATATTTACAGGTGGTCCCTTCAAAAAAGGAAATAAACTTATACAGATGCAAATAAGAGGTAATGTACACTCTAGGGTGGTCCACTTTTGAATTTTTTTTTAAAAGTATAGGTTATCGTAGTTTTTCCCATTATTTGGCACTATACTAGCACATTGGTACCATTTTTACAAAAATTGATCAATATTTAGGGGTCTCGCATCGACCTTGAAATTACGAGTTTTTTTTTTAAATGCGTTCTTTTTAACTTTTTACTGAATCAAGATAAATCATTAAGTTGGGATGTTTTCTGAATCCTCTTGATGAGAGAAGTCGTTTGGTGTGCCTTCCAATGTCATACGACTAACGGTTTAAAAGTTGTGCCTGTATACAGGTAATACCAATGTGCTAGTGTAGTACCAAATAATGGGAAAAACCACGATCACCTATACTTTTCAGAAAAATCAGCAAATAGCAGACAAATAAGGAAGAAAGAAACAATAACTTAAACAATCACTTTTGCATTGTATTGACCACTATCACACGTCACTGGCTGCAACGTTGTCCCTCTGTGCTATGTCATCGTGGCGAGTGATGACTTCTTGAAGTCGCCGAGCTCTTTCCGGTTCTTTTCCACCACTTGCAGAAGATCCTGCAGCTGTGCCTCGTCCTTTGTGACCGTGTTCGCATAGTCTTGTATCAGTTGGACTCCTCTTTCAGCGACGTCATTGGTGACCTGGAGATTAGAGATCACATCCTTCAGACGACAAAAGTCCTCGTTCTCGTCCCACTTATCAGTTGGCAGGGTGAGCCACGAAGACCCATACATCTTCAGACCTGCAAATAAGAACCAGGAGGACTCGTCGATCAGGTCGGGAGTAGCGTCATCTCGTCGACTGAGACGTTCTCGTATGTGAAGTCTTTGGGTACAGGGAGGTGGGACAGCTTCTCTGCCATCTGTTGCTTCACAGTGCCATCCACCTTGTTGCTGCATAGAGCGAAGATGACGGTCTGAGGCCTCAGATACCAGAAGTGCCGCCTCATCACTGCCAGTGACGCTTCTGCCACCTCGCGGTCCACTGCCCTATACCTCAGAAAACGCTGGTATAGTACCAGGTCATTCAACGGCGCATCAGCTGCTACAGGGGCCGCCAACCAAGCTGGTACGTACAGAAGAGCGATGAACACCACGATCCTGTGCAGTTTGTCGACCAGCTCGGCGTCGAGCTCCAGCTGCCTACTGAACATCAGCAGTTTTGTGTAGTAGATGACCTGAAACAGAATAGGCACCATTGTAAGTAAGACAGGTTTATTGTTACCAATTACTTTGTTTGCGTTATAATGAAATGTTTATCTTTGAATAACATTTAAACATCTCTAGATTATTTTTGTTTGAAAATACTAACTTTAGCCATCCATCTTGCGTGGTGGTAGGCTCCTGGGCGCATGAGGTGAATGCCACGGCGTGGTTGTGTCCCGAGTACCAGGAGCGTGATCTCTGCCACTTCCCGGTAATCGTCTCTGACGAAACCAGAAGCTGTGCTCAGGAAGCTGACCGCCGCGTCCCGGAGTTCTATTAGCCACGTACTCTCCGCCAGATTCTCGACCTGCAGCTTGCAGTAGGTCGAGAGATCGAGCTCGTCCCATCTTCAAAAATAATAAACAAGAAAATTGTGTGAGAAAACTCTGAAGTTCCGGTTTGGCTTGCTGTTTTATAAACTAGTGGAATATCATGTGTGTCCTAACTTTACCTTGCACAAAAAATGAACTAACCTTCTCTTCAACTGCTGAAACAAAGGATCAGTTGGTGCGTAGTCCTTCCGAGCAGGGTGACGGCTACTGCCCCACGATAAGCTCTAGGACGTGATGACGGCATCCCAGCTGGAGTAGCGGTCGCCCGAGCATGTTTTCCAGCCGGACAACTGCACCCTGCACCCTCCCGTGTTGGTGGAAGTGGTGTCGAAGCAGAGTCCGATGACGCTCTCCTCACATCCCCAATCTTCGAGAGCATGTATGGTTGCCCGCCTGCGACAGTCCGGTGCCGTCAGCAACAGCTGGGACTGACAGCAACTTTCCTTCTGTGCAATGAGGAGCCCCGGAGATGAGAATTGCTTGGCGGTGCTCCGCCGTTCCAAGGAAGTTCTGAAACACATGCCATATATTTCAATTTCATGGTTGTAAAGTAACCTATTTTTGTTCACATTCAGTTCTCTTTTAATTGACATTATGCTTCATGAATCTCATTACTAAATTGATAGCTATGAAAACTTAATCAACTGACCTTGACCATTTTGCCATCCCAGTGGACAACATGTGTGCCTCGGTGGCGTGAAGGAGTCCTTCACAGCCGTCGCCACTTCACGGCGATGTGACACTCTTCCCGGCGAGCCGTTTCTTTCGAGATGCTGAACTGATTGAGGTCTGCTGGTGGATCCGCCGAACGTGTGATAGCAGCCACAATGCTTACTAACCTATGTTAGAAATGGAAAGTGGAAAGGAAACTGTCAAGAATACATGTGGGTTACGGGACACTTTAAAACTGACGCTATCGATGAATACTATACACAATACGCACCTGATTATTGGACATGCGGAAACGATCAGCCACTTCCATGACAGCAGGTGCATTAAAGATGCGGCGAGGAAGATTCACAGACACACTTGGCTCTTTCGGCAGGGGGAACGCTAGTTCTGTCTCCGACTCTCCTGACATGCCAGTATCATCATTCTCCATGGCCTCATCTCCGGTTTCGTATGCACACTTGAGGTTTGCGGCTCCTGGCGAGGACGTTTTCTTCCTTCCTGTAGCTTTCTTTTTACAGCGAAACTTATCGTTCCCGCTCATCGTTGCCACCCGAGGACCACGTTGATCGAGGTAGAAGTCAATGTCTTCTTTCTTGTCCTTGTCGGACAGCAGTCGATTCTTCTTTATATCTTCGACAGCGTCAGATGCTCCGATATCCCACAGCTTGTCCACACTGTCCAAAACTTCTGCCGTTTTCCTCCGGCGTCAGTTTCTCGTTTTCTGCTCTTTTGGAGTAAGTGCCACTCTTTCCACAATGCCTCTAGCTTCCGTTCGCAGTTGAGCTTTGTGATTGTTTAATGCGGGCCATGTTCCAAAGCTTTAAGACGTTGTTTACGGTTTCTTTGAATGCGTCTTTCCTGTTAGCAGTGTACTGGATAACACTGAAGAAGTATTGCAAAACCTGCCGTGTTGTTGGCAATTTGCTACCACTGATGGAGGACGACGGTTGGCCAAACTAAAAAAATTTCCGAGGCCGATCTTAGAGAAGGTAGCGATGTTATTTTCGCCTTTCCTTTTGATGACTCTCTATTTGTAGCTTCAAGAGTTCTTCCAGTTATGGTTGCCATCGATTTGTCCATGACAAAGGATGAGGAACTCAGACAGAATTTCAAAATGTTATGATCTGCAAAAAAAGAAATAGGTTAGGTACCTGGCACAGGCATAGTGCATTTTCTAATTACCTATATACATTATACATTCCGCCCGGGTATGGTGACTCATTTTTTTGAAAAGTATAGGTAATCGTGGTTTTTCCCATTATTTGGCACTCTACTAGCACATTGGTATTACCTGTATACAGGCACAACCTTTAAACCGTTAGTCGTATGACATTGGCAGGCACACCAAACGACTTCTCTCATTAAGAGGATTCAGAAAACATCCATACTTAATGATTTATCTTGATTCAGTAAAAAGTTAAAAGTACGCATTTAAAAAAAAAAATCGTAATTTCAAGGTCGATGCGAGACCCCTAAATATTGATCAATTTTTGTAAAAATGGTACCAATGTGCTAGTATAGTGCCAAATAATGGGAAAAACTACGATCACCTATACTTTTCAAAAAAAATTGAAAAGTGGGCCACCCTAATGTACAGTTTAAAGACACTTTATTATTCACACATTGTAAATTACCCAAGCTACCCAAGGTAATGGGCGTAGCCGCCGAAGTTTCAAAAGAATATTTCCCTTACACATTCCTCACTAGCGAAACTTTAAATTACGTAGGACTACCTCCACCCAAACATTACTTTAACTATGAATGTATGATTACAGGTGAACGTGAAGATTTTGATCGCTCTACAACAGTTTTAATTAATCTAATCCTTACAATATAGCTGATGAATGTGAGCGTTATTGCGTGAATGATGTGCGCGTGCTTAGAGTATGTTTCCAGGCCTTTAGAAGGATGTACATAGACCGTTTCAAGATCCGTTGCAAATCATTGTGCTTTACCGTGTTGAAGAACAATTTCATGCCAAAAGACACCTTAGCCGTCATTCACAGAAACAATCCCCGCAGTTATGGGCACAACGCTATTTACAGCAGCAGACAGGTGTGTGTATATATAAAGCATGCCCGCAACACAGTGGATGTACCCATTAAGGTTAATGGTCGTGTTTTATGGGTCGATGGTCTAAGCGAAAACCGTGCAACAGGTGAGAAGACTGTGTACTCCTTTAACGGTTGCTGGTGGCACGGATTCCCACGTCCTGAGTGCGGGATCTTTGGAGATATCCACGGTAGATCTCCTGCCAACAGTCTTGCATGGACCCGCACCGCGATCAGCTTATAAGCCCTGTTCACTCACAAGGTCTTGTGGGAGCATGAGTATGATGCACGGATGGAAACAGATGGACAGTACCGAGAAGAAATGAACACGATCAAGCGTTCAATGGTGCTGGATCCTCTCAAATGCGGTGATAGCTTGTTTAGAGGGCGTCCAAATCCCTTCAAGATATACTTTCTGCATACGGAGCTCGTGAAACTCCATTACTACGACTTCTGTTCTTTACACCCCTACGTGATAAAGAACAATCCGTACCCCGTACGTACACCTGAAAAACTGGTGGGACCTGACCTGTCCCCCATTGAGGTGTTCTCAACAAATTTGAACAAGTACTATTTCGGTCTTTCTTTCGTAGATATGCTCCACCCTCGCGATTTATGGATGCCGATCTTACCCGTCGTTATAGGCCACAAGCTCATGTTTCCACTGTGCGTGAAGTGTGCAGAGGAGAACAGTGGGGCTTGTAATCACACAACCAACCAGTGTAAGCTCAGAGGTGTATATACAAGCCCTGAACTGTCCCTAGCCATTCGCCACGGCTACAGAATATTGAAGATATATGAAGTGTGGAGGTTTCAGGAGCTCCCCAACCTTTTCACGCCTTATATACACACTCGTTTGAAGGATAAGGGACAAGCATTAGGGTATCCGCGAGGAGTTGATACTGAAGATGAAAAATCGGTTTATATTCAGCGATACAGCTTGACCGTTCCCAAATTGTAAAGAACCTAGGCAAGCGCTTTAGTGCAAAGTTCTGTCTAAACAGTCGTTGTGGAAAATTTGCACAGAATACAGGCAAGGGGAACGTTCATTTGGCCCAAAGTTATAGTGAATTCTGGGATTATGTCAACGCTCCCGATAAAGAGGTCATGGAGATCGTGAATGTAGGTAATACGTACATAATGAAGTAAAACATTACTGAATTGGCCACAGACACATCGCGTGTTACAAACACACATGTAGCCAGCTTCAGAACGGCCTTCGCACGTATCAAACTTTGGGGTCTATTACATTCTCTTGGGCGGAGGGTTCTGTACGCTCATACAGATAGTGATATTCATAGCGAGGAAGGGTGAATACATGCAGCCTATTGGTGAATTCCTCGGAAATTTAACTGATGAGATCAAGGATGAATGGAGACATCGCATACGTTGAATCCTTTGTATCAACAGGGCCAAACACTTATGGGGTACGTGTGAGGGTGGGGGAGGATATGAAATATATCGTGAAGGCTAAGGGTATCACCCTCAACTAGGCGAATCGGCGGGTCGTTAACTTTGAATCGTTGAAGGATCTGGTGTGCTTGGAAGATGAGGACGACCAGCTGCCCCAACTGACTGTGGGGAGCTACAATTTTCGGGCGCAGAAACTGGGTAGCGTGAAGAAACTTAGGGTTACGAAGGTATGCCGTAACACCTATAGGAAACGTTACTTGGTGCCTGGTACCTATGATACCATACCCTTTGGATACCATAATCCTTGACTGTTATATATATATATATATATTATATATATAATATATATATATATCAACGTAAAGAACGACGCTTGTATAGGAGAACATTCCGCGCAAGATGAGAGAACGAACAAATGAAAAATGAGGTGTATATATATATGTATGTATGTATATTTACTTGTTAACAATATGTTTGTTTTATTTATTACACGTATTTCTAAATATATAGCTTGAATAATTCGTTGATATGTTTCATAAATAAATCGTGTTTCAATTAGCGTTTCACTTTCTCCTTTGTGTGTGTGTGTTTGCGTATGTACAGGAGAAAATTCTAAGCTCCGCCCACTGTATGATCGATCAATGGTCACATGGCTTCTGCTACTACCTGGGCATATCTCCACCCCTGCGTGCTCAATTGACCGTTGACCGCTACAAGCCATGAAACTCAGACGTGCATTCGAAGAAATCCCAAGCACACGAAAAATAGTAATGACTACCTTTAATATGGCTACCTTTAATATTCGACGTTTATGAAGTGCTATTCGGCAAAAGTGTGAAGATGTGGTAGATACTCAAAAACTCCCTATCTCTCCCTCCTTTGATACTTTTAAGGCTACATTGAACCGTGCGAAGCTTGAGGAACAAGAGGTACAAATACTCTACGACTATTCTGGCGAGAGCACTGCAGGATTTCGTGGTTCAAGCGACGTATTGAACTATGTTGTAGGACTAAACTTTATAAAAGCTGACATATACTGTGAAGTGGAAGAAACAACACGTGTAGAAGAGAAGCAACGGTTATGGTTAGTGAGTCTTGTTGATGAATGGTGTGGCAAGCGGTATTATGTCATGTTGCATCATACCGAGTACTTACCCTGCGGGTGAGAATGTAAATCTTGTCATAATGTTGAATCTGAAGTATTTTTACCATTACAATATACATACGTGTATATCATGACGAGGTTTGTAG
The DNA here is from genome assembly GCA_023014485.1 of Bathynomus jamesi. Classification (NCBI taxonomy): domain Eukaryota; kingdom Metazoa; phylum Arthropoda; class Malacostraca; order Isopoda; family Cirolanidae; genus Bathynomus; species Bathynomus jamesi. Next base: position 35,302 of record JAJOZX010006923.1, on the reverse strand, counting down.
TGAGATTGTGGCTAAAGGCCTGCGTGAGTTTTTAATAGAGTTTAGAGACGAGTATTGTCTGCTAAGCGAAAATGAAAAATATGGGTATATGTTTCTTTCAAATAGTGCGCGGAATGTGAATAAAATGTGTTTAGTTCGTGAAAATCCCCCTGAACGAAAATGTCTGGTGAGCATTCTGGGGAGTGGGAGTGATAAAACGTTAAAGCCGATATTACTTCATGTGTCAGAAAAATTCCCTAAACGAATTCCTAGTATAATGGGATACAGTTATTCACATGAATCTTTCAGTTAAAACAACGCCGTACACGATTCATCAGCTTATGGTGTGACTCACTCCTCCACACACCCCGTGGAGTCGATCCGCCCGCCTGTGGCTCATAGTTATCTCAGAGCTTGAACCGACTGGACGTGCACTCCTCACAATAGAATACGATGGAGTTTCCTTTGAGCAGCATTCTCAATGCCGTGTACGATGTGTCCGTGACGAAGTCATTGCGTGTGTTCAGGCGTAAAACTGGTGTCATTAACTATGTACTGGAAACGACTTGTAGACAAACAAACTCTGGTAAACAGAATGTTGTTCATTTAAGTATTGAGGAGATGAATAGTCTTCGTGGTAGTTGAGAAGTGGAGCGACGATCGTTGTAAAATACCTGCAAGTGTAGGTGCAAGAAGAGAACAGATTAATAATACCCCCCTCATATGCCATTGTTTGTACGTTGTGTATAAATAAAGATCAACCCTGCATTGATATATGATTGATGTGGAGGAATGCGTCTGATAATAACGTTCTTATCCCTACGCGAAACCGTTTCATCCTCGACAGAATGTTTGAAATCATCAGTTTCCGCAAGCTGAAGCCTATATTAGACGCGTGTGTTATGGATTTGCTTTATTTTGATACGGTTCTTGAATACGCATACACCATTCTGCTCGACGTTTTTAGCGAGTGTAGGAATGAACAAGGCGAGAATGGTCTAGAGCTGGATGCTTATTTAAAAGTTTTAGACTCTCCGAAATATCATGCACTTTGGTACAAAGCACTTGAGCGGTACAGGGCTGAGCTCACCTTCACCGTTCACCCTGAAGAGTTGTATCTTTATATAAGGAGTAGCTGTCGTTACGACTTAGAAGATTATTTCAACTGCTGCTGTGAATTGTGAAGATGAGTTCACGAGTGAAAAGCTCGGATCGGTAAGAATAAACCATCGATTAGAAAGAAGTGTTTATAAACTTGTATTTAATATGATGTTGTGGCTAACGATGACCTCTTTTTACGTGCTTTTGAATGTATTCTGTCCGTGTCTAAAGATAACTTGCCAACCGAATATAATGTGGGCACAAAAATAGTATTGAACGAAATGTAGGCCCTTTACTTCGAGTATAGGCATCCCTATAACTTGAGCGGTGAAATAATATTAAATCGTATTTATTGCATAGTGCAAAGCAACAATGATGTAACTGTAGACTCGATCACCTGCGAGTTGTATTTTAGTTAAGCGCAGTAGAACATAAAGTGTATGTATTTTGAGGGTTTTGCAGTATATTTATTTTGTATATATTTAGTTATTTAATATTAATGTGTACATATAGATTTCTCCTCTACTATTATTTTGATGATTATATTCCATCCTTTAAAACTGTGTATTTTTTATATTATTTTTTATTTTATTTTTTATTATTATATATATATATATATATATATTCTTCGTTCAACTTGTGTATTTCTTATACTATTATTATTTTTTATTGCATATATTCCTCGTTTAAACTCTATATAGAATGAACTAATTTGATTGTGTATTTATTTTTTATATATTTCATGAAATTATTTCCAATAATTCCTCTAAATAAACAGAATTATGTAATGGTGCTTTATTTAATTTTTGTTGTTGTATACAGGGTGGGCGGAAAGTAGCTCCCTATTTTGGATTGGTAAAAAAATACGTATATTATCCATTTATTTCAGAAGAAATAATATGAAAAGGTAGGCATACATGGTAGGTTTTCTCTAAAATTCAATGTGGGCTCCAACTCTTTCCACCAGCTTCTGGAGCCGCCCAGGAATGGCGTCCACTGACTTTAGCAGGAACTCCGGCGGGATGGAGGACATGACTTCCCGAATTCGGTCCTCCAGTTCTTCCAATGTCCTCGGTTTGGTGCGGTAGACTTCTTCCTTTACCCACCCCCAAAGAAAGAAGTCGCACGGTGTCAAGTCGGGGCTCCTGGCTGGCCATTGATGTGGACCACGACGACCCATCCAACGCCCAGGGAAGTGGGCATCCAGCCACTCACGGACAACAAGAGCGAAGTGCGGAGGGCGCCATCTTGCATAAATATCAGATCGTCGATGTTCTCCCACGTGCTGACAACCGGCCAGACCTCGTTTCGCAACATAGCAAGGTACCGCTCAGCATTCATGGTGTTGCGCAGAAGGAACGGGCACACAACCTGATCTGAGGTCATACCACACCACACCGTTACACTGAACCGATTCTGCCGTTTTTCAGCGGTAACCGTGCGACTTCTTTCTTTGGGGGGGGGTAAAGGAAGAAGTCTACCGCACCAAACCGAGGACATTGGAAGAACTGGAGGACCGAATTCGGGAAGTCATGTCCTCCATCCCGCCGGAGTTCCTGCTAAAGTCAGTGGACGCCATTCCTGGGCGGCTCCAGAAGCTGGTGGAAAGAGTTGGAGCCCACATTGAATTTTAGAGAAAACCTACCATGTATGCCTACCTTTTCATATTATTTCTTCTGAAATAAATGGATAATATACGTATTTTTTTACCAATCCAAAATAGGGAGCTACTTTCCGCCCACCCTGTATATAAACGATATTATTTAATTAAATAAATAAATATATGTATACCAAATGGCAAGTTATGCCTTCTAAACCGACTGGCTGCTTAAGACTTCTAAGCCAACTCTCAAGAATATATGTTTTAATTAAATAAATAGTGCAATCTAGCAACTCAAAATAATAATGTATACCTGAACAAGCAAATTACGTCTTCTAAGCCAGATTAAGTCTTCTAAGCCAACTGGCTGATTAGGACCTTCTAAGTCAAGTACAAAGACCAAGAGCTTTATTATGCGTCTGGCGGATCCAGGCGAAAGATGGTCTCTCTCTATCTCCTTAGGTTAAGGCTTACCTTTTTAGGGTAGATATACCCCTTTGAGGAGTGAGGCCGTCCCTTCTTCTCCCCCAAAGACACTCCTCCTCCTTTCTCTCTCTTCGGATAGATATACCCCTTTGGTGGGTGAGGCCGTCCCAACTTCTACCCCAAAGCTCTCCCCTTCATGCAATTTTTGGAGTTACCCCCACCCCCTTGCACATCACCCTTTCTCCTTTGCAATATTGATAAACATTTGCAACATTGCAATTGCATTTTTCCTTTTTGCGCCCATACTACATTCCGCATATTTCTCCAGGAAAATAATGTTATTTTCGTTATTAGAATATAAAAATTTATTAGTATACAAATTTTCAGCTAAATCCCTTGCGGTCGTCCATTTGGAAAAGATCCAAAATCAGTTGATTTATAATAATACCTTGAGATCACTTGAAGATCAGGGCCCCCAGCCTTCATTAGTTAACTTTATAAGGTTAACTAACGAAAATATCACGACCTAACCTAACCAATCGTCAAGGGCGTACAGTTGACCTAACGATTGGTTCGGTTAGGTCGTGATATTTTCGTTAGTTCGCCTTATAAGGCTAACTAAAGAAGGCTGGGGGGCCCTGATCTTCAGGTGATCCATAACTTGTTAATTAAAAACTAGGAACGTACCTTCAGACACTAAATGGTTAAACACATAATTTATCATAACCAAAGTAAAGTTAATTTTAAGAAACTCCGGTGTAAGTTACATTTTCAAGATAATGATTAAGTTTGCTATTAACTGCATCTCATCATCTCATTAACTTTAATATAAAGTGAAAAAGGTAAAACGAGATCTTTCTTCGATTGAAACAAGAATTTAAAGTGAGGAAAGGAAGAGAAATGGCGAAATAATTATCTGGAGACAGTTCTTTTACTGAAAGTATTTGGACCAATCAATTTCAGTAATTAAATTGAATTAGTAATTAAACTAATTAGAGAGCTATAATAAATGCTAAATGTGGCGTTCATTCCGGCGTTATCCAATTTAGAGGGAATTATTAAATTATACACGAAGCCCATAATCATAATTTTCATAACTATTATTAATTTTTATTACATCAAAGCACCATTTTACATTATCGTAGCCATATTTTATTCTTATAAGATAATGATATCAAATTTTATGGTTATAATTCACTCCTAGGAAACATTAATTTTATCTTTTCTTAGTTATGCGCTGTAATCTTTTTTATGCCTTTTTAAAGCGTAACAACAGCACCCTTAAATTAAATTATGGTAGTTATAATTACTTATTTACGGGAAGATATTGTCACCTATAAAAGTGAAGCTATGTAATCACCCAACCTCAATTGAAGGTCTCTTTGGCATTCCCCATGAGACAGTTTTATTACGGCTTTGCTTATTAAGATGTAAGAAAATACACTGCTCCCACTACATAGATTAGCAAAATTAAGCGACGTTGGACCTGAGTAGTAGCTGGAAGTTTGACCGTCTTCATTGGCTAGATCAGTGGTTCTGAACCTTTTTCTTCTTCCGTAACCCTTGAACTCTTTCAAGGGATTTTCTGAATTTTCGAGAGGCATAGAGGATTTTTACCTTCTTTGCGATCGTGTGACTTGTGGCCGTTTGTGAATCATATATAAAATTAAAAGGGTTATATTTTCAGGACCCCGTCGTGTACCCCCTAAGATTCATTCGCATACCCCAGGTTCAGAAACACTGGTCTAGATGATGTAGTAACCCGTGGTTCGGATCCCACGTCAAGCTGTAGGTCTCCTCCGTCATAGGACCTTTAGTTCTTGCGAAAGAAGTTAAACAACTACAAACACACACACACACACACACACACACACACACACACACACACTCTTTATCCCTCAAAGATAATAGAAGTTGAATGAACGCAAAAGAAATTTGGTGTATAATTAATTTGAACATTTCCAAATTTTACACACGTTAATTATGAAATAATTATTTTGAAATTTCTTGTTCATAATATCCTTTATTAGCGGCTTTAATGATCAGCTCACTAAGAACGCCTACAACAATAGAACTGACGATGAGGATTACGAACCAGAACTTGCAGAAGAATTTGGGGTCAAAATGACTGATGAGGATAAGACTTTTTATTGGGATAATTTCTTTGTTGTGTATAAGGCCATTTTGTACATATGGCCTTATACGCACCAAAACAATTATCCCAATAAGATTGGGTGAGACAGAAAAAGAGGAAAGAAACTCGTGAAAGATTAGCGGAGAAAACGCGAAAAGCAACAGAAAGCAACTTGAGAGAGCAAAGGGAGCTGGAGGGATCAGAAATTATTGAAATGCTAGCAACTTCAGTCGATTCTGAAAACGATCCGAGTTTTGAAAAACCAAAGACAGTTCCTTCTACTGATCGTAAACTTCGTTCATCGGAAGGAGGAGAAGGAGAAGAGTAAAAAAAAGAAGTAAAGAACAAGAAGCTGCATTTCCGACAGTGAAACTCAGAACTGGCAAAAAAAGTGAACGAAAACTTGATGCGTTGTATAGTCCAGTGTCTTGCCGAGACAATAACTTCTGAAGAACTTTCGAGAGTGATAGTAAGAGTAGCTAATATGGTTTTTTTTTATCAAGATTGGAAACTGAAGGCAGATGAAAATGAGAAAGATTGGGAGGGTGCGATGGAAAGTGAAGACGAAGAGTTACAAGTCCGTCATTAGTATTCAGACTTGATATATGTATTTCCGAGCCGCATATCAATAATGCAATACTTGGAAGATGCTTCATACTTGAATCTAGAGTATATCGCTCAACAAATCCTCAACAAAGGGGATAGCGTTGTGAGTGTATGACTTGACGATACGACCAAGGCTGCCAGCCACCGGCTGTACGACGTGAAGGCTGACCACATCACCATCGCTGGTCCATCTGGCATGAAAAAATCGCTGACATGGATATCTGGAAAACCTCAACCATTCCGGAGAGGATGGAGCCAGAGCTTACGAATTCAAATTGAGTTGTCTAGCCGTACTAGCAAATTCTACCACTGATGAACACAAATCTCAAATAGATTTCTGGATGTCTGATCGAGCGAGTGAATGTGGAATACTTTTACAGCATCTTGGAATCGAATCAAAAAAGATCTTGAAGTGCTACGCCCATATCATTTTAGGAGTAGATTACGCTATAGACAAAGTGTTTAAAAATACGGAACAGAAAATCGGAGTACAAAATCTACTTCAAGTTACGGCAAAAGAAAAAGTTTTCTGTTCTGGTTCTTCCATTCATACTTTGGGACTCATTGCAATTGCTAAATTGCTCTCTCCCAGCCACGCCTCCCATTCAGTATCCCTATATAATGACTATAAATCTTGGATCGCGGATAATGGACTCAAATGTGATGGATTCAAAGGATTCGTGGCAAACCGGTTTGGGAGAATCGCCGAGTTAGCAAAAGAATATTTGGCGAGGCGAGACATACACACACACCTAACCCACAAAGCACTGACACGACTCGGTCCGAATGCGGTCCTAGGTGCGAAGCCGCCACCCATTAACAGGTCAGAGATCAGCCTGAGCAGATCGGATCGAGTTAACTTAGCACGATTCCGATGTGGACATCACCCAAACTTACGGACATATAAACACAGACTAGACAACTCCATAGACGACACCTGCCACCTGTGCCAAGACACACCACAAACAATTGAACACATTATGACGGACTGTACCGCTCTAGCACAACAACGAACACAACACAACATCACTAGTGCGCTGAACCTCTGGTCCACTCCGGAGAGGGCGATCGGTTACCTGCGTGCCGCCGGCTTGCTCGATCAGGGTGGGCTGATTGGCTAAACAACAACAACAACAACAACAGTAATGTGCTAGTTCTCGCAGTGTCAACTTTCATCCAAAGTCAATGGTTCATATGTTGTTCCCACATTTACGCAATGATGAGTGAAGTGATGATTTTCCCTCTGATGGAGCGTCTTGGAATTGACAGGAAGGGTAACGAGAAAAGTGAAAGAACTTGGTTTGGAGTAAGACGTTTCTCAGAAGGTAAGATGGTTGAATTGAATGACTTGATGGATGTAAGGAAGGAACAAGCCAGATCTGGTAAAGATAAACTTTCAGACGATGACGCTAATCCAGACTTGATGTATTCCCCCCTGACAAATTTAGGATGCGAATCAGAATTTTCAAAACTTGACAACCGAATCAGGGCCAGTGGTGGTACTACATCCATTCAAACGCACTCGAGAAAAAAAAGTTATTGTGACTAACAGACTTCTGATAGACTCTTCGTTCGAATCAAAATCTCTTGAGGATGGGAGGGCATCCTGGAAATGGGCCAGGGGTTCAGAAAAAGTCAAGAAAGTGAAGAAATTAGAGAAAGATTTTCTAGCTGCAAAGAAATTGTCCCTACTGAAAAAAAGAAGAGCTCGAAAAGAAAAAAGCTGGCAAAATATTGGCGGTTTTGGAAAATTGCAAGAAACATGGAGGCCCTATGACACCAAACAACTTGGATGCTCTGTACAAACTGAACGAGAAGCAGCTCCTCACAGAAATTGCCTATTTGAGACCCACCATCACACCAGATATTCGTCAAATGAGACGTGTTAAAGTGAGAGACGGGAAATTCAAAATGGAAAAATTTAGTCTAGATGAACTGAGAAATTCTATTAAGAATGCCTTACGACCAGAGGACAATGTTACTAGTGACACTGATAGTTTATTGAACAATGTGTTGTAAATATGATGATTTCATGATTCGAATTACATCATGGAACTGACACGAATGCCTTGTGTTTCTTCTGTACATGATTTTTTTAATAAAATAATACCTTTCTTTTCCATTTTTTGCCTATAATCGCTAAACCACACATGGGATGTCTCTGATTTGTTCATTTTCAACTTCTGCGACCCTGAAAACATGAAAAGACATATTACATATGAGAGGTAGCGGTTTTCTTAAGCATCAAAAAGAGAAAACTATATTTTTGCCCGCCATTTTGAGAAAAATCCACTGAACCAGGTCAAAACTTCATTTTAGGTTCAAGAACCAGCCAGATTCGTATTCAGCAGCGAAAATGGCCATAGAAACCACTCGTCTTGTTGGCAATTTCCAAAAAAAGTCATTATTCCCCCATCCCTAAATTAACATCGAAATATGATAGGTAATACAAATTAGTCATGCTAGATGTATCATATATATTAATATTATTATTATTATTAAAGCAGATTATAACAAATATTGTATTTGATATAGTATTTACTATTATTATTAAAGTATATATACTATATATAGCGGGTTTTAAACTTTTTACTAATGGTACGTTACATAAGATTGGTGGCGGCGTTTTGCTGTACATTCGTAATTCCCTTAGGGCTATCGAGGTTAAGATAGATTTTCCGGCAGCAATTAATGCGATATGCATTGAAGTTAGGGCACGTAGTATTAGCTTTAATTTTGTTGTTGTTGAAAGATCTCCCGTTCAACCCCTCGACTTTAACTGCCCTAATGTTAATTACGAGACTTTTACTGGTAATGATGAGGGTATGAGATTGATTGAGTTTATGGAAGATAATTTTTTACGACAGATGGTTACCGAACCAACGCGAGGTGACAATATTTTAGACGTGGTGATGACGAACTACGATAATATAGTCGAAGGTTTAGAAGTAGGTGAGAGTTTGGGATGTAGCGATCACCAAATTATTAGGTTTAAGCTATTGATAGAAAACAGTAAGGATAGTAACGTAATAGAAGTCCCCGATTTTTGTAGGGCTAATTTTGATAGTTTTGCGGACAGGATGAGAGTAGTGAATTGGGATAATTTATTAATGGGTAATGACGCAAATTTTCATTGGGAGGCGTTTAAAGAAAGTTTTATGAATATCGAAAGGGAGTTTATTCCTCGTAGACCCAAGCGCGCTAGAAATTATGGTAGGCTCAAGTGGTGGACTTGAGAAATAGGCGAGTTCATAAACGAGCGAAACAGAGCCCATAGACTTAATAAGCGCAATGGCACGGTAGCTAACTTTAATAGATATATCGAACTTATACGTCAGGTTAAAAGATCTGTTAGGAATGCTAAGCGTAATTTAGAGATACTTATAGCTGCGGATAGTAAACATAATCCAAAAAAGCTTTTTGACTATGTGAATAATCGTAAGCCGATAAAAGATAATATAGGTCCTCTAGTGGACGTTAACGGCGCTTTGGCTTCCGACGCTCAGGCGATGGCAGGTATTTTTAACAACTTTTTTTTGCGACTGTTTTTACCTTAGAAGACGTAAATAATGTCCCCGACGTGGACGATATCGTTCCATTTAGTAACGAGACTATTTGGAATGAAATAACTGTTTACGAGGGTAAGATTGCGCATTATATTGATAAGCTAAAAGCGAGCAAGGCTCCAGGCCCTGACGCGCTTTATCCCAGACATTTGAAAGATTTGAAAGACGTTATCGTAGGACCCTTAACAAACATTTTTAAACGTCACTGGAAGCGGGGATTATTCCTGAAGACTTCAAATTAGCTAACATTACCCCTATTTTTAAAAAAGGTGACCGCACAGTAGCTAGCAATGATAGGCCTATTAGCTTAACGTCAAATGTCCTAAACTTTTGGAATCCGTAGTTAGGGATCGTATCGTCGATCACTTAGAAAGTCGCGCTTTGATTAATAGTAGTCAGCATGGGTTTCGACGCCATAAATCTAGTTTAATTAATTTGTTAGAGTTTTATAATGAAATAGTGCGTGAATACGATAGGTATAGAGCGGCTGACGTTATTTATTTAGACTTTAAAAAAGCGTTCGATACAGTTCCGCATAGAAGATTAATTATAGCGCACGGTATACGGTTAAAGCGCACGGTTAAAGCGCACGGTATACGCGGTCATGTAGCTAACTGGTTAGAGGAATGGCTTCGTACTAGGAAACAGATGGTTGTTGTTAATGGTAGTGAATCGGGGTGGTTGGATGAAGGTAGCGGTGTCCCATAGGGTTCAGTGTTAGGCCCATTGCTATTCGTAATCTACATTAACGACATAGATGAAGGCTTGACCAGTAACGTGTGAAAATTCGCCGACGATACTAAAATAAGCGGTAATCTTCCTGCGCCAGTCGTGAATTCTACCAGCGTTAATATGTTTAAGAACCGTTTAGATAGGCATTTTAAAAATATTAACGTTGTTTAAAATAATAAAACAATTAGCAACAGGAACTGTGGGGGTAATGGTCGAGGACGATTAATGCCAGCTTCCAATCGCGTGTGATATGCCAGCAATAAAAAAAAAATTAGACTAACACGAACGTAGATGTAGCTCGTAGCGTAAACTAACCCATTTTTTGTTATAATGTTCCTACTTTTTTTTTTCTTTTCTTATTCTCTCTTTACTTGCATGTCTGTAGTTTGCATGGTATGACAGTGTTTGAGTTAAGACTGTGTTTGCATGGTTTGTAAGCGTTTTTATTTTACTTCTTTTCATCTTTCACCCCTTTCCTATTCTCTTCGACTATTTTTCCGACTTGTCGGCAGTGGCCAGCAGATGATGATGGTGAGTCTTTCTTTCTCTTTTTCTGAATGAATGTTAACCCACGAATGATAGGTTTTGCTACTTACTTAACCCTTTATTCTCCTCGTTTAACCCCCTACTCTTTCGTTTCTCTCGGGCTAACTTTAGAGTGGATCTTAGGGTCTTTCTTAGCCTTACCTTCTGTAGCTCTGTAGATCATCATCATCATCATCATCTTCCACATAGAAGATTAGTTGCGAAGGTTAAAGCGCACGGTATACGCGGTCAGGTAGCTATTTGGAATCGCTTCGTGCCAGGAAACAGAGGGTCGTTGTTAATAGGGAATCGGGGTGGCTGGATGTAGGTAGCGGTGTCCCTCAGGGTTCAGTGTTAGGCCCATTGCTATTCGTAATCTATATTAACGACATAGATGAGGGCTTCACCAGTAACGTGTGAAAATTCGCCGACGATACTAAAATAGGCGGTAAAGTTCTTAACTTGGACGATAGAAATAGCCTCCAAGACGATGTAAATAAGATTATGTAGTGGACGGATAAGTGGCAGATGCAATTTAACGTAGACAAATGTAAAGTTTTGCATATAGGTTCTCGTAACAATAATTACACATACAATAGCCAGTTAGCGAGCGTTGACCAGGAAGTAGATTTAGGCGTACGCGTATCTAAGGATTTAAAAGTTAGGAACCAGTGCCTGGAGTCTTGCGCAAAAGCTAATAGGATGTTAGACTTCATAGCGCGTAATTTCGAATTTAAATCGAATAATATTATATTGCCCCTTTACAAGTCCCTAGTCAGGCCTCATTTAGAATATACTGGTCAGTTTTGGTGCCCGTATTTGCGTGAGGATATTGATTGGTTGGAAAGGGTTCAGCGACGCGCCACGAAACTAATTCTGTCATTGCGCAACAAGTCTTACTAAGATAGGATTAACGAGTTAGACTTCCATTCACTCGAGACTAGGAGATTAAGGGGGGAGCTTATTGAAGTTTTCAAAATCATTAATAAAATCGATAACGTAAATTTTGACAAATTGTTAATTTTCGATAATAGCAAAACTCGTAATAACGGATTTAAATTACGTGGTAGACGTTTCGTTACTAAAACATCGCTAAAACTTTTTTATGTTTAAAGTAATTGATAAATGGAATAATCTTCCTGCGCCCGTCGTGAACTCTATCAGCGTTAATATGTTTAAGAACCGTTTAGATAGGCATTTTAAAAATATTAACGTCATTTAGAATAATAAAACAATAAGCAACATGAACTCTGCCGGTGATAGTCAAGGTTTGAGTCTGTTGACGATTGATGCCAACTTGTGACATGCCAGCGTGTGATATGCCACAGTTAAATTTATATTTAAAAAAAAATTTAGAAAGACGAACTTAGCTGTAGCTCGTAGGGTAAACTAACCCACCTTTTGTTATACTCTTCTCATCCTCGCTTTACTTGCATGTCTGTAGTTTGCATGGTATGAGGGTGTTTTTTTTCTTTGAGTTAGACTGTTTACATGATTTGTAAGCGTTCTTATTTACTACTTTTCATCTTTCACCCCTTTCCTATTCTCTTCGACTATTTTTCCGACTTGTCGGCAGTGGCCAGCAGATGATGATGGTGAGTCTTTCTCTCTCTTTTTCTGAATGAATTTTAACCCACGAATGATAGGTTTTGCTACTTACTTAACCCCTTATTCTCTTCTTTTAACCCCCTACTCCAGTGTTTTTCACTAAGTTTTTTAAGGGAGCCACTTCTTCAGAACATACACACTGAGAGAGCCGCACATATATATACATATATAATGTTAAATAAATTAAATATCATATATATATATATATATATATATATATATATATATATACAGCTCATCAGCTGTTCTTTTGTGATGACGATCGTATATAAATTGAATATGTCCAAATCAATCTCAATCTCTCTCTCTCTCTCTCTCTCTCCTCTCTCTCTCTCTCTCACACGTGCTCTCGCAGGCCCATTTCCGGTCTGTAACACGTGCTCTCGCAGGTCCATCTCCCGCATTCACTACTTCTCTCCCACGATCCGTTGTATAAATTAAAATAACATATTATATTATTTAAAGTAACATCATTCTGCATTGTTATAAACGGCTCCCTACAGATCCCATTCAGTTCCGTATTCAATTCCATTTCCGGTCTGAAACACGTGCCACTCGTCTGCGCGTGTTTATTTCGTATTTCGGCATTCACCAATCCTCCCTCACTAACCAATATACTAATTATTTCGTATTTCGGCATTCACCAATCCTCCCTCACTAATCAATATACTAATTAAAATAGCATTTATTATTTAAATTAATATCAGACTGCATTGTTACTAACGGCAACCCACAGGTTCCATTCAATTCTGTATTCAACTCAGTTTCCGGTCTGTAACACGTGTTTACTTCCGAACTCACCATTACCCCTCTCACCATTCGTTATATTAATTAAAGTAGCATATTGTATTATTTAAAAGTAACGTATCGTATTAATTAAAAGGAACATATTGTATTATTTAAATTAACGTATCGTAATAAAAAAAAAAAAGAGAAAATATGACAGGGCCAGCTAAATTGAAAGCAGAATGCTTTAAATGTAAAGTTAATCATTGGTGCGTTGACTTCCCCGAAGGTAGTATCAGCGATATCACATCCCTTAGTATATGTTTGTTTTGTAAACTTAGAGACAACCACGAAAAGGAAGTGAAAGAGCTAAAGGAATTAGTAAATAAGCTTGAAGCTAGGCTCGTAGCACTGGAAATCCATCCCAGTAGGCAAGATCAAACTAAAAACAAACAAGCAGATTTAAATTGTAAAATTAAGAATCTAGAGCAAAGCGTGGCACGCTTGGAAAACACGGTGACTATTCCGGAAAATAGAACGGAGGACCAAGAATTCAAATTGGTCAAAAATAAAAGACCCTCCAAACCAAAACCAAAACATAAGGATTTGGAACCCATTACCATCAAAAATAAGTTTCACTTACTTGCTGATGAGGAGGATGAATCCTTTTTAATTGGGGATTCTATGGTAAGGAATCAAGGGGACTTTTTCGGAGCAAGACGGGCGACCAAGAGAAAGCTCCGATGTTTTCCGGGTGCCACAAGCCAGATAATTAATAGGGAATTAGGCAAAATTAATATCAAAAATAAGAGTTGCCCTATCATTGTCCATGTTGGTGGCAATGACGTTTTTATGGGAGGGACAGGAGGGCAGACAGAGCCCATTATAAAAGAATTTAAGAACCTATCTGACAAGGTTAGGGATAGGACAGACATGGGTATGGTCGTAGGAATTCTCCCTCGAATGCGTGCTAGTGACTATACTCTAAGTAAAGCCATTAGCATAAATAAAAGAGTTAAACGCATGTGTGATGAAAAAGGCCTAAAGTTTGTCGATTTTTGGCCTACATTCCACGGAAATGGGGAATACTTTGGTTCGGACGGGATACATTTTAACCAGAAGGGAAAAAGAAGTATGGTGATTTACTGAACATTAATTTGTATAATCTTTTTAAAACTAGGACCCCCCAAACCAGCAATTGATCCTGCTCCCCAAACAGTTAAACCTACTCCCCCAGCAGTTAGTCCCCCTCCCCCAGCAGTTAGTCCCCCTCCCCCAGCAGTTAGTCCCCCTCCCCAAGCAGCTAGTCCCCCTCCCCAAGCAGCTAGTCCGCCTCCCCCAGCAGCTAGTCCCCCTCCCCCAGCAGTTAGTCCCCCTCCCCCAGCAGTTAGTCCCCCTCCAACAGCAGGTAGTCCCCCTCCAACAGCAGGTAGTCCCCCTCCCCCAGTAGTTAGTCCCCCTCCAACAGCAATAGTGAGGGGCTCTTCGACTCCCGACAGCACTGGCTGTTCGGGAAACGGGTCGTGCTAGGGGGCGGTCAGAATAGGGAAGGCTCCCTCCGTGCAATGCTTTTTAATGCTAGGTCAATTAGGAACAAGTTTCGCGAGCTACGGGCGCTCTTAGCATCAGAATACCAGGATATCGTTGCTATCACCGAGTCCTGGATTCATACTGATCGTAGGGACTACGTTGGGGAGTTCGAAATTCCCGGGTATAGAATGTTTCGCAAAGACCGCACCCGGGGGGAGGGGGGTGGGGTACTAATATACGTCAGAGACACGTTGACTCCGGTTGACTGCCAGTTCCGGTCGGAACGGGAGCTGCTTGGCGTCGATCTGAACGTGGGAGGGACGAACTATAGGTTAATCTTGGTGTACAGACCTCCGCATCTCCTCCTCGAGGAGGATACAGCCCTGTACACCGAACTCAGTAGCCTGCTAGGGGATAGGGTGTGTGTAGTTTTAGGAGACCTCAACTGTCGCGGCATAAAGTAGGAAAACAGGACTGCCGATGCTGAAGGGAGGAGGCTAGTTGACTTTGCTGATGAGAACTTCCTCACTCATTGGGTCAACGAGCCTACACGAGGCGAAAGCGTTCTGGACTTAGTGTTCACGACCGAAGACAACCTCGTCACTGGCCTCACCGTTGACGAATCGTTGGGCGGGAGTGATCACAGTCTTATTAGGTTCCGTGTGTGCGTCCCTCGGGTGAAGCGTAGTAACTCGAGAGGCAGTAAGCTCGATCTCCGGCGGGCGAACTTTGTTAGCCTCAGGGATAGCGTAGGAGATATGGGGTTAGAGGTCGGCGGCGATGTTGAGGGAGTGTGGAGTGCATTCCGGGACGAGTTTATGGTGCTGCAATCTGCTGCCATACCCTCAAAACCGGTCACCCCTGCTTCAACGCAGCCTAAGTGGTTCAATCGTGACATCGCTTCGGCTATCCGAAATAGGAAAGTAGCGTATAGGAGGGCGAAGGCCAATCGTTCCCATGAGAACACTTTAGCGTATGTCCGCCTGTGTAGGGAAGTGAAGTGAAGGTGCTGGCCTGGATAATGTTCGATGTACCGCGACAGTCGTTGCCGATAGAATAGACAAACTGAGCGCGTTTAAGGCTCCTGGGCCAGACCAGTTTCTCCCCAGAGTGTTGCGGGAGGTGCGCGACCAGGTGGCTCCCCACCTGGCTACAGTCTTCAACAAATCGTTGGAGACGGGCCAGGTGCCTGGTGACTGGAGGGAAGCCAACGTGACCCCTATCTTTAAGAAAGGGGATCACGAAAGTCCAGGGAACTATCGTCCATTAGTCTCACTTCAGTTGTAGGTAAATTATTAGAGGGATAATAGGGATAGGATCGTTGACCATTTGGATTCCTACAAGCTGCTTGGGGACTCCCAACATGGGTTTAGACGGCATAGGTCGTGTCTCACCAACTTGCTCGAGTTTTTCCATGTCATGTTGGGTGAGTACGATAAGAGTAGGGCGATTGATATACTTTATCTCGACTTTCAGAAAGCCTTTGATAAGGTACCTCACCGCCGGCTAATGGCGAAAGTGCGCGCGCTGGGTATCGGTGGGGAAATAGGTAGGTGGATTGAAA
The DNA here is from genome assembly GCA_023014485.1 of Bathynomus jamesi. Lineage (NCBI taxonomy): Eukaryota > Metazoa > Arthropoda > Malacostraca > Isopoda > Cirolanidae > Bathynomus > Bathynomus jamesi. Next base: position 19,205 of record JAJOZX010006923.1, on the reverse strand, counting down.
ACTGGCTGAAGAATAGGCGGCAGAGGGTTGTAATTAAAGGTGCTAGTTCGGGTTGGGCCTCGGTCACTAGTGGGGTTCCTCAGGGTTCCGTTTTGGGGCCGCTGTTTTTATCATTTACATAAATGATATCGACGGTGGCATCGTCAGTCGGATCGCCAAATTCGCTGATACACCAAGCTTGGGGCCAATGTTGGGACGCCCGAAGCGATCGAGGAACTGCGTGCGGACCTAGGTAGGATAGGAGAGTGGTCCGAAAAATGGCAAATGCCGTTTAACTTGGGTAAATGCAAAGTGATGCACATTGGCTACGCCAATCCCAAGTCGGACTACTCGATGTTGGGTAGTAATATCGAGGTGACTGATTTAGAAAAGGACTTGGGTGTGCTAATTAGCAGCGACCTTAAGTTTACGAAACAGTGTGTAGAGGTGGAAAAGAAAGCCCAGAAACTATTGGGTTATATCAGGAGGCAATTTCAGTTTCGGAACAAGGAGATTGTGCTCTCACTGTACAATTCCCTTGTTCGGCCGCACCTGGAGTATGCTGTGCAGTTCTGGTCGCCCACCCTCAGGAAAGATATTGAGAGGCTGGAGCGAGTGCTGGCGAGGGCCACAAAGTTAATCCCTTCCGTTAGGCATATGGGCTACAATCGACGGTTACGCGCCCTGAACTTGTTTTCGCTTGAAACTCGGAGGCTGCGCGGTCAACTGATCGAGGTTTTCAAGCTCTTACGCGGGTTCAACGATGTCGATTTTAGAAGTATGTTTAGTTTAAATGATAACCCAACTCGCAACAATGGTTGGAAGTTGGATTTGAAACGGTTTAGGACTAGTGTGTGTGGGAATTACTTTACGTATAAGATCTGTGACACATGAAACAGGTTACCTTCGGAAGTTGTGAACAGTTCCTCTGTGGATCAGTTCAAGAAAAGGGTAGACGAAATCTTGCACACTATTTGAGTGTGTAAAGACATTTAGGACCTCAGTCTGCGGAAATTTCTTTTCCTATAAAATAGTTAATATCTGGAACCAACTTCCCTCAGAGGTTGTTTCCAGTCAAAGTGTAAATGTTTAAAAATAGGCTAGACAAAGTACTGAATACTCTCATAGTTTAAGACTAAAACATAAGAAAACTCTGCAGGAGATCACTTGCACGGTGTCTCTGTGAGCAACTAAATATAGAGCTATTTATATATTCTCCACTTTCCTGTAAAATTTCCTTGGCTACTTTTCCAGGGTCAAGGTATTTTCTTCAACCTTTTTCCGTACCTGCCTCTGGCAGGGAGGGAGCGGAGGGTGGGGAGAGAGCCTTCTACTTTTCTATCCAGTTTTCTACTACAGCTAGGATAGTTGAAAGAAAAATAAACTTTTACAAATTTTCCCTGGCACCCGTTGCCATTGGTACCTCCTCGGTATGGGCCGCAAGGCCTTTTGAGGTACTTCTTTTCCTTGTAACTCTCTCTCTCTCTCTCTCTCTCTCTCTCTCTCTCTCTCTCCCTCTCCGCAGGGGGTATAAAGGTTATGCACGTTCCTTCTGGGTGTTGTAAACTTTATACTTGGGGTGTGACAGCCCTCCGGTCCCGAGTCGTGGGATTCTAGAGAAATTGGCTGCCAATTCCTTTAGGTTCTCTCTCTTTCGGGAGGGCGGGTGAAGTCTGTTGTACAAACCTGTCCCGTGGGTTACTAGGAGCCCTTCCCATCCCACTCTGTCCTTTTAGCTTAGGTTAGGGATGTTCTCCTCTGACTGCAAAAAAAAGAAAAACTTTTAGTATTGTCTTTTTCTCTACTGTTACGATTAGGACGCTACTGCTATCTATCTCATGCTTGGGAAGAGAGACTTGGAACCTCTATAAATAACACCATTTAACTTCAGTTGTAGGTAAATATTTAGAGGGGATAATAGCGAGTAGGATTGTTGACCATTTGGATTCCTACAAGCTACTTGGGGACTCCAACATGGGTTTAGACGGCATAGGTCGTGTCTCACCATCATGCTCGAGTTTTTCTACGTCATGTTGAGTGAGTATGATAAGAGTAGGGCGATGATTAGAAGGCCTTTGATAAGGTACCTCACCGCCGGCTAATGGCCGAAGTGCGCGCGCTGGGTATTGGTGGGGAAGTAGGTAGTGGATTGGAAACTGGCGAAAAATGCCACAAAGTTAATCCCTTTCGTTAGGCATATGGGCTACAATCGACGCTTACGTGACGCGGGTTCAAAGATGTCGATTTTAGAAGCATGTTTAGTTCAAATGATAACCCAACTCGCAACAATGGTTAGAAGTTGGATTTGAAACGATTTAGACTAGTATATGTGGGAATTACTTTAACACGTTGTTAGTTTAAGATTAAAACATAAGAAAACTCTGCAGGAGTTCGCTTGCTCGGTGTCTCTGTGAGCAAGTAAATATAGAGCTATTTATATATTCTCCACTTTCCTGTAAAATTTCCTTGGCTACTTTTCCAGGGTCAAGGTATTTTCTTCAACCTTTTTCCGTACCTGCCTCTGGCAGGGAGGGAGCGGAGGGTGGGGAGAGAGCCTTCTACTTTTCTATCCAGTTTTCTACTACTGCTAGGATAGTTGAAAGAAAAATAAACAAAAACAAACACAAAAAAAGAAAATCTTGCACACTATTTGAGTGTGTAGAAAATTTTCCCTGGCACCCGTTGCCATTGGTACCTCCTCGGTATGGGCCGCAAGGCCTTTTGAGTACTTCTTTTCCTTGTAACTCTCTCTCTCTCTCTCTCTCTCTCTCTCTCTCTCTCTCTCCCTCTCCGCAGGGGGTATAAAGGTTATGCACGTTCCTTCTGGGTGTTGTAAACTTTATACTTGGGGTGTGACAGCCCTCCGGTCCCGAGTCGTGGGATTCTAGAGAAATTGGCTGCCAATTCCTTTAGGTTCTCTCTCTTTCGGGAGGGCGGGTGAAGTCTGTTGTACAAACCTGTCCCGTGGGTTACTAGGAGCCCTTCCCATCCCACTCTGTCCTTTTAGCTTAGGTTAGGGATGTTCTCCTCTGACTGCAAAAAAAAGAAAAACTTTTAGTATTGTCTTTTTCTCTACTGTTACGATTAGGACGCTACTGCTATCTATCTCATGCTTGGGAAGAGAGACTTGGAACCTCTATAAATAACACCATTTAACTTCAGTTGTAGGTAAATATTTAGAGGGGATAATAGCGAGTAGGATTGTTGACCATTTGGATTCCTACAAGCTACTTGGGGACTCCAACATGGGTTTACACGGCATAGGTCGTGTCTCACCATCATGCTCGAGTTTTTCTACGTCATGTTGAGTGAGTATGATAAGAGTAGGGCGATTGATTAGAAGGGCTTTGATAAGGTACCTCACCGCCGGCTAATGGCCGAAGTGCGCGCGCTGGGTATTGGTGGGGAAGTAGGTACGTGGATTGGAAACTGGCGAAAAATGCCACAAAGTTAATCCCTTTCGTTAGGCATATGGGCTACAATCGACGCTTACGTGACGCGGGTTCAAAGATGTCGATTTTAGAAGCATGTTTAGTTCAAATGATAACCCAACTCGCAACAATGGTTAGAAGTTGGATTTGAAACGATTTAAGACTAGTATATGTGGGAATTACTTTAACACGTTGTTAGTTTAAGATTAAAACATAAGAAAACTCTGCAGGAGTTCGCTTGCTCGGTGTCTCTGTGAGCAAGCTAAATATAGAGCTATTTATATATTCTCCACTTTCCTGTAAAATTTCCTTGGCTACTTTTCCAGGGTCAAGGTATTTTCTTCAACCTTTTTCCGTACCTGCCTCTGGCAGGGAGGGAGCGGAGGGTGGGGAGAGAGCCTTCTAATTTTCTATCCAGTTTTCTACTACTGCTAGGATAGTTGAAAGAAAAAGAAACTTTCACAAAATTTTCCCTGGCACCCGTTGCCATTGGTACCTCCTCGGTATGGGCCGCAAGGCCTTTTGAGGTCCTTCTTTTCCTTGTAACTCCTCCTTGTAACTCTCTCTCTCTCTCTCTCTCTCTCTCATTGGTGCGTTGACTTCCTTGAGGGTAGTATCAGCGATATCACATCCCTTAGTGTATGTTTGTTTTGTAAACTTAGAGACAACCACGAAAATGAAGTTAAAGAGCTAAAGGAATTAGTAAAAAAGCTTGAAGCTAGGGTCGTAGCACTGGAAATCCAACCCAGTGGACAAGATCAAACTAAAAACACAGCAGCAGATTTAAACTGTAAGATTAAGTATCTAGAACAAAGGGAAGGCGCAAAGAAGGGGCTGATAGAGAAAGGTGGGAAGGGATCGATAGAGAAGGGTGGGAAGGGGCCAATGAAGAAAAAGGGTGGGAAGGGGCCTACTGATGGCCCAAAGAAACCGAAGGATGTAGCTACCAGTCGGGGTGGGTTGGGTGGTGTAACTGCGTGTATGGGTGGCGACGGGTTTCGAAAGGTCTCGGGCAAGAAGGCTGCGAAGCCGAAGCCTGAGACCCCACTTGCCCCTGTCAAGACCTCTAACCGCTTTAGTCTCCTGTGCTCGGAGGAGGAAGACACCGTTTTGATTGGGGACTCGCAGATCAGGGGCCAGGAGAAGTACTTTGCTTCTGCAAACCGGGATGGGAGGAAGGTAATGTGCTTACCTGGGCGGGGAACGGCGCACTTAAGGAAGGAGGTAGAGAAGGTGCGCGTGGCTAGTCGGAGGACTGCGATCGTTTTCCTTGCTGGTGGCAATGACCTGTTCCTCAAAGGCGGTGGGGTAGGTCTTACAGAAGGGATCATCACCGAGATCATGTCTCTTGCGGATGATCTAAAACTGAAGACAGACAGGGGAATCTTAATGGGTATTTTACCGCGAATGAATGCCAGTGACCACGCGCTCAGTAAGGTCATTGGCATCAACGAGAGGGTACAAGACTTGTGCGTTCCGCTGGGCGTGAAGTTTATTGACCCCTTCGATGCATTTTCGGGTAGGTGCGACCTTTACCAGAGGGATGGTGTCCACCTCAATAACAAGGGTAAAGGTGTGCTAGGCGCGCTGCTCGCTCGACCGGCACCTATACAGAATGGTGAGGTCGAGTCCGGGGAGAGATGATGGGCCCCCACCGGGGAGAGATGAGGATGAGCCGGTGGCGGACGTACCTTCAACTGAAGGGTGCGTCGAAGTACAGGTGGGTGACCCTCCTCCTACGTTGGAGAGGGTATAGAATGTTTCGCAAAGACCGCACCCGTGGGGAGGGGGGTGGGGTACTAATATACGTCAGAGACACGTTGAGTCCGGTTGACTGCCAGTTCCGGTCGGAACGGGAGCTGCTCGGCGTCGATCTGAACGTGGGAGGGACGAACTATAGGTTAATCTTGGTGTAGAGACCTCCGCATCTCCTCCTCGAGGAGGATACAGCCCTGTACACCGAACTCAGTAGCCTGCTAGGGATAGGGTGTGTGTTTTTAGGAGACTTCAACTGTCGCGGCATAAAGTGGAAAACAGGACTGCCGATGCTGAAGGGAGGAGGCTAGTTGACTTTGCTGATGAGAACTTCCTCACTCAGTGGGTCAACGAGCCTACACGAGGCGAAAGCGTTCTAGACTTAGTATTCACGACCGAAGACAACCTCGTCACTGGCCTCACCGTTGACGAATCATTGGGCGGGAGTGATCACGGTCTTATTAGGTTCCGTGTGTGCGTCCCTCGGGTGAAGCGTAGTAACTCGAGAGGCAGTAAGCTCGATCTCCGGCGGGCGAACTTTGTTAGCCTCAGGGATAGCGTAGGAGATATGGGGTTAGAGGTCGGCGGCGATGTTGAGGGAGTGTGGAGTGCATTCGGGGACGAGTTTATGGTGCTGCAGTCTGCTGCCATACCCTCAAAACCGGTCACCAATGCTTCAACGCAGCCTAAGTGGTTCAATCGTGACATCGCTTCGGCTATCCGAAATAGGAAAGTAGCGTATAGGAGGGCGAAGGCCAATCGTTCCCATGAGAACACTTTAGCGTATGTCCGCCTGTGTAGGGAAGTGAAGTGAAGGTGCTGGCCTGGATAATGTTCGATGTACCGCGACAGTCGTTGCCGATAGAATAGACAAACTGAGCGCGTTTAAGGCTCCTGGGCCAGACCAGTTTCTCCCCAGAGTGTTGCGGGAGGTGCGCGACCAGGTGGCTCCCCACCTGGCTACAGTCTTCAACAAATCTTTGGAGACGGGCCAGGTGCCTGGTGACTGGAGGGAAGCCAACGTGACCCCTATCTTTAAGAAAGGGGATCACGAAAGTCCAGGGAACTATCGTCCCATTAGTCTCACTTCAGTTGTAGGTAAATTATTAGAGGGGATAATAGCGGATAGGATCGTTGACCATTTGGATTCCTACAAGCTGCTTGGGGACTCCCAACATGGGTTTAGACGGCATAGGTCGTGTCTCACCAACATGCTCGAGTTTTTCCACGTCATGTTGGGTGAGTACGATAAGAGTACGGCGATTGATATACTTTATCTCGACTTTCAGAAAGCCTTTGATAAGGTACCTCACCGCCGGCTAATGTCGAAAGTGCGCGCGCTGGGTATCGGTGGGGAAATAGGTAGGTGGATTGAAAACTGGCTGAAGAATAGGCGGCAGAGGGTTGTAATTAAAGGTGCTAGTTCGGGTTGGGCCTCGGTCACTAGTGGGAGTCCTCAGGGTTCCGTTTTGGGGCCGCTGTTGTTTATCATTTACATAAATGATATCGACGGTGGCATCGTCAGTCGGATCGCCAAATTCGCTGATGACACCAAGCTTGGGGCCAATGTTGGGACGACCGAAGCGACCGAGGAACTGCGTGCGGACCTAGGTAGGATAGGAGAGTGGTCTGAAAAATGGCAAATGCCGTTTAATTTGGGTAAATGCAAAGTGATGCACATTGGCTACGCCAATCCCAAGTCGGACTACTCGATGTTGGGTAGTATATCGAGGTGACTGATTTAGAAAAGGACTTGGGTGTGCTAATTAGCAGCGACCTTAAGTTTACGAAACAGTGTGTAGAGGTGGAAAAGAAAGCCCAGAAACTATTGGGTTATATCAGGAGGCAATTTCAGTTTCGGAACAAGGAGATTGTGCTCTCACTGTACAATTCCCTTGTTCGGCCGCACCTGGAGTATGCTGTGCAGTTCTGGTCGCCCACCCAGGAAAGATATTGAGAGGCTGGAGCGAGTGCAGGCGAGGGCCACAAAGTTAATCCCTTCCGTTAGGCATATGGGCTACAATCGACGGTTACGCGCCCTGAACTTGTTTTCGCTTGAAACGCGGAGGCTGCGCGTCAACTGATCGAGGTTTTCAAGCTCTTACGCGGGTTCAACGATGTCGATTTTAGAAGTATGTTTAGTTTAAATGATAACCCAACTCACAACAATGGTTGGAAGTTGGATTTGAAACGGTTTAGGACTAGTGTGTGTGGGAATTACTTTACGTATAAGATCTGTGACACATGGAACAGGTTACCTTCGGAAGTTGTGAACAGTTCCTCTGTGGATCAGTTCAAGAAAAGGGTAGACGAAATCTTGCACACTATTTGAGTGTGTAAAGACATTTAGGACCTCAGTCTGCGGAAATTTCTTCTCCTATAAAATAGTTAATATCTGGAACCAACTTCCCTCAGAGGTTGTTTCCAGTCAAAGTGTAAATGTGTTTAAAATAGGCTATTTTAAGACTAAAAATTACAAGTAAAGATTAAAACATAAGAAACTCTGCAGAGTCGCTTGCACGGTGTCTCTGTGAGCAAACTAAATATAGAGCTATTTATATATTCTCCACTTTCCTGTAAAATTTCCTTGGCTACTTTTCCAGGGTCAAGGTATTTTCTTCAACCTTTTTCCGTACCTGCCTCTGGCAGGAAGGGAGCGGAGGGTGGGGAGAGAGCCTTCTACTTTTCTATCCAGTTTTCTACTACTGCTAGGATAGTTGAAAGAAAAATAAACTTTTACAAATTTTCCCTGGCACTCGTTGCCATTGGTACCTTCTCGGTATGGGCCGCAAGGCCTTTTGAGGTACTTCTTTTCCTTGTAACTCACTCTCTCTCTCTCTCTCTCTCTCTCTCTCATTGGTGCGTTGACTTCCCTGAGGGTAGTATCAGCGATATCACATCCCTTAGTGTATGTTTGTTTTGTAAACTTAGAGAGAACCACGAAAAGGAAGTTAAAGAGCTAAAGGAATTAGTAAAAAAGCTTGAAGCTAGGGTCGTAGCACTGGAAATCCAACCCAGTGGACAAGATCAAACTAAAAACACAGCAGCAGATTTAAACTGTAAGATTAAGTATCTAGAACAAAGGGAAGGCGCAAAGAAGGGGCTGATAGAGAAGGGTGGGAAGGGATCGATAGAGAAGGGTGGGAAGGGGCCAATGAAGAAAAAGGGTGGGAAGGGGCCTACTGATGGCCCAAAGAAACCGAAGGATGTAGCTACCAGTCGGGGTGGGTTGGGTGGTGTAACTGCGTGTATGGGTGGCGACGGTTTCGAAAGGTCTCGGGCAAGAAGGCTGCGAAGCCGAAGCCTGAGACCCCAGTTGCCCCTGTCAAGACCTCTAACCGCTTTATTCTCCTGTGCTCGAAGGAGGAAGACACCGTTTTGATTGGGGACTCGCAGATCAGGGGCCAGGAGAAGTACTTTGCTTCTGCAAACCGGGATGGGAGGAAGGTAAGGTGCTTACCTGGGCGGGGAACGGCGCACTTAAGGAAGGAGGTAGAGAAGGTGCGCGTGGCTAGTCGGAGGACTGCGATCGTTGTCCAGGCTGGTGGCAATGACCTGTTCCTCAAAGGCGGTGGGGTAGGTCTTACAGAAGGGATCATCACCGAGATCATGTCTCTTGCGGATGATCTAAAACTGAAGACAGACAGGGGAATCTTAATGGGTATTTTACAGCGAATGAATGCCAGTGACCACGCGCTCAGTAAGGTCATTGGCATCAATGAGAGGGTACAAGACTTGTGCGTTCCGCTGGGCGTGAAGTTTATTGACCCCTTCGATGCATTTTCGGGTAGGTGGGACCTTTACCAGAGGGATGGTGTCCACCTCAATAACAAGGGTAAAGGTGTGCTAGGCGCGCTGCTCGCTCGACCGGCACCTATACAGAATGGTGAGGTCGAGTCCGGGGAGAGATGATGGGCCCCCACCGGGGAGAGATGAGGATGAGCCGGTGGCGGACGTACCTTCAACTGAAGGGTGCGTCGAAGTACAGGTGGGTGACCCTCCTCCTACGTTGGAGGGGGTATAGAATGTTTCGCAAAGACCGCACCCGTGGGGAGGGGGGTGGGGTACTAATATACGTCAGAGACACGTTGAGTCCGGTTGACTGCCAGTTCCGGTCGGAACGGGAGCTGCTCGGCGTCGATCTGAACGTGGGAGGGACGAACTATAGGTTAATCTGTGTGTACAGACCTCCGCATCTCCTCCTCGAGGAGGATACAGCCCTGTACACTAGGGCGGAGTGAAAAACTCATTTTTCGAATTTTCAGATTGGCTAGTGTGGAAAATGTGTGGAGTAGTGAGGAAATAAGCTGGTATAAATTTTAAATCATAACATTAATATCTTCAGGTGCCACAATGACCTTCAATATTGAAAAAAATTGAAAAAAGCAGATTTTAACCAATAATTACAGAAGAGTCGACGATGCACAATAGACAAGAATTTATTCACACTTGTATAAAAATAGCTCAGTCAACCTTTAAAAAAAGTTTCTATTCTCTAAAAACAGTTTTCTATAGTCAGCTCACTCAGCTGTCACGTGAGTACCTCGGTTCAGTGTAGCTGTCGCTCTCGTAGCAGGTGGGTGTTCTGTTGTTGGCGTTACTCAGATAGTCTAAACTATATTTCTTATATATTTTGCATTTCTGTATTGTGTTGCCCTAAGTTTGCCATGTACTATTAACTGAAATTAACGTATAATTGATATTAGCTCTTTCTTTTTCAGATTTGTATACTTTCAAAATGTCTCGAGTTTGTGCAAAATCAACCAGGGCCTCAACTGAGTGCCCCATGTTTGGTATGGGGGAAGATTTGTGGCACAGGAATCTTCCTACATACGAAGGAGTTTTTAAATATTACTTGTTTGTAAGAAACGATTTGAAACAGAATACTAATAAAGATCCTTCAATATCTCAAATATTAGAACAAGTTGTTGATAAATTGAAAACAATTTGGGAAAGTGCTTCCGTCCCAATTCTGTCAGACAGGCGAATTGAAACAATGTTCAGAAGCTACCACGAAAAGTATCGTGTCATTATGAAGCCATACCAAAGCAGAAAAAATTCTGAAGCTTACAAAGCAAAGATTGATATGTTCAAAAAAGAAGCACACACGAAACTTTTTGACATTGCAGCGTGCAAGTGCAAAGTACTAACACAATGTTCTTGTCCCAAAGAAAAAACGGTTCCAAAGGAAGAAGTGACGTTCCTCTTAGATCAAAGGAGTGAAAGAAAACTGTTTATTGATAGAGTAGATATTACACTCTCAAAGAAAAAAGCATCTACGTTGCTAAGAAAGCAAAAAGAAGCTGTGAGGCTCACCAAAGAATCTTCACAGGAGAAATTGCAGGATACAAATGTTGAATTATCATCATCGACATCAAATAGTGAAAGTGAATCTGGCGAAATATCAGACGATACATTTCCAGAGCCAGTTAGCTCGAAGAGAAAGCTCGAACAACCTGAAGAACAATTATTCAAGAAAAGGAAAACTACAAATCTACCTTCAGTGGCTACTGCTTGTGACAGGACTGCAGTTTCAGATCGAGCTGCAGCATTCATTGTTAGTGCAGTATTGCAAGATATTGGAGAAGTTTCTATTGACAATACATCTGAAGTAGTGGATAGGAGTAAAATCAGAAGAGAAAGACAAAAGAAGAGATCAGAAATTATGAAAGATCAAAATCAGGTCCCAATCAGAGGAATCTATTTTGATGGTCGAAAAGATTCTACACTCTTCCAAGAAAAAAAGAGTCCAAAGTATATCAGAAGAAGGTAACAGAAGAACATATCACTTTAGTGAGAGAACCTGGTTCAGATTATTTGGGCCATTATTCTGTGAATTCTGGATCAGCTGAAGAAATATGTAAAGGAATGTTTGAGTATATTGGAAATAATGACATGAACCTGGAAAACCTTGTTGCCATTGGATGCGATGGTGCAGCAGTCAACACTGGAGAAAAGGGAGGCGTTATAAGGCTTATAGAATTGAAGCTGAAGAAGCCAGTTCAACATTTAGTGTGCCAGCTCCATGCCAATGAATTGCCATTACGCCATTTAGTTGCAAAGCTGGATGGAAAAACATCTGGCCCCCGCGGATTCACCGGTCCTATTGGCAGGGAATTAGAGAACTGTGAGAGTCTTCCTATTGTCGAGTTTGAAAGGATTGATGCTGAGGAACCAACTGTAGACTGTGAAGATCTTAGCACCGACCAAAAATATCTAATTGATATTCATCAGGCCATAACAAAGGGATATTGCTCTCCAGATCTTGCTCATCGTAGTCCAGGCAAAATGGCACATTCACGATGGCTGACTACAGCAAATCGTTTGCTTCGTCTATACGTTTCAACTGTAAGTCCATCTGAGAACCTCATGAACATTGCTTCTTTTATAATGAAGGTCTACATCCCAATGTGGTTTTCTATTAAGCAAAGTACGTCTTTTGTCAATGGCTCAAAACATGTTTTCAAAACTATTGAACTAACAAGAACACTGAATGACGAAGTAAAGGATATTGTAAACCCTGTCATACAAAGAAATGCATTTTTTGCAAATCCAGAAAATATTCTAGCATCAATGATTCATGATGACCGCAGCGCCATAAGAGAATTAGCGTGGAGGCGAATAAAGAAAGCAAGGCAAACAAACAAGGAAAAAGTTGTGAGGCGTTTCACAGTACCTGTTATTCAATTTGAAGCTACTGATTATACTGATTTAATTAATTGGCAAAAATGCATTGTCACTGAACCACCTGTGACAAGACACCTGACAGAAAATGAGATTGAAGAATTCATAGAAAACAAGAGTACCCCTCCATTCGAGAAATTCCCTTGTCATACACAAGTAGTAGAAAGAATGGTAAAATTAGTGACTGAAGCATCATCAAAAGTATTTGGATTGAACGCGCGAGATGGCTTCATAAGATCAACACTTCAGTCACGTAAAAAAATGCCATCATTCGAAAGTAAAGCTGAATATAAAGTTTAAATAAAACGTTAATAGAAAAAAACATGCGCAAGGATGGGTGGTTGGGAGGGCATGGGTGGAGCTCGACACGCAGCCACCTCCTCGTGGTGAGTTCTGGATTATTTAGATCATTAATCAAAAGAACATTGATCTAAATAAACTAAGAGCTGCGTAATTCAGTAACTATTTTGGTAATTGGAACACTTAATATATAATAATAACAAGTAAGTTTCAGTTATTGTACTAATGCAGAATATAAGAAAATCATTATATTTCACTTTTTTCGACGGCTTTGTGGCACCTGAAGATATAATTTCGCAGGACTAATATTTATGCACAGTCATTATCTATAGCACCCACATATTTTCCGCACTAGCCATATTTGAATTTCGAAAAAAGTTTAAAAACCTCATTTTCGATCCGCCCTACTGTACACCGAACTCAGTAGCCTGCTAGGGGATAGGGTGTGTGTAGTTTTAGGAGACTTCAACTGTCGCGGCATAAAGTGGGAAAACAGGACTGCCGATGCTGAAGGGAGGAGGCTAGTTGACTTTGCTGATGAGAACTTCCTCACTCAGTGGGTCAACGAGCCTACACGAGGCGAAAGCGTTCTAGACTTAGTATTCACGACCGAAGACAACCTCGTCACTGGCCTCACCGTTGACGAATCGTTGGGCGGGAGTGATCACGGTCTTATTAGGTTCCGTGTGTGCGTCCCTCGGGTGAAGCGTAGTAACTCGAGAGGCAGTAAGCTCGATCTCCGGCGGGCGGACTTTGTTAGCCTCAGGGATAGCGTAGGTGATGGGGTTAGAGGTCGGCGGCGATGTTGAGGAGTGTGGAGTGCATTCCGGGACGAGTTTATGGTGCTGCAGTCTGCTGCCATACCCTCAAAACCGGTCACCCCTGCTTCAACGCAGCCTAAGTGGTTCAATCGTGACATCGCTTCGGCTATCCGAAATAGGAAAGTAGCGTATAGGAGGGCGAAGGCCAATCGTTCCCATGAGAACACTGAAGCGTATGTCCGCCTGTGTAGGGAAGTGAAGGCGAAGGTTAGGCTAGCGAAACGTAACGAAGAACTACGGGTGGCAAGCCTCTGCAAGGGGAACCCTAAGGAGTTCTTCAGTTATGTTAATAGTAGAAAGCCCATTAGAAGCATGATAGGTCCGTTAAAGGACGAAGCGGCGTTCTGCGGACCTCCGACGCGGACATCGCTAATGTGCTTAATGAGTACTTTGCGGAGTGTTCACCAGGAGGATACCCGCGTCATCCCCGAGCCAGGCGTGAGGCACGAAGGTGCTGGCCTGGATAGTGTTCGATGTACCGCGACAGTCGTTGCCGATAGAATAGACAAACTGAGCGCGTTTAAGGCTCCTGGGCCAGACCAGTTTCTCCCCAGAGTGTTGCGAGAAGTGCGCGACCAGGTGGCTCCCCACCTGGCTACAGTCTTCAACAAATCGTTGGAGACGGGCCAGGTGCCTGGTGACTGGAGGGAAGCCAACGTGACCCCTATCTTTAAGAAAGGGGATCAGGAAAGTCCGGGAACTATCGTCCCATTAGTCTCACTTCAGTTGTAGGTAAATTATTAGAGGGGATAATAGCTGATAGGATCGTTGACCATTTGGATTCCTACAAGCTGCTTGGGGACTCCCAACATGGGTTTAGACGGCATAGGTCGTGTCTCACCAACTTGCTCGAGTTTTTCCACGTCATGTTGAGTGAGTATGATAAGAGTAGGGCGATTGATATACTTTATCTCGACTTTCAGAAAGCCTTTGATAAGGTACCTCACCGCCGGCTAATGGCGAAAGTGCGCGCGCTGGGTATCGGTGGGGAAATAGGTACGTGGATTGAAAATGGCTGAGGAATAGGCGGCAGAGGGTTGTAATTAAAGGGGCTAGTTCGGGTTGGGCCTCGGTCACTAGTGGGGTTCCTCAGGGTTCCGTTTTGGGGCCACTGTTGTTTATCATTTACATAAATGATATCGACGGTGGCATCGTCAGTCGGATCGCCAAATTCGCTGATGACACCAAGCTTGGGGCCAATGTTGGGACGCCCGAAGCGATCGAGGAACTGCGTGCGGACCTAGGTAGGATAGGAGAGTGGTCCGAAAAATGGCAAATGCCGTTTAACTTGGGTAAATGCAAAGTGATGTACATTGGCTACGCCAATCCCAAGTTGGACTACTCGATGTTGGGGAGTATATCGAGGTGACTGATTTAGAAAAGGACTTGGGTGTGCTAATTAGCAGCGACCTTAAGTTTACCAAACAGTGTGTAGAGGTGGAAAAGAAAGCCCAGAAGCTGTTGGGTTATATCAGGAGCCAATTTCAGTTTCGGAACAAGGAGATTGTGCTCTCCTGTACAATTCCTGTTCGGCCGCACCTGGAGTATGCTGTGCAGTTCTGGTCGCCCACCCTCAGGAAAGATATTGAGAGGCTGGAGCGAGTGCAGGCGAGGGCCACAAAGTTAATCCCTTCCGTTAGGCATATGGGCTACAATCGACGGTTACGCGCCCTGAACTTGTTTTCGATTGAAACTCGGAGGCTGCGCGGTCAACTTATCGAGTTTTCAAGCTCTTACGCGGGTTCAACGATGTCGATTTTAGAAGTATGTTTAGTTTAAATGATAACCAACTCGCAACAATGGTTGGAAGTTGGATTTGAAACGGTTTAGGACTAGTGTGTGTGGGAATTACTTTACGTATAAGATCTGTGACACATGGAACAGGTTACCTTCGGAAGTTGTGAACAGTTCCTCTGTGGATCAGTTCAAGAAAAGGTTAGACCAAATCTTGCACACTATTTGAGTGTGTACAAAATTTTCCGTGGCACCTGTTGCCATTGGTATCTCCTCGTGGGCCGCAAGGCCTTTTGAGGTACTTCTTTTCCTTGTAACTCCTTGTAACTCCCTCTCTCTCATTCCATGCATCGAGAACCGCCACTTAGGCCATCACGAACCACATTTTGCTCGCGAGCCGCGCAATGAGTACCACTTCCGTACTATCTTCTTTCTTTCGGGCTAACCTTAGAGTGGATCTTAGGGTCTTTGTTAGCCTTAGCTTCTGTAGATCATCATTATCATCATAGATGATGTCCACTAAGCTGACCACTTGTACATTTTCCTCATCTCCTCAGTGTCAGTGTCGATGGCAGTCTCTGACATAATATTTACCAAGTCTTGTGGAAGGATATCACCTTCAGTCCAGTTATACAAATGTAACAGACCGGTTTCTTGCAAAACAAAACCATTGTAACAGCTGTTATAGGCCACTAGAGTTTCACTGTGATAATTTTCTATGTTTCAGATACAAAGCTTGGTGAAGATTGTGTAGCCATCATGGCTAAGCAAGGACGAAAGACTCGAAAAAGTTCTGGTTCAAAGCTGAGTGATCTGGTGGGTCCAGGCAAGCAGTTATTTCCCACAGAAGTTCCAACCTGGAGACCTGTGTTTCAGAGAGGAATCCTCCTCCAGGAAGAGAAGCTGCTTCTGGATGATATGAAGGGAGCTTAGTACCCACGATCTGCAAGATTTGGCTAAGGACTTGGCATCAGTGGTACTGGCACAGTAGCGCAAAAGCAATGCCAAGTTCGCTCCTCCTGTGATCATTCAAGAGAGATCCATTGCCAGGAAGAGTCTTGTCAGGTGGAATGAAATGATCAACCTAGTGAATGGCAGAGTGAAGGCTGCAGAGAGAGAGAAGAGAATATCTGAACTTGATACATTGTTTGACATGACAACCTGCAGACATGATATCACTCTCTGTGGAAGTGAAGCATGTGGCTGCTCTGGCTGTGCTGCTAGAGTTCATGTCAACTGTGACTGTCCTCTGCCTCAGAAGATTCCAAAGCTAGAGCTAGAGTGGCTCCATTACCAGAGGATCAAAACCTCAGAAGTTTCTGGCGTCCGGATGGCATCTGTTGATGTGAAGGAAACAGTGAAGCAGGTGAATGCTGCTAGGAGGAAGGAGGAAGAACAGAAGGCAGCTGAGAAGAGAAAAATGAAAGAGGGAGAAGAAAAGGAGCTACTGCTTAGAGCTGATGATAGTGATGATGATGAAGATGAGGTGACTTCCTTGCAAGAGTCTCCAGGCAGAGCAGCTCCCACTGCTGACACAGATTTTTCCAGTACTGCACCAGGCACAAGCTCCAGTGTCAACACTGGCAAAGTCTCCACCTCTGCCAGGAGGAACTACATGGATATCTCAGGCACTGCTGCGGCTGCAGTCAGGCTTAAGGTGGCAAACACTCCTGCAGCAGCCATTGTAACTGGTTTCTTGCAAGATCTCATCAAAGCTGGCCATCTATCTGCTGATAAGGCATATCTAGCTGTTGACAGGATGAAGATGTGGAGGGGCAAGGAGTCTGTAATAGGTGCTTCGGTGGAGGCCCTGGAGAAAAGGACAGAGGGAGAGGAGATCAAGGGAATTTTCTTTGATGGAAAACAAGATAAGACAAAGATCATGAGGTACAATGAAGAAACTGGCCGCTTCCATCCTGATATTACAGCTGAAGAGCACTATAGTGTTACCTGGGAACCTGAGGGGAAGTATCTCTTCCATTGTACACCAGAAGAACCTGAAGGAAATGAGAAACCTGCACTGAAAATAGCTCAGGCTCTGTTTGAGTGGATTAGTGCTCATGGTGCTAAAGATACTATTGTGGTCCTTGGTGGTGACTCCACCAACGCAAACACAGGACCTGATGGAGGAGCCATCACTCACTTGGAGAGACTGTTAGGTCACAAGTGTCACTGGCTGATATGCCAGTTGCATATTAATGAACTCAGCCTCAGGCACATGATCATCAAGCTTGATGGTCCCTACACGCACAAGTCTGGGTTCAGTGGCCCAATAGGAAAACTTTTGGAGAAGATCAATGACATACCTGTCAACTTTAGCTTCAAGGCTCTGCCAGGAGAAGAAGGTATAATTGAACTGCCAGAAGACATTGTACAGAACCTTAGCACTGACCATAAGAACTGCTACCTACTGATCAAAGCTCTGAAGACGAGATTTGAGCAAGGAAGTTGCTGGTCTGAAGTGTGGCCCACTGAATCAGTCACGCTGGCTGACTACAGGTGAGGCTCTGTTGAAGCTGTGGATGGGGCAGCAAGGTCTGAAGGGGGAGGTGCTGAAGAAGCTGAAGGTGCTGCTGAAGTTCTGCCTGGACTTCTACTTCAAGATGTATTTTGAGATGAAGGTGAAGCACCACATGAGGTATGGACCTCACCATATTGTGACCGCTCTGGGACTGCTGAGAAGCCAGACCTCTGAAGTCAGGAACGTAATCACTCATGTGATAGTTCCTGGAGCATATGCTCACAGTGAGAACCTCATTGCCTCTCTCCTGTGCAGTGAGGATGAGGAGGAGAGGGCATGGGGGGAGGTTGAGATGATCAAGAAGATCAGAGGTAAGTCTGAGTATGGAGACATGAGTCTGAGAACTCATAGAAACCCTAAACTGAATTTTGTTGCCACTTCTCCAATTACTCTGATTAATTGGGATAAGGAGAAACTGTATGAGCCACTCTTCACTTGTAAGATGCCAAGAGGAGAAGTTGAGGAGCTTCTCAGGTCTCCACTTGAAGTTGAGAACTTCACAGTTTATACTCAAAGCTGTGAAAGAACAGTCCAGGAAGTTTCAGCTGCAGCTCATACAGTGTATGGGCAAGAGAGAATAGATGGATTTGTTCGTGCTAGGATCGATCACAGAGAATTGTCGCCACTTTTCAAGTCAAAGCAAGACATTATGAACATGATTTAGATCTTTACAAGACCTGCTAGACAAATCAAGGTGTTTTCAGAAGAAAAATCTCAAAACTTTGCTGGGGTGGAGGAGGGACTTATACAAATATTAAAGAAGAATTGCAATTGCAAGAAAAAGGTTGAACGTCACAGCAGCTTGCGGAAAGGTGGGGGCAGCTGCCATCGCACTCAGTGATGCCGAAAAGAAAATAAATAAAAATTGGTGGAGGCGTTTCTAAAAAAAAGAAAATGCAAGACCAAGAAAGAAGAACAAAAAGATTCTGCCTGATGAAGAAAACAGCCGCGAAATGTGGTGTATCGGAGACCAAAAATCATACAGTTCCTAAGGTTTGGGCCATTTTGGGTGATTTCGGTTATTTTAGGGGTTATGAACCACTTTGGCTGATCTTAAATGGGTCCAAGCCTGCCCCTGGAAGTGCTTAAGGGTGTATGTGAACAATATGGAACATATGGAGGTCATTTGAGGCTACCAAATCTTTGAAATTGGCCAAAAATACCATTTTTCGACAAAAAAGTGCGATTTTGAACACTTAAATGCGATTTTTCGCAAATGTTGCAGAAGACGAACCCCTCTTAAAATTCAATTTTACATAGGAATACAACTGCCAATCTGGACATTCCAAGTTTTTCTATATTCGACCTGAGCATGATACATCCTACTCTCTGTTTTGCGAAGTGTCCTGAAAACGTCCATGAACACAGGATGCGAATCAAAGCACTGGTTGATTCAAACCCAGAAAAGATATGTGGTGCAAGCTTTGCTGAACATATGTGTGAACCATGTTTACTGATGAGGCATTTTATGTCCAACAGTCGTCTTTTGTTTGCAACACCTGTGTCAAAATACACTTTTTGCTGTAGTTGGTTACCATAATATAGGAGCAGCTTCAATCGGACGATAATGTCAGCTGTAGATGGTACAACCACATGGAAATAGTGCAACAGGATTCGTGTGTCGACTTCTTCCTGAGACAAGGAGAGTGCTGTGACAAGAGAGCTTTCTACTGTGATGCCATCAGTTGCTGTCAAGGAAGTACAGCTATCTCCACAGACAAAGAGGATCTGACGACCCTGGATTTGTCATTATTTGAGAGGTAGGACTTCCATTCTTTTTGAAGCTTCGTTGATGAGCCTTTTGCCAGGTATGTGTCCGAAGATCCTCGTCGTTTCCTCTCAGCTTACTTCACTGAATTGTTCTTGTAAGTATCGGTGACAAAGTTCAGTCTCTTCACCTAGGGCAGAACAGTAAGGACTTTCTCAGTTAACTCTCCAAATGTCTGAGGCAGAGCAGTTGAGTGACTGCAGTAGGGCATT
>JAJOZX010006922.1:55000-249909 GCA_023014485.1 Bathynomus jamesi | reverse complement strand
TATCTGCATCTTCCATTCCGCATCATCTATCGAAGCATTTTTTGGGTGACTATACCGCAGTTGCACCATATATGCACGACCCGTTTTATAGTATTCACATATGGCCCATCGTTTAATCTCCTTACGAGCCCTATGTGATTCAATTGCTTTTTTCCGTTTCGCCACCACTTCTTTCCTATTCAGTGGTTTTTCTTTCTTCAACGAGTTTTCATTAGTGTTCTTGGTACCTTCCTCTTTCTCCTTTGTATTCCTGGTATCCCTCTTTTTCTCTTTTGTGTTCCTGTTCTCTCTCTTCGGCAGGGGTTATTGCATTCTCTGAGGCTACTTTTGCATCTCCCGTATCGTAGCGTGTTGTAGCGTGTTTTCCTGTATTGTGTTGTCCTCAGCCTCAAGTTCCTGCTGAAGCGTGCTTTCCTGTATTTCGTTTTCCTGTCCTGTTTTCCTGTTTTCCTGTTTTCCTGTTATATATATATATATATATATATATATTTAGGGTGGTCCAAATCCATAGGGGGAAATTTCAAAATTGTCTTAGATAGTCTCCACAAGTGTGGTTTTTGTCCATTTAGTGTCCACATGGTCTGTGCAAAATTGCAGCGTGATTGGTGAATATTTAGAGGTCGCCCCACTCTGAATATATATATTATATAATGTACTTTTTCTTCCGTAGGTCCGATGGCTCAAACTCGATCAATTCCAAAAGTTTGGCTTCTAGGGATGGCAACTGGAACTTTATCCACGTCAAGGCTCCCTACATGCCTTGACGCCCTCCTCTTGGGGCAATACCACCACATCAATCAAAACAAACCACCTCCGACAGTCTGAACCAGGCATGCCAGAGGGTGATTGAAGTCTGGACCCGACGCGGATCCCAACTCAACGGATCGACTCCTGTGTCCGTAAGCTTTCAAAGCTTTTAGACCGCTACAAAACACTCAAGAAGCACAGGACCAGGCAACGTGCCAGCGATAGAATGAATGAAGACTATCTTCAAAGCGGACATCCAGGAACTGTTTGACATCGCAACCAGTGATGCCATGAGCACAATCGTCAACGTTGAGGACCGAATTTCCTGTCCATGCAGCGCAAGGACGTCAATTCTTGCAGCATGGCTGGCATTGATAAGGAAACGACTACACAAGAGGACAGAAAGCGATCCAGAATGGAGAAGGAAGCCAAGAGGAAGGCAAGGCATGAAGCAACACAGAAAGATTTGGAAGAAGCAGGGTGTCATCAATTGATCTTTCCTCTTCTTCTTCTTCCCTTTTTTCGCAAGACGACGACGACTATAGACCATCGGTTCCGATTCCTTCTTCGTCTGAAGCTCCGGCACCAAAGCGTCCCAAGAACAAGGTTACGAACATTTTCCAATCTCCAGAAGTCATTGGAGCAATGGATCGCACCAATCTTTCTGACCGGAATGCTGTTTTCGTAACTGGAGCTGTATTACAGGCCGCGGGGCATGATCTGTCTGGGATGACGTGCTCTCGGAGCTCTATTCATCGCTACAGAGAAAGTGGGCGAGAACAGGCAGCTCGAGAAGACCTAGAATCATTCTCTCTAGAAGACCCTGTCCTTCTCCATTGGGACGGAAAGCTTCTCCCCGGCATTGAAGGGAAGAAGACGAATGTGCATCGGATAGCAATCCTTATAACATTCAATGGACAGGAGAAGCTGCTTGGTGTCCCAAAGATGAAACAAGGAACTGGAGAAGCACAGGCCCAGGCATGCCTTCAAACTATGAAATTATGGAACGTGGAACAGCATGTGAGAGGTCTCGTCTTCGATACCACTGCGTCAAACACGGGTTTACATCGCGGAGCCTGTGTCAGGATTGAAGAAGCATTGGGTCACGAGCTAGTTTGGATCGGTTGTCGACATCATATACTTGAAGTCGTACTTGCTGATGTCTTGCCTCAATATTTGGCTCAACAGGAAGTCCTGAAACAGGCCTTTTTAAGCGATTTCAAAAGGAATGGCCATCTCTCTCCCACGAAGCATTTGTCTCAGCATCGGACAGCTTGTTCGAGAACCCTCAACTCCAAGAGATGAGAAAAGAGATGCTCACTTACTTACCTAACGCTCTTCAGGCAAGCCAACCTCGTGACGACTACAAGGAGTTCCTTGAACTATCTTTGCTCTTCCTGGGGGGAAAGACTGGTGGTCAACTCTTTATCCGTTTATCCGAGCTCCGGGTCCCATGCACCACGCGAGATGGATGGCGAAGGCGATTTATGCGCTCAAAATCTACCTCTTTCACTATCAATTCAAGCTCACAGCACGCGAAGAACGAAACGTGACTCAGCTGGCTTTATTTGTCAGTCTGATTTACGTCAAGTACTGGCATGAAGCGCCAATGGGGACACAAGCTCCTCTCAATGATCTCAAAATGCTGCATCTTCTGGAAAAATATCCACACGGAGGAGCTGCACAAGCGGCGAAGACAGCTCTAAGACGCCACCTGTGGTACTTGTCGGAGCATCTGATTGGACTGGCCTTCTTCGATAATAGGATCGATCCTGATACCAAAAGGAGAATGGTTCAACACCTCCAACATCCCCAAAAGAATGGCTGCCCCGACGAATCGACATGGCGGAAGCTGGTGTTGAAAATGATGTGGCATCCTTCGTCACGAAAAGGACATTGACCCTCTTTGATGCCTTGAAAGTTGGAGGTAAGGAGGAAGCGCGCCAGTTACTTCAAAAAGATCCACGGGAATGGCCAAATGACAAGAACTACAGGGAACTTAGAGATCGCGCCTTAAAGATGAAAGTCGTCAATGATGCTGCCGAGCGAGGTATTGCTCTCGCACAACGCTACAATGACACTTTGACACGAAACGAGGACCAGAAGCAGTACCTCCTACAACTCGTAGCCGCCCACCGAAAACAGATACCAATACCATCCAAGGCGACTCTGATGCAGAAGAAATAATGAAGATACACCCATTATCATGTCCTATTGTCTTACTGTTTTCTTTCATATTCTTTGAGAACCAAAAAAAAATTGTTATTCAGTTGTCTATATATTTTCCCAAATTTTCAAAAAGGGGGCAAGTGGGGCGACCCCTAAATATTAACCGAATAACGTGAAACTTTGCACAAATACTGTCCACACCAAGAGGCATAAAACCAACCTTGTGAGAGAACTTAGTCGATGCTTTAACGTTTTGGACCACCCTAATATATATATATATAATATATATATATATATATATATATATATATATATATCTCTTTGTGCTCGTTTGTACGTGCTTGTTCCTGGAGGTTTCACGTGCGCCCTCCCGGCCCTAGCACCCAAGGATGATGGGGCTCGACCCTGCAGTCCTTGGTCTTTTTCCACTTCGACTGTCCCCTCCACCCTTTCTTTTTCCTCTGTCTTTCCTCTCACTTTTTCTTTGTTTTTCCGCTGAGATATGCCCTTTAAATAGAGGCGAATCGGTTCTTCCTGAACCAAAAAAAATATATATATATATATATATATATATATATATATATATAGTAGGGCTATTCAAAATGATTCACCTGATTTCAAATGAGAATATTTTTTAATGTTACAAATACAGTGTGATTTGTGATACATCAACCAAAAGAAAAACTGTCCAAATTTTGTCTCTCACCTCATAAATGCTCTACGTGACTTCCCCTAGTTACACGAGCAACGTCGACACGATAGTCGAATTCCTCCCATACTCGCTCCAGCATGTCCGTTGTCACTGACTCTACGGCAGTAACAATGCGAGTTCGGAGCTCATCCAAAGATGTGGGCAACGGTGGCACGTACACAGTATCCTTAACGTACCCCCAAAGGAAGAAGTCGCACGGTGTAAGATCCGGCGACCTAGGGGGCCAGCTGTGGAGCTCGAAAACTGCAATACACAAAACGCCTTCTGCTGTGCGGACGCCATTTTCACACTGACTGTTTGTTGCTAGGCTAGGCCACGGCGTGACACTGGAGCCCTCTCGCGGTGATCTTGTAAAACTCGGAGATTTCCTCTTTCATGTGGTGTATGCCCAGTTGATGCACGGTTGATAGGTACGGAAGTATTCTCAGTTGAAATCAGATGAATCATTTTGAATAGCCCGTAGTATATACACACACAGTGATATAATATATTTATAATACAGTATATACATCATGAAAATTATGAAACAATGAATTACTTTCTATTTTTATTGAATTTTACAAAGAGTGAATTCTTAAACAATTCATCAGACATTCTGTTTCGCTTTGAAGGAAAGAGAGTATCGCGTTACTGACACTTAGTTGTATCGTATCTTTCGATACGATACAAATAATAATAAATGTATCGCGATACTACACCACCCTATCTATCTATCTATCTATCTATCTATATCTATCTATCTATCTATCTATCTATCTATCTATGGAGATTTTTAAAAATTCAAATTTTTGTCCAATTAAAAAAATTAAAATTTTGTTTGCTGGATCGTAAACTCATCGCGTGAAAAGCACGCGCTAGAGTTCTCCCAATTTCATGACGTGTCTATGATAGAGCTCCGCCCATTTCATGACGTGTCTATGATAGAGCTCCGCCCATTTCATGACGTGTCTATGATGTCACTATCTTTCAATCAATCCGGAATACAGAGGCCTCCAGCGGCCTCAGATGACCTCTGAGGCCGAGCCACATTGCCTATGTTCTTCCCCGGCCTCAGTTACCCCTATCCCCCAAGTTTCATCCAAATCTGGCCAGTGGTTTGGCCGGCTTGCGGCCATAAGCAACAAAGTTCTTCGACCGTCGCAAATATTAGTAAGATGTTAATAATAGATTGACCTAAGAAATGTGGAAATGACCCGTCAGAGTCAACAGCAGTGAGTGAAAGTTATTTGAGTAAATAGTTAGTGACATCCCACATCTTCGCTTTCAGAATCGACCACTATCACTCGCGTTTCGACGTCCAGACGGCCGCTCTTCTTTCCTGCGTTTTAGGTGAAAAGACGTCGAAACAAGGCAAAAATAAAAGCCTTGATCCTTGGAAGAACAAATCCGATTCATCTTCTTCTAGCGTAAGTAGTGGCTAGATTTTCATTATTACTTATGTAGTTAATTTTGCCAAGTTATTTATGTATGTGTATGAGAAAGTATTTCTGTTTTCAGGAGAAGGGGGTCATGTAAGCTTTCACTCTTAAGAAATTTCTGGGTGCATTTTCGGTGATGGTTTTTATGTTTTGTTAAATAAATGTGAAGATTTTGGCTGATCAGATGAAACTAGTGTTCAGAACAGTTTTAACTTTTAATCCCTCAGCGACCAGCCGGTCAAATTGATTAACTTGGCTTTTTCCGTTCGTTTTAAGAAAAAAGAATGAGTTGTGGTTGTTGAAGGGTTAAACTGAATTATAAAAACTATTAGTCTTTTTCTTTAGTCTCAGCATTTTTTTTCTTTTACTTTTGTAACATCGTGCATGCTCGATCCGAGTATGTATATTGCTTCAGGGATTAATTGTGCGAAATGCTTTTTTTAAAGTACCCAAATGAAATTCAGTAGTGTGCAAGAAACTATTTGCACTGAATACAATGCTTTTTTTTTGGCATTTAGTTTGTGTACATTTTTAACAAGTTCTTGAAAACTAGTTTCAAGCAAGATATTTAGCCATCTGCCAGTTGCAGAATGCGAGATAAATAAATAAATAACTGTAGGGTTTTACATAATTTTTCTAGAATTAAAAAAATATCTTTTGCACTAACATTGATCATTCACTTTTAAAGAATGTAGCTACAACTTTTAAAAGACCCATTCAGTACTCCAATGTATTTTGGAATTGTAATTGCTATTCTGACATTGTTTAAATATTTTCAACTTTTTAATGATTTGTATTATTATAATGTTAAAGTAAATTCTTTTTTAGCATCTTTTGCTGGACCGCTTATGGCGTAAGGTACGTGTAAGTACCTTGGGAACTGTTCCTGAATGCTGAAATTAATATTTTGTTTCCTTTGTTCATCTAGAAAATTAGCAATTCTTTTTTCGAATGCGACCTAAACTTTGCTTGTTAACATCGATGACATCCATTTATTTCTTTCCTCACTTAATTTTCATTTGGAATTTAGTTTTGAGTTAGCTGGTTATTTTCTCAGCATTCTAACTTCATTATTTATTATGTAATTTGGTTATTATTAACCTAATTGGAGCATAGTTTTCTGTTAAATTAATAAAATGTTTAGTTCTTTTATATTGTTTACGAGCGGATCGAAGTATTTAAATGGCAGAAATTAAAAAAAAGACTGCTGTCTGCCTTTCCTTCGTAACTTCCATCACTTTGCACATAATTAATTTACTGAAAAATTTTATTTATACGACAGAGTTAAAAAAGTCTCAGCTGAAAGATAGAATGCATGAAAATATCTGCGGGGTCTGTTATTACTGCTGATGACATTTTTATGCCCCTGACCGAAAAATTTGAAGGGCCCGTACTGAATTGCGCTTGTCCGTCTGTTTGTCACACTTTCGTGTTCGGGATACAACTTTTAAACCGCTAACATAAATTGATGAAACTTCACACGCACAAACATGGATCATGACAAGACGATGTGTCGAGCAAAATTCAGATCCATGTGAAGGGTGTCTACCCACCCTTTCACTTTCAGAACTGTAAATTAAAGTTTCATTCAAAATACAGCTGGTGTTTCCAATACGAGTAAGAATACCGAACGTTTCAAATGAAAATAATTTTAGATTTGGACCTAACAGCCTACATCGGGCACCTCACTGTTTCGGGGTTACTACGTTACCTACGGCTGACGTGCTCGTACGACAGTCGACCCTTAATAACAGCTTCCGCGGTGTTAACCTAACCCACTGATACTACATCCTCGAGCCTAATTGTTTTGTCATTCAAAACCCACTTAACGCCCCAGCATCTTTAAGAAAACGCATTCAAGAACTGAATAAAAAAAATAAAACAACACACAACACAACACTTTAACCATTCGTCTATTCGATGAAATTCTGCTGTATTATGACATCGGCGATTGGAACTTCGCGGTTTTCTACATACAGAAATGGTCGCAAAAGTTTATCGTGGCCAGTTTTACCCAATTTTAACTAATTTTATATTTAGTTAACGATCCAACTGTCACTTCGCTAGTCCATTAAGCTACGACTGAGAGAAATTAACCTTCACACTCAAGAATATCACGTCTTTATCAAGATGATAAAGTCGTTACTAAATTGATAATTTATTGAAGACACGGTCAGTTAATGAATACAAAAAAATACACTTTTACCATTCGCATTTTGGATTTAATGTGGAAGGGAGTGCCTGACCGTCTAGGAAGTCCCATAAACCGTTCCCAACTTGTTTAATGGAATATGATTGAAACTAAAATAAAAGTCACTTGAAATGAAGATGAAAGAGTCAACAAGGTGTTTTCAGCAACACCAAAGCGTACCTCCCTCCTTCGAAGACGAAACTATACTCTCTCGCAGCAACCTCAGGTAGGTCTTTCAGGAACGTGTCTTCCCAGTTGTCGCCATTCGTCCGACTTCCGTCCTCTATATTTTAAAATATCCGTAATTTGAACTATTATTATTTATAATTTAAGTTATTAAAATATTTGATAAGAAGTTCGCGCTCCATTTGTATCGTGAGTTTGCGGTCTTTGATCGTGGCCCGCGTTATTGGGCCAGATTCGGGCACACTATGACGTCATTGGGAGTAAAGGAGTCGCGTAACTCAAAATGATCTCGGCGCGAGGGTATAATGCGGAGCGTGCGTGTTAAATTACTGCGCAGTCACGTGACATCCTTGTACCGGAGAAGGTCAGGCTCCCTTAAATCTGCGCGAGATGCGCCGTAATAACTAGATCGACTGACGTCATGACGTAAAATGACCTACATTATTTTATTCCCCTAAAATTTTATAGCATTAAAATTAATTGTTAAATTATAATAGTTAAATTTTGCCTCCCAACACCCGCATCAAAGGTCAAGGTCACAAAAGAGGTCAAAGGTCAAATAAAGGTCCATGCCATAACTTTTGAATGGCTCTTCATAAACTGATAAAACTTCACACACTTACAGTATGGATCATTATAATACGATGTGTTCTGAACAAGATCGGGGGACTGTATCAAAGGCCAAGGTCACAAATAGAGGTCAAAGGTCAAATGAAGGTCCACTCGGCATAAGACGATAGAACATGGCACACATATAGATGATTACAAGACAATGTATTTTTAGCAAGACTCGGGTCCTTGCATCAAAGGTCAAATGGTCCATGGAGTAATTTTTTATCTACTCGACATAAATTTATGAAACTAAACACACAACGGATGATCATAAGACGGTGTGTTTTGAGTAAGGCTCAGTTCCCTGCATAAAAGGGCAAGGTCACGAGTAAAGGTTAAAGTTCAAATGAAGGTATACGCCATAATTCTCTAAGTACTCTACATAAATTCATGAAACTTTACCACACACACACACACACACACACACACACACACACACACACACACACACACACACGATTCATCACAAGACGGTGTGTTGTGAGCGAGTCTCGGAGTCCTTGCACCAAATATCAATTACAAGTAGAGAAGGGGACATTGATGTCGTTCCGACATAGTTCTTGTTTATTTTTATTTTAAGTCGTTCTCTCTCGCATTCGTTTAAAAAAGTGATGTACTCTGGCTTCAATAACACCTTCTTAATAGAAATGTACTTACTGAAAGTGCACTAGCAACAAAGAAAAATGTTAAAATGTATTGAGCTACAAAACAAAACTCGTCTGAAATAATTTTAAAAAGAATACTTTGATTGAAGTTGTTGGGGTTGTAAACCATGGGATGTGTGTGTATATATGAGTATATTCATATAGAATCATTAACGTTCTTAAAAGATGTAGGTAATCAAATTACTTGAAACTAAATCTCTTCTCGCAGTATATGATCTCTCATGGGAATCTTCGATCTCGGAGACACTTCTCCGTACTGGCTAAGTTGGAGATCAAATTGGGCAAGGTACTACTATTACTACTACTACTGTATGCTTTTAATTGATCGTCGAAAATCTTTAAACAAAAGTTCGCACACTGTCGGGTATAATAGTTGGATGTTGGAATTTAGGGATGAAATATTTCCGCTATTGATTAATAGATTAGTTTATTTTCTGATGTTTAATGCTTTATTGTTTGGTCGGCTCTGTTTCATATTTCTTATGATTCCTTTATGAGGCTTTTTATTGTTGGGATATTCTCAGCAGATGTTTCACAGCGTTGCTCTTTCTTCATGGCAAACAAAAGGTAGTTTTGGTAATATATATACAATTATACATGCTGTAATTTTCTTTAAGTATATGTACAAAAACTAAACTGTACCATTTTGGATTTTTTTTTTTTGAAACGTTGGTAAGCTAAGCTGTTGGAGTAGATTTCATGGAAAAAATAATCACACACGGTTGTTATTAATAACAATAATAGACTTTTTTTCAAGTTGTGACCTGCGTCGTTGTTATTCGTAATAGAGGGATGGAAGTTGCAGAAATAAAATATATTGCATGAATATTGTGCAACTGAAAAGGAATTAATAATTTTAATATACAACTCTCATTAATATATGTTCTAAAAAAATTCTTACTGGCAATTCTTATATTGTTCGTTGCAGTACAGAGGGTTGACAACCTAGTTTTTTCTATAATTATTTATTTGATGATAAAAGTCGATAAATAATAACAGATTTATTGAATCACTTTATTTAAAATCTTGTTGATCTCCCCTTTGCATTATGTTAAAGTTGACACACGTTCTAGCATTTCATTGATGAGCTTTGCCAATTTTGTTCTTGAGGACAGTTATCGTGGTGTCTATCAGGCATGAGGTAGGTGTAATTTGTAATTGTAATTGATTGTAATTAATAAATTTTTTAAAGTAATTGCTGCGTAATTGTAAATGACTAACTAAAAAGGTAATTGTAATTGAAGTCAATTACATTCACAGTGACAATTAGAATGAACCTAATGAACATTGAACAATTCACCTGATATTACATTGACTGCTGATTGAACTATGATTTAAATACATGTTCAACTACAATAGTATTCACACTATTGGTATGAGTATGGAAATAAAAAGTTAAGGTTGTAAATTAATGGTAGACTGTAGTAATTGTAACTGAGCACACGCGCAAAGTAATTGTAATCGTAACCAATTATCTTTTAACTGTAATTGCCTTATACCAAGTGTCTACTTACTTTTGTCAACCCTCTGCATAAAACCGTGCCATTAAAGACGGAAGGAAGCGATAAATTTTATATAACAGCGGCATGATAGAGTATTACAGTTTTGATTAGATAAGCAAATTAAAGGTTGCTTGGTTTTTAACTTCTGAATAAGCTTGCATTCCGAGCTATGTTTTTAACGAGTCGTGTTTAAAAGTTTTGAAGCTGTTTTGAATCGTGGTAACCGTTATTTCTGTCATAATATTTAAAATCGGATGAACAATTTAGTAGTAAATTACGGGTAGTTACGATGTACAGTAATTACAGCTTGATGAAATTTTGTGAAGAAATGGCAAAAATATATTGAAATTGTTCGAAGAAAACTGAAGTTACTGTACTATAGTATCAAATTTAAACAATTTAAAGTGTTTTAAATACCAGAAACTGACTTTTTGGGTATCGGTAAGCAAGTTACGGTAAATAGATGGGCAAATTGAAATACTCAGTAGGAGAAAAACATTATTACGTAGTCTCAAATGCTCTAGATTAGCATAACCTGTAAAAAAGGAAGCGTTTTCTTTACCCTTACCTTTACGTTTCACGAGTTTATATGTATTTTTTGGATTTTGAAATCTAAGTTTGAATTTCTGATTTCTAAAATCCCAACTTTCCTTGTTTTGGAATTTTAAAATTGTTCCTTAACTAAGAAATAAGGATTTTTTTAGTTTAATTTAAAAGCGATAAGTATTTTTTCATCTGTGTTGTATTTTTAAGCATGGAATAATAGCTCAGAAGAATATTCTTTACTTAAAACTTAATCCACTTAAAATTTGTTATTAATTGCTACTTTCATCATAATTTCTGGCAAGTAACGTGTTTGTTGGGTTTAAATTTACCTAACAATTATTCTTGTGTTTTTTGAAAATACTGTGATGTCATATGTCATGTCATACAATCTGCTCAGTTAAGAGAGATTTGTTTTGTAGTTATTACGTACCGTGACATTAATTTTGTAATTTATAAAATTGTACGGAGATTGTAGGACGAGGAATTAGAACTCAGATTAATAAATGTTCTTCTTAACAGACTGGAGGCTCTCCTTATAACACCATTCACGGCTTAAATACAGACGGATGGGAAGTCTCCACAGTTATTCGACACAACAGGTTTGGTATTAGAAATAACCAGTTTCTTTATTTTTAAGCTCTTGGAAAAACTGTAAATAATAATAAAAATTTATAACAACGGCGTTTAGCAGTAAAATTACTTTGTGAATTCATCACAGTCGTATATTTCATGCAAAAATATTGCGAAAACGTTGGACTAGCGTTTCTCATTGGCTTCATTCTTTTGACTCTTCTTTTCCCACAGATCTAACTCTGAAGGGTCCTTGACTGAAGCCGCACGTCCAGCCATAGAACACAACTCACAAACAGAAGAGAATTACAAAACTAAGAAGAAAACAGTACTCAGGTAAATTTAGCTTAACAAAAATTGTTTTAAGCTGTGTCAAGTCGGTTAAGTTTGCTAAAGGCAAATTAATTTATGACGTTTACTTTAGTTAGGGTATTAACCCATAGTTAAAATTTAATACTGGCTTTGGCTGTAGGTCATTAATTAGTTCTTTATAATTACAAATACAGTAAGAGTTAAAATTACAATAGTAATACCGTTTACATTAGTGTAGTGGTTAGCGTCGTTGACTACGAATCTATCGGCCCCGAGATCGAGACCCGGTGACGGCAGCCGGCACGCAGCAAAACCCAGCTCTTCATCCTTCCACACAATAAAGAAAGTGGTTGGTAGATAAATGAGTACCCTGGGTGGCCTAGTAGTTAAGACGCTGGGTTGCTGATGGGACGTGGTTCGGATTCCACGTTAAACTGTAGGTCTAAGGTGGAGTGAAAAGCTTGACCTTCGTCAGAATGAACAATTCAGGCGGAAGCAAACCAAAGGTATATATATATATATATATATATATATATATATATATATATATATATATAATATAATCCCCTCCCCGCGGCGGTCTTTCTGGGGTGGATCGCCCGCGGGCTCCTGCCTCCATGTGGCGAGGGGGGTCAGCCGCGGCTGGGGCCCTGCCGGGTCCCCGCCCGGTTGCGAAGTGGACTTTTAGCATACCCTGCTATCCTACAGCCCCCTCTTTCCTGTCTTCCCCTCTTTACCCTCTTCCCCTCTTTACCCTCTTCCTTGCCCCCTCTGTTTTTTCTGCTTTCTCTGTTCACTTCGCGCGCCCCGTGGGCTGCCGGGGCTGGTCGCTGGGGGTCTCGCCCCCATGGCCGGGGCCGGACTAAGTTGGCTGGTAGGGTGCCCAGGCCTGGGACCCTGGGGGGCCTTGGTCTTTGCTGCCGGCGGGGGGAACTCTCGACGCTGCAAGGGCCCCTTTTGAAACGGGGGTACCTGCATGGGACGAGGCACCCACCCCCCGCCGGCGTGCGCTTGGTCCCCTTGGGCCCCGGTAATCGGTTCCCCGCGGCCCCGGGCGCGAAACTACAATAAAAATTTTCTATGGAAAACTTACAACTCTAATGGACCTCGTTGACGACCCGGCTTGTGCATCTGACCTCCCTCTGACTACCTCTTTGGACCGTGGGTCTGGTAAGGGCAGTCGGCAGCCCTCGCCCACCCCGTCTGCTCTTCTTGCCGACGCCTCCTCTCCCTCTCTTCCCCAGGCTCGTGGCGCCGCTGCCCGACCCCCGCCAGTAGCGGATGGACCTGCAGTGGACCCCCCGACCCCTGGATCCCCCCATATTCCACGTCCCGATAGGACCCACCTGCTTTTTTCGCCCTCAGGTGGGAGGCCCGCGGCCCCGGTCGCCTCCCACTCCGGTCAGGCCTCATCGCCCCCGGCCCCTGGGGGACGTGGGACCCGACGTCGCCGTCCGCCTTTCTCGTCTTCTCGCCCCCTCGAAGTTCCGGTGGTGTTTGGCCAGACGGCTTCACTCGGCCTTAGGACGATGGACAAGTTCCTCGTCCTCCGCCCCTCCTCCTCCAAGCCCCTCCCCACTAACCACGAACGTCTCTTTCGAGCGATCCATGGGAAGACGGGGACGGCGCGTTTTGACCTTCGGCCTCAGAGGGATGGCTCCATTTTGATAAGGTCGCGTTCCTCTGCCGAAACCTCCTCTCTGCTCGCTATCCCCGATGTCCTGGGCTGCGGGATCACGGTGACTCCCCACCCCGCCTCAATCAGTGCCAGGGCACAATTTACGCTGCTCGTCTTCTACCCATCCCGGTGGAAGACCTCCAGATTGACCTCGCCTCCCAGGGTGTTGTGAGGGTGTACCGCTTTCCCGACAGATCGCGGTCCCCAACTGCCCCTTCTCCTCGCCTGCTCCTCACTTTCGACTCACTGGTGCCCCCCGTTTCGGTATTCTGGGGCTTTGGTGAGAGACGAGCGTGCGAATTCTCAGTACGACCATACGTGCCAGATCCTACGCGCTGTTTTCAGTGTAATAGGTTTGGCCACGTGAGCAGCTCCTGCCGTCAGCCGGCCCCGTTGTGTGTCCGCTGCGGCGGCCCTCCCCACCCCTTGCCCTGTACTGCTCCGCCTTCCTGCACCAACTGCCATGGACTACACCCTGCTTCATCCCGCTCTTGCCCGTCCTTCCTCTTTGAAAGGGAGGTTCGGGCCCTCTGTTCATCAGAGTTTCTCAGCGCTCGGGAGGCGGGGAGCGGTTGCGTGGCGGCGAGGTCCGGCGTGGTGCCTCGTACGCCGAGGCTCTCCGTTCCCGGACCCCGTCCTCACCGGCGGTTCCCAACGCGCCTCCACCCACCGTGTCCGCTACTCCCAGTCCATCCTCTGCCGCCCAGCGGACTCCTACCGCGGCTCCCCGTACCACCAGCGCGTCCCCACGTGCTCCCTCCGCGAACGCCGATGCTTCGTCGGCAACCCCCCTGCCCCTTCTACGCCCTCTCCACCGGCGCCTTCGGCCACCCCCATTCCGGATCGTGACCCGCCGTCACCCACGCGGGCCGCACGACGGAGGGATAGGGGCCGCAAGCGCCGCGCCAGTGGTGACCCCGAAAGGTTCGACGCCATAAGCCTCGCATCACCTTCCTCTCCTAAACACAAACGCCCCCTTCGCCCTACCGCCCGGTGTCCTCACCGTCCCCACTGCGCAACCGTTATGCACGCTCCCCCCTGGGGTCCCCGTCGGCCCTCGTGGTGGAGGCTGAGATACACCCCTCTCCGGCCCGGTCGATGGACCCACTGGAGGGGGAACTCGCCCGCCTGGTCGGCGTGGGTGGGACGTGCACGCCCCCGCGTTTGACCCGCCCCATCTCTCTCCTCGACCTGCCAATGCCTCTGGGTGAGGTATTATTTTCCACTCCCCTCGTAGTCCTGCCTCCCCCGCACCTTCGGTGAAGGGAGGGCATTCTGGATACCTCTCACATCCCCTTCTCTGCATCGCTCTCCCCCGGACGTCCGGGAGACTCCTCCTCTGGAGGACTTGCCGGCGTCTGGTTCCACATCGCCCCCTCGTCGGGGGGACCCTCGCCTTCGCCCTCGTTCGGCGTCCCTCACTGAACTCCGGGGCTTTCCGATTCCCTCTTTAATCTCGGGCCGCCCGATCGGCCCACCCACCCCATAATCATCCTTTACGCTGACCTTCCTACCCTCCCTATACCTCGCTCCTGCAGTGGAACATCCGCGGGCTCCTGGTAGGCCTCGAGAGTCTCTCCTCTCTCCTGGCCTCCAGGTGTCCGGCGTGTTTCTGCCTTCAGGAGACGATTCTGGGATCCCGTTCCCTCCCTCGAGTGTCCGGTTACTGCGGGCTCCCTTCCCCGCCTCTCGATGGGGCGGGGAGGGGGGGCGCCGCGGTCTTCGTGCACCGCTCCGTCCCTTTCCGCCCCCTCCCGCTCCGTACAGTCCTGCAAGCTGTGGCCGTGCGCCTTTTCTTGCGGCGCCAGCTCACGGTCTGCTCTCTTTACCTCTCCCCTAACGTACGCCCCCCACCCGATTCTCTCCGTGACCTAATTCTCCAGCTTCCCCGCCCTTTTCTGATTCTCGGGGACTTCAACAGTCGGGACCCGGCCTGGGGGGACGTTTGCTCCACCTTTCTCTCCGGGACCCTTCTCTCCTTATGGACGAGCTCGAGTTCACCTTTCTGAACGATGGCTCCCCAACCTGCCTTCACTCGGCCCATGACAGTTTCACCTGTATCGACCTTTCCCTGTTTCCCTCGAAATCGTGACGGAGTTCACCTGGGAGGTCCTGCCGGATTCTTCCGGCAGTGACCATTTCCCAGTGTGTCTTACCCCGACCCGTCTCCTCCCCCCCACCTCTGTCCGCCCGCGCTGGCTGTTCGCCCGAGCAGACTGGCCTCATACGCGAGGGGCACGGCGATCTCGCCATCAATTCCTGCCTTTCCCAACGTCAATGAGGCCCTCGCCTTCCTCGAGAGTAAGATCCTCTCGGCTGCCGCCAGTTGCATCCCCCGTACCTCTGGCTCCCCCAGACCGCGAAGCGTCCCATGGTGGACCCCAGAGTGCTCCCATGCCGTTCAGGAGCGGCGCCGTGCCGGCCGCCGCTTCTACCGGACCCGCCAGCTGGAGCACAAGATAGAATTTCAGCGCCTGAAGGCAGTGGCCCGTCGGGTCCTGAAACTGGCCCGGCGTACCTCCTGGCGGAGTTACGTGTCCGGGATCTCCTCCTCGACTGCCCCCTTGACTGTTTGGCGCAATGTGCGTAGCTTTGTGGGGACCCGTGTCCCCCCTCGACCCCCGGTGCTTCGGGTCGGGGACGACGAGTTCGTGTCCGATCCGGAGGCCGTCGCGAACGCACTCGCGGCGCACTTTGCAGCCATCTCCAGTTCCGATTCCCCCCACTCCCGCCGCGACCCACCGGAATTTCCACCTCATAGGAATGACCCCTATAATCACCTCTTCCACATGACAGAGCTTCGGGAGGCCCTCCGCCCCCGACGCTCCTCCGCCCCCGGCCCCGATAATATCCCCTGAGACCTTTTACGGCATCTCCACCCCTCTGCTCTCAGCTTTCTACTGGACCTCTATAACCGGATTTGGTTGGAGGGTTCATTTCCGGACCGATGGCGTGAGTCCATCGTCGTCCCCATCCCGAAGCCCGATAAAGACCCCTCACTCCCGTCGAACTATCGCCCCATTTCCCTAACATGCTGTGCCTGCAGG
Source organism: Bathynomus jamesi (assembly GCA_023014485.1). Lineage (NCBI taxonomy): Eukaryota > Metazoa > Arthropoda > Malacostraca > Isopoda > Cirolanidae > Bathynomus > Bathynomus jamesi. Next base: position 233,554 of record JAJOZX010006922.1, on the reverse strand, counting down.
GTGATGGAGGCGATGGTCGCCTCGCGGCTGTCCTTTACCTTGGAGGCGAGTGACCAGTACCCTGCTACCCAGGCTGGTTTCCGGCGCTTCCGGTCTACCACCGACCCCCTCCTTCTCCATAGCCATGACGTGCAGGAGGCTTTCTCCCGGCGTCAATTTGTACTCGCCGTCTTTTTCGACCTCCAGAAGGCCTACGATACTACCCGGCGGAGCGCGGTCTTCGACTGCTTACGCTCCCTGGGTTTCGTAGGCTTTCTCCCTTCCTTTATTATAACTTCTTGTCCGCCCGTTCTTTCCGCGTCCGCATCGGTTCTGCCCTCTCTGACCGCTTTCCGTTGGAGGAGGGTGTCCCTCAGGGTAGTGTCCTTAGCGTCTTGTGTTTCTCACTCGTGATGAACACAGTCGCTACGGTCCTGCCTACATCCGTTCGTAGCTCCCTCTATGCCGATGACCTGGCTATCTATTGCTCTGGCCGCCTCCCGTCTTTGGCTGAACGTCGGCTCCAGCTAGCCATCAATGCGGTGGTTCGCTGGGCATCCTCGGTTGGCTATGCTTTCTCACCCTCTAAGTCTTCCAGTATGCTTTTCCGTCCTCGGCGCCTCCGTCTGTCGCATACCTTCGCTCTTACCCTTGCCGGCACTCCTCTTCCCCTCGTCCCATCCGTTAGATTCCTGGGTATGACCCTCGACGGATTTTTCGGTTGGGTTCCACACCTTAGGCGGTTGCGGCAAACATCTCGCCGCACCCTCTCCCTTTTGGGTCATCTGTCCCACACGACCTGGGGGGCGGACAGGCGTACTCTGCTGCGCCTGTACACCTCCCTGGTGCAATCCCGTGTCGACTACGGCTGTGTGGTCTACAGTTCCGCCTCCTCTCCGGCACTCCGTATGCTGGATCCTCTTCTCCACCGTGGCCTTCGCCTGGCGTCGGGTGCCTTCCGCTCGTCCCCTGTCGCTAGTCTTCAGGTGGACTGTGGACACCCCCCCCTGGCCCTTCGCCGGGGCCTTCTCATGGCGAAGTGTTACCTTCGCATCTGCCGCCTCCCGAAGTCCCTACTCTCTCCGCGATCTCCCACGCTACCCCGGCCTGACACGTGGCATTTCGCTGCCTCTCTGGCCGAGATTTTCTCGTCCCTGGGGATCCCCCCACCCTCTATTCTGCCGTTCTCCTTCGATCTGTCGCCCCCCTGGCGGACCACCCCTATCTGCCGTTGCCAGGCGCTCCGTGGCCTGCGTAAGGAGTCTCTTCCTGCCGTCCTCCGGTCTTCTTTTCTGGCCCATCTTCCCGTCCATTCGGACGACGTTCCCGTCTACACCGACGGCTCGCGCTCCCCTGCAGGTGTCGCGGCCGCCGTCTTCTCTCCGTCATTGTCACCTACCTCCCGGGGTATCCCCCTGCCGGTTCAGGCCTCCATCTTTTCCGCGGAGCTCTTTGCCCTTCTGGAAGCCCTCCGTCTGGTATCGGGTTGTTCGCGGTCCTCCTGTACCATTTTTTCGGACTCGCTGAGCGCCCTTCAGGCGCTCGAGCGCTATGATTCCCCGGACCCCCTCGTACGCCTTATTCAACAGGAGTACCATGTCCTGCACACCATTCACCGGATCCGGGTCACCTTCTGCTGGGTTCCCGCCCATGTTGGTGTTTCCGGTAATGAGGCGGCGGACCGCTTAGCCCGGTCCGCCGCCTCGCTGCCTCCCCTCCCCCGCCCGCTCCCCTTCTCAGACTATGTGCAGGTCTTTCGTTCCTTTTACGATCGCATGTGGCAACAGTCCTGGGACGATGCCACCGGAAATAAACTCTGGTCCATCCGCCCCCGTCTGTCATATTGGGTGTCCTCTTTCCACCGCTCCAGACACAAAGAGGTCGTCCTTGCGCGGCTTCGCATCGGCCATACGCGCCTCACGCACGGCTATCTTATGTTCCGGCAGGAGGCTCCTCGTTGCGCCTCCTGCCAGTCGCCCCTCACCGTCTCTCACATCCTTGTGGAATGCCCCACCCTGTCGTCAGTACGTCGTCGCGCTTTTCCGTTCCTTTCTGATTTCCCCCTCCCGAACGTTTACGCCTTATGCTCGCTGAGAGCCCTCTCTTCTCGCTTGACCGTCTTTTCCTCTTCCTCTCCCAATCTCGCATCCTATCTGAGCTTTAGGTGGCTTCTCACCTGTAGTCCGCTGTTCTCCCTTTTCTAGTGCCTTTTCTCCGTCTCCGTTTCTCTTTCTCGTATTCCGCCTCGCCATGATATCCGCTACCATATAGCGGGAAATGGCGGTAAACGCCCCAATACAAAAAAATATATATATATATATATATTATATATATATATATATATATATATATATATATATATATATATATTATAATATATATACAGGGTTCTACACACTTGCAAAAATATCAGGATTTTTTGGATTTTTTGAGAATATGAGGGAATATAAAATATGAGATATTTAGGACTTAATTATTTGTAAATATTTTATAAATAATTTAACTATAAAATAATTTAAAATGTTAATATAAAATACTTTAACAAAAACAAGCACTAATTGTTTTACACTATATAAAACTCGTGCATTTTGTTATCTAGTATTAATTTTTTGAGCCTGCCATGGGATTTTTGCATACGTTTTTAAGAGTAGTTAGAATAAAAAATAGGTTTTAATTGTGTTATATGAAATGTGAATTTTTTTACACCTTTTATGCAATTTTTATATAATTTTTATATATATTTATATATATTTATATATCAGGGGATCAGATCTGAAATATCAGGGGATTATCAGGAAACTTTATTCTTGGACCTGTGTATGAACCCTGATATATTATTCTCGGGTGGTCCTTTTTTTCGAATTTTAGATTTTGTTGAAAGACACCCCCTGGAATGTGTTCAGATTAGTAAAAAAAATAACTAATTAAATTTTATTCAAATTAAATGATATTTAGGGGTCGCTACCAGAGATTGAAAATAACAATTTTACTATTTTGTCCATCTTCATGGGTCCATCTTCTTCAGGTCCACAAATCCAAATCTTCGAGTGTTTTGCAAAAAAATGGTCATTCATAGACAGAAGTAAATACAAAACAGCATTAAATGATGAATTCACGGCTGCTTCTGTTTCTGATAGTCGAAACGAAGTTGTTAAATTCATTGAAGATCAACTTAGGAAACACCAACCTCGTGATGAATAGAGGGAGCTGCTGGAGATTTCAATTACATTTCTCGGAAATATTCCACCCCGCGGTATACACTTCAAGGCACCTGGTGCTCTACATCGTGTAGGTTGGATGACGAAGGCTATTTATGTCATAAAGATGCGCATCTTTCGATCCGAATTCAAGCTATTGGCAAGAGAAGAAAAGGGATTAAGAGACATCTCGCTCTTTATCGTTCGGCTGTACTTACGAGCGTGATTCACAGCTCCTAGTGCCATCTTCCCCCCAAATTATCTAAATTTGTTGAAGACTAGTTGAGTACAGAACAGAAAACCCTAATTTGGCCGATGCGGCACTGCAAAAACTTTGTGGTCAACTGTGGTACTTATCTGGAGAATTAGTAACACTAGCATTCTTTGATAGGAATTTACCATCAGAAACAGATAAGAATGATTCAGAAGCTAAACGAAGAAAGTGAAGAACAAAGTCTGAAAAAGCAGCAATAGCTGTTGAAGATATTCAAGGAATGAAATTAGAAGATTTAGTCTCTGCACAAACTTCAACATCTTGGAAATTCCTGGCTCGTTCTTAACAGAGGATCCGGATACGTAGCCCACCAACAAAGACTACCTTACATCAGAAACAATTTTTCAAGCACTGAAAGTTGTAAACAACACCGCATAACGAGCGGTTGCTCCGCATCGTTACAAGAAATGAGGAACAGAAGCAGCTCATCCTACAGGTGTTAACGGAACACTGAAAGAAGTACCCTAATGTCAAAAAATCAACACTATAAAAATCGTGGTTTAATACAATTAGTCGTATAACCATAATGTTTTTCTTTTTGCAAACAAAATATTTTTTCAGTTTAAGAGTTTCCTTTTAAAATACAGTATTTACTTTGACGTGACATTTTTTCAAATTCCTTCGTACAGTCATTGAGTAAGTGTAATTAATGAACATTGAACATTACTGTAAAAACATGAATATCTGAAATGTTCATCCTTCGGTAGCGACTCTAAATAACAACAGATTTTGAAAACTCTTTTTATGCGTTGGTTTCTAATACACGAACAAAATGGGAGGGTGTCCCAGAAAATTTTGCAAATTTTTTTTATCACAAATATGGATTATCACATCTGAATGCGCATTATTTTGCTTAATGCAAAATTACCCTCACCAGGATTGCTTCGAGTACAGAGAAAAAACATCTGAACGCGAAAACGTCGTGCGTTCCCTCGGGTGTTGAAATGTGTGCCGGGTTGTACTAACCTTTATTTTGTCGTAGCGTGGTGGTAGCACCCTCGCCTTCTACTCAAGCTGTGCTGGGTTCAAATCTTGGTGGGGGTAATTTATTTTAATCCCACACACAATTTCTAATAATTTTTTTTCCTGCAAGTCTTTTAGATCCTTCGAAATCAGACCAATACAACCAGATCAGAACTGCTTATGCAAATATACTTTATCGCTGGGACCTTTTAGAACAAAGAGCGATGGTAAGCATGAATGTTATAGTTCAGTTGCCAAACCCTGAATTTTCACCGTTAACGTGGAAATAGAGTCTGCACAATGTTTCTTGATGGTTTCAGTATCTTTCAAGTGTTTGTAATCAGAATCTGGATAATGCCACCCTGGCATCCTTGAGGAATTTGAGATATTCAAGATGGCAGAAAACCAGCATATCTCTGCTGTTAATTGCTCTCTCTTGATGATTTTCGTATTTATAACTGTGTTTTCAAGAACAAGGATTCCATTTCTTTCACCAGAAATGCTATTTTCTTAATATTGCATGGGTTATTAACAACACTATTCATAAATTGTTTTTACCCACTACGTGAAATTGGTCATATATCACCATTGTTTAATTATCATGGTAATGTATTTTTCCAATATGTTTGGGGGTGAATGATATATTCTGAGCATTAAAAACATTGTTTAAATGTTTAACATTAATTAAGTGTTTTTAAAAATAGTTTACAAAATGATGTCAGTACAATGATATATATATATATATGCAAATAACTGCAATGACCGCGCAGTATATAAATGAATAGAAACGACATAAGTATTAAGGAACGTTTCTGCACACGAGGAGGAGAGATAACGAAATAATGAAAAATGAGGCGAACCGCCTGGGAATCGAACCCAGGGCCTTCCAATTGCCGTCGGACGCTCTACCATTATGCTACGGACCTCACTCAATCACAAATCGAAATTCTCCCAAATAGGGCAGAAACCAATGCCCTCAGAGAGCACCCTCGCAAATCGTGAATATGCGCAAATAACTGCAATGACCGCGCAGTATATAAATGAATAGAAACGACATAAGTATTAAGGAACGTTTCTGCACACGAGGAGGAGAGATAACGAAATAATGAAAAATGAGGCGAACCGCCTGGGAATCGAACCCAGGGCCTTCCAATTGCCGGTCGGACGCTCTACCATTATGCTACGGACCTCACTCAATCACAAATCGAAATTCTCCCAAATAGGGCAGAAACCAATGCCCTCAGAGAGCACCCTCGCAAATCGTGAATATGCGCAAATAACTACAATGACCGCGCAGTATATAAATGAATAGAAACGACATAAGTATTAAGGAACGTTTCTGCACACGAGGAGGAGAGATAACGAAATATATATATATATATATATATATATATATATATATTATATATATATATATATATATATATATATATAATATATATATATATATTATATAATATATATATATATATATATATAATGAATAAAACCACGAAGGAAAGGAAACACAAAATGGTGCTCAAGCGCTTTCGTCTAATGACGTGTTACTTTCGTGAAATAATTTTCATATATATATATATACACACACACACATTTAGGATAAAAACGAAGACGTAGAGCAAGAAAGTCATTATATTTTGCTCTACGTCTTCGTTTTTATCCTAAATGTAAAATTACGTCTCCTTAGGAGGGATCCTATTTTATATATATATATATATATATATTATAATATATATATATATATATATATATATATATGTTTTTTTGCGCACACCTACAGGTCGCTACAATTGGTGTAGAACAATGCGGTTTTCACCATTCGATGCGTCTTTTTATTGCGCAGTGCCCATGCTAAAAAAAAATTCCCTAACATAAATCCTGCCCCCCCCCCCTTTTAGGGGTACAGTTCTTCCCATTTCTTCATTTTTAATCATAATTTTGGCACAAAATGGGGGAGGGGTGGGGTTAATGGGGAAACTCAGAAAAATAGATGTGATATATATATGTAACCAAAAAAAAATTAGTGAATCCTTTGCAAGGTGCCAGCCCCCTTCCCCCCTTGGGGGAAGGGTGGGGGTAAATGGGGGAGAGGGGTGGGGTAATGGGGGAGGGGGTGGGGTTAATGGGGAAACTCAGAAAAAAATTGGTGGGGTAAATGGGGGAGAGGGTGGAGTTAATGGGGAGACTCAGAAAAAAAAATTATAACGAACATCGATTCCGGTCAGGAAGATCATGCTTATCACAACTAATGGAACACTATAACAATATTATTGATGCACTCGAAACAATGAAAACTATGATTTGGCGGGCCGCAGGGCCCCCAATTACTGTCGGTTCAGTTATTTGGTCAATAAAACTATAGAAATGAACGCAGTCATGAAAATCTTAGGCTTCAAATCCGAGTTCATTGTATTTAGATTTGTGAAGCTTTAGATTTTCATGGCTGCGTTCTTTTCTGTAGTTTTATTGAATGAATAATTGGTTTTCCAGTAACTGGAAGGCCGCAGGCACCCCAATTACTGAGGCCCAAGGTGAGAGGAATAGGAATGATATCCAGATAAAGGGCTACTGATGTTCAAAATAAAATACGCCGTAGGCCCACAATTCAGCCGAAGCACCGCAGATCTAGCAAAATCGGCGCGTAGCGCCGACCTTTTGCTAGTCTGGTACTATTTCATCTTTCATCTGTTCTTTTGTAAAGATGAATGGAATTGTTTCCTTTACTTGCTCATGCCCTTGCACACTTGGCTGTCATCAGCAGGGCCAGAGCATGAATTTAACAGAGACCATTTTGTGAAGATATATTTGCATCATAGTTATCAGCAATTGCTTGAACGAGACCGAGTTGAGTGATATTCCATTCATGACTGCTCTTTGTGGCAGCAGCTGCAGCTGATGATTTAAATCTCAAGACTTCATCATAAGAACATGTTACACCAAAGTCAAATAAGTGTGCAAGGAGTTTTTTTTTTTTTTGTCTCACAAGTAGACCAAGAGCTTATTTGTAGGGCAGTTGGATGCTTGGTGACAATGCTAGTAAGCATGTTCCCAATCAAAACAGCAGGCTAAGTTGATTGTAGCTGTTCCGATATGGCAGATAATAATTTTAGTAAAGTGGAACTGGCCTCTTCAGAAGCTGTTTCTACATCAATGCGAGTTTTATATTTGTGCTGTTTAGGAGCCACCTATTTCGATTCATTCATAATTTGTTTTGTTATTCTCTCAATCGTTATATTTTCCTCATCATCATCCACTATTCTTAAGAGGTTGAAGGCTATCCCTCGAAATAGGATAATGTTTGCCAGACCTCCTGAAAGCACAAGTAACTCGGCTTTGAATTGATCTACCAACTTCTGCACAAGTGTGTGTCGAGACAGTATACGCCCACCATTTTGGCTGTACAAGTTGAATATTTCCACTGATGTCTCCACACGTGATTTATCATCTTGCATGACCGACACTATATTATTAAATGTAGGTTCTCCATGTCCTGAGCTTTGAAGGCTCTCTGATGAACAATGCATCACTGATCGACGAGCCATGAACCGCTTCCTACAGTCATGATATCTGGCATCTGCAGATCACTGAGGGCAGACTGCACTCCCACTCCCACTCGTACTTGTCTAGACCAGTCGTCATTACGTTCATCACACACAGCTAGCACAACTTCTTTAAATGTTTTGTTGCCAGGGCCACGCTCAGCCATTTTCGCCATCGATTCGGATTCCGTGGATCATGATCTTCATAGACTTCCCCACAGAAGATACAATGCTCCAAAAATGTGAATTTTGGCACTTCAGACTGGCAATTCCGTTTCAATGGTGAGTAATCAGATCTCGGTTTATATGACATGATGAAGCATATGACGAAACAGTTTTGGTGGCATGGAATTGTCAAGTTGGGATTTTCATCTAATAGTTTTTGAAGATCAGTGTGTATGTCATCACGTCGTTGGATGCTGGCTTTGATTATTTTAAGGATGCGTTCATGTCCAGCAACAATTTTTTTGTTTTGCTCCACATTTGAAGAAACAATCCTCCATTTTGTGACAGACCAGCATGAATCAGCAAGTTACCAGATTTGAAAAAAAAAGATAGAAAACTGTTACATATGGGCATTAACATACATGAAGTTCTAATTCAGCTGTGTGACAGCGTGTAGACTAGCTTTTATATTATACACATGATGTGCATGGAAGTAACTATACATGACATTAACAACAACTAGTATAGTAAACCTACTGATCTACAGCCAGCACGTGCCATGGAGAAACTACAGTTGTTTTATATAAACTGCATATTTGTTGTATGTACATTGATATGTGTAACTCACCAGTGTCTTTTTAGAAATATATTGACATTTCAAAGCCAACAATTTCTCTTTGTCTGCCGTTTTTAGACAGAGTAACTTAAGAAATATTAAGAAAATACCATTTTTGATGAAAGAAATGGAATCTTTATTCTTGAAAACATAGTTATAGATATCAAAATCATTCTGCTTAGGTGGTCATTTTGGCCACCATCTTGAATATGAAGTTCCTCAAGGATGCCAGGGTGGCATCATCCAGATTCTGAATACGAACACTTGAAAGATACTATAACCACAAAAAAAACAGTTTGCAGACTATTTCCACATTCAAACACTGGCTGCCAGACTATTAGTTTGTAAATTACTCGTAGATACATACAAAATGTATCATTTAGGGTATGCAGTATGCACTAATAGCTGCCATCAAGTGAAAAGAATATGAAATTTTTAGTTTGTCTTGGTGTTGAGTATTAGTTTATATCCGAAACATTTTGTTCATAAAGGTTTTATTCAGTAACTTTTTAACAGTTGTGCAGTTTGACACGATTTACTTATTTTTTTAATTAGATTAATTAAATTATTTAAATGTACCATAGACATGTTAGAAATATTTTATTTCATCCACTGCAAATGCAGGATTCCATTTCATTTATGAATAACAATTAAATGTTAGTTGCTCGGAAGTCAGGTCTTTATTGAATAAAATTATTTAATTTCCAAATAAATTAATGTATATATTAATTTCCAGGTGAATAAATTTACTCGTGAATACCCAACACATCCTAGTATTGAGTTTCGCGTAGAATGTTCTAATTGCGGCCGCCCTTGTAGGGATGCCCAGTGCCATTATTGCAAGAAGTTGCCTCACATTTGCTCAATTTGTCGTCTGCCAGTTAGAGGTAAATTGAGGTTTATTTACGAAATGTTTCAGTGCGGGCGCGCGTGTTTGAATATATGCCAATAGGAGCGGATGTTTTTATGCGTACGTTATACGTGTACAGGTAAATAGTTTACTTTTTATTGTATTATTAACGAAAAACATCTCGTATTGAAATTGAAATTTTTACTCTATATTTTGTAGGATCGAGCAATTTTTGTTTGGTTTGTGGTCACGGAGGTCACACTCATCACTACTTCGACTGGTTTAAGGAGTTCGAAGACTGTCCTTCAGGATGCGGTTGCAAATGTCTTGTTGAAACGGAGGAACTTTTTAACTGACTATTTGGGCTGTTTTACCGGTGCAACGAACTGTTGTGCGGATGCGTTAAATGCAACCTGATTTCCGCAGTAGAAATTTATTAAAATTTCTTGTATTTATTATTGTGTTGTAACATTTATCTAATTTGAATTAATTTTTTTTATATCAAGTGCCTACATTATAAAAATCTACCTCCCAATAATTTTTGGGACGAGCGCAGTGCTTGAAATCCAGAAAGGAGGAACAGCGAAGTGAAATAGGCCTAATGTGATTGGAAAAAATATTAAGTCGATAAAGTTTTCCTCACTCAAGATTATGCTGTTGGTGCCTTCATTAGGCCTATACGTCGTTTACACTGATTCGACAATTTAGATTCATCTTTAAAGTTCATCCCTTCAAACTATGTTCTGTTTATGCTGTTAAACTTTTTTTGTTAGATTTGGTTGTGGATGTTTCAAGAACCGAAAAAATTATGAATTATTCTTCATCATAGTTGCGTAATTTTTAAGAGAAATTACAATTAAATTTATTGAAAGAAGGGAGGGAATGATAACGTCAACTCGCGAGTTTAAGAAAATATTTTACTCAACCCATTTAAAATTGTTATTTGCAAATTTATTTTTATTTTATGAGCATAAAAGGTGTTGAAACGCTCTGTTACTAAAAGAACACTTTTCTGGGCGGAAAAAAAATTACTGCAACGTTGAATTTTCTCTCGAGAGCCGCTGAAGAGATTTGTGCATAAAAATAATTTCGTACCAGCTTAGCGGGAGTTGGGAAATGACTAGCGTGAGATGTCCAATACTGCAGTGAGTCAGCGTCATCGCTGACACGTTTGACATTACTGTAATGTGTTAATGTATCAGTCCATCTTTTGCTGGATATCATCAGATGATGCAAACTGATAGATAATGAAGCAACATGACTTAGGAATGCAGCCGTACGTACTGCAGCCCTTGGTTAGAGACTTAAGAATCTCTACCATGATTATGTACATTTTTGGGGGAAGACGTGCATGTGTCTTTTGTAACAGTTCAGCCCTGCTAATGAATTTCTGCTCACCGCACCAACACAATTTTTAATTGGGGATCCGGAGATGATGATGATGATACAGATACATCCTTTTACAGTTAGCATCACCTCGCTATTGTAGGATTTCTACGTAACATTATACTACTTCAGAAAGAAAACTGAGAAAAGCCACCTGTTTCGGAGTCAAAACTTCGGCGAGAAGAATATTAATCATGCATTCGATGATTCGTATCTTGTATAAAAAAGATTTTCTCGGATAGCATAACCTTGAACCTCAACTTCAGAGAACGTCAGACCTAATAAGTAATTATATTTTGTTTCCATTATAATTACAGTACGTTAAAGCAATTGTGACAGTTACATGGGTCCGTGTAATTACACTCCATTACAACTAGTTTACTCCAGGAAAAGCATTAAATTCATGCAGTAATTTTAAATTCACTGATGGAATGTTACTAATTACAGATGTAAACATTAAATTTAACCGAAAATACACCTAGGGAGCAAGATCATTTGAAAATTATGATAAAAATAGCGGAGGTACCTAATTTGATTTAAGTTTTGCATATATATATATATATATATAAATAATTTTTTTTGTTTGTTTTATTACTTAGGAAAGTGATGATGCCATATTATATTTTTGAAAATGTGTGTATTATTTCATAGTTATAATTTACAGTATTAGAACATACATATATATATATATATATATATATATATATATATATATATATATATATATTATATATACACACACACACACACACACTTTTAAACATTATTTACATTATATACATTTATGGCTGTGCCAATATTGTGTAATAAAACAGAAGATTTCCTTCATTAAACTTTTTCATTCTGTGATATTACACTCAATATGTATTGCAATGAATATTTACATAAAAATAAATTTTAACTTCGGTGATCCACTGACTGATTTCTACACTTGTGACGTTATTGCGGATGAGTGTAGATCCCTCCATGCTCTGATAAATAAAAGGTAGATAATTAGTTCAATATTTTCTCCTATTCATTGTTCTTTTGTAATTTCTAAAGATAGTTAAAATGACTGTTTACGCTAGTTACATAAATCACTAGGAATATTTTAAGGTTCTTTCAGGAGTATGAATAATTGTTAATTGCTGATTTGTATGGAGCATGAATTTTGTGATGGATGGTAATCATAAACTGCGAGTAAATAAATATATTACACAGTTCACACCCCTGGTTTGAAGTGGCCAGAGTCCAGAATTATGAGCCACTAGTTTCTGATTGCGAATATATTAATCACCTGGTATTAATTTTTTTTTTAGTATTAAAGCCACCTGTTCAGATTGTCACGCATTCTGGGTTTAACTGGAGACTGCAGTCTGGAAGGGTCACCCATGTCGGACAGGCTAGTGGGGGAATTGAATTGAAAGAATAGTAGTGCGTCACCGGTGCTTTGACTGCCAAGGTCATATCGCGCCGAAACTAAAATAGAGAGAGCGCAAAGAAATGGGAGGAGAGAAACACTGGAGAAGGAGCAGCGGAAGAAAGACCGTGAGAAAAGAGAGAGGGCGGTAGGAATAGCGAAGAGAATGAGTGAATGAATTAATGAATGAATGAATAGCAGTGCTTCACCGGTGCTTCAACTGCTAAGGTCATATTCCGCCGAAACTAAGGTAAAGAGAGAGCACAAGGAGATGGGGTAAGAAGGACTTTGAAGGAGTAACCACTAAAGAAAAATCGTGGGAGAGAAGAGTAAAGGCACTATGAACAGCAAAGGGAGGAAGAAATTACGCCAAAGTCATATTAAATAGACCCCCCCCCCCCCCCCCCCCCCCCCCCCCCCCCCCCCCCCCCCCCCCCCCCCCCCGCCCATGGCCTAAACCATTAGAGGTAGTTAAACTAAACATACTTTACAAAAGAGAATTTAATCCTGCATTTAATGAGAAACAATTAAAACTTGGTGTTTCCGCCATTGGCTTCCAAGACAGCCTGAATTCGCTTTGGGTAGCTTGCCAAAAGTGGCGTGAATAGATCTTGATCGTTACGCAAATTTGTTAAAACAGTTTCAATGTGTTGCGTCATTGTATCCTTCGAAAAACGATTTGCTGCAGGTTCTTGAAACAAGACACATTCAACCTTGTCCTTTATAACTGATCCAATGTGTTCACAGACGTTCAGGTCAGGAAAATTTCCTGGCCATTCTCCATTTCCAAAGAAATCGATCTCATGGTTCCGCAACAACTGTTGAGTGGTTAATACCTTAAAGCAGGGGGCCTTATCGTGCAGAAGTGTGACCCTGATCGACATCCATAACATTGTTTGGGTTTCTTAGAAAAGGAATGACATGCTGGGATAGAATAATATCACGAAAATACTGTCCATCCCAACTCCGACCATTTGGCTTCAGCACCCACATGAACTTCTTTGCAGTTAACAAAACAAACACACCAACACAGTCTGGACCTTTTAATAATTCGCGATAATGTTCATTGTCATCGATTTTATCTGGTGGTGTGGCCCACACTCGATCATTTTGGTAGTTAGGCCGACGTGTTATGTAAACAAAAAATTCATCGGAGACAGCTAAATGCATGAAATCATCCACAACCCAATCTTCAAGATAATGGGCAAACCACATTCTGTCATCGATGTTAAATTGAGTTTTTCTTGGCTTTGGAAGTTCATGCCAAGGCTTTAAACCTTGCCTATGACCGTACAGTCGAATGATCTCGCCACTAACGATCTTTCCTCTCAACACTTCGATCTCTCTAGACAGTGGTCGGCGAACAGGGGTAAATTACCCCAAATGGGGTACATTTAAAATTTTTGGGGTAATGCGTGCGGTATGAGAGACACCATATGCAACAATTTTAAGAGCAATTGGCTTGTTTTTGTTTACTTTGAAGTCTGGGGGTAATTTCATTTTACTCAAATAGATTTCTGGGTAATACCCAAAAAAGTTCCCCGACCCATGCTCTAGAAAGTTTAGCACAGCTGTTTTTCCGCTTACGTGTACCGCTTTCAATGATGTCCTTTGTTTCCTGAGAGAGGCAAATTTGGGCGCCCAGATTTGGTTGTATCGATTTCACATTCATCCAAAGTTTTATTCCAATTTCTTTTGACGAAGTCCTCACTTCTTCGCAACTTTTTGGGAACCCATGAACGTGTTATAAAGGTGGCTCCAGCATCACGAGCTTCCCGAAATGTTATTGCTTGTATGCGATCTATCACACGTTGCCTCTCCGAATCACCAATTAATTGAGAAGCCATTATATTATCACTATCAGCTAGAGTAATTTTAATACCTGCAATAAATAATTTTATATATTTTTATAATCACTAAAAACTATTTCGATATAAGTAAATATGTAAGCTGCAAATGGTGGGGGCTAAGGTTTTTTGGAACCCCTTAGAAGGCCAGTTTGACAGAGAAAAGAAAAAAGTGTGTTCTTTGGCACTGGCGTACAGTCACCCAACAAAAGAGTAAGAGTGGAGCCTGAAGGGCGAAAAGGGAGGAACTGGGAGCGAGTGACAGCAAAGGCAAGAGACGCCAAGAGCAAATGTGAAATGGAGAGAGGCATTCCGCAAGGGCAGGAGAGGGCAACATCTGTCATAAGGTGCCCATGCGTGAGACGAGTATGACCGATGCGTAGGCGCATCAGAGCGGTCTCTAACCGTCGTTCACGCTGACAGGAGGAAGGCTACTGACGAATTGTGGGCTTCAACGCCCTCAAGGAATTCCCGCCGCCACCGCCGAAGGAGTGCTTCCCGGAAAGCCCTCGTAAAGTCCGACGCCGGGAGAGGCATGTTAGGGTCGAAAGGCAGGGAGGACACCTCTCTCGCCGCATCGTCCACGCGTTCGTTCCCCGGAACACCAACGTGGGAAGATACTCAACAAAAGGCGACAACCTTACGACGTGATGAAAGGAGGAGCAGCCAGTCCTGGATCTGTCACACCAGTGGGTGCGGAGAGACAAGAGAAGATAGGGCCTCAAGAGCGCTACGGGAGTCAGAATAAATAATAAAAGATGTAAAAGAGAGTGAATGAATGAATAGCAGTGCTTCACCGGCGCTTCAACTGCTAAGGTCATATCGCGCCGAAACTAAAGTGAGGAGATGGGGTAAGGGGGAATTTGAAGGAGTAACAGTTGAGGAAAAGTCGTGAGAGAGAAAAGTAAAGACGCCATGATTAGGAAAGGGAGGAAGAAATTACACCCAACCAAATCATATTAATTAGAGAGTAGAAAGCCAGTTTGACGGAGAAAAGAGAAAAGCGTGTCCTTCGGCACTGGCGTAGTCACCTAATAATATAGTAAGAGTGGGGCCTGAAGGGCAAAAAGGGAGGAACTGGGAGCGAGCAACGGCAAAGAGAGGACAAACCAAAAGCAAATGTGAAACAGAGAAGAATGCCGCATGGGCAGGAGGGGGCAACATCTCCCGTCATAAGATGCCCATGCGTGAGGCGAGTATTACCGATGCGTAGGCGCATCAGAGCGGTTTCTAACCGTTGGTCACGCTGACACGAGGAAGGCCACCGTCGAATCGTGGGCTTCAACACCCTCAAGGAATTCCCGGACACATCTTCCCACTGGTGCTGCCACCGCCGAAGGAGTGCCTCCCGGAAAACCCTCGTAAAGTCCGACGCCGGGAGAGGCATGTTAGGGTCGAAAAGTAGGGAGGACACCTCCCTCGCCGCGGCGTCCGCGCGTTCGTTGCCCGGAATACCAATGTGGGAAGGTACCCAACAGAAGGCGACTACCTTACGGCGTGATGAAAGAAGAACCAGCCAGTCCTGGATCTGTCACACCAGTGGGTCCGGAGAGAGAAGAGAGGACAGGGCCTCAAGAGCGCTACGGAAGTCAGAATAAATAATAAACGATGTAAAGGGGAGCTGAGAAAGGAACCGAAGGGCCAAAAGAGTAGCCGATAGTTCCGCTGTAAAGATAGAAGGTGCTGGGGAGAGGGATAACGATTTAATTTCAGATGGGAAAACGGCCGCGCAGCCCACTGCAAGTGGAGAGCGAGAGCCGTCAGTGAACACTGGGATAAAGTCAGCATGGGAAGAGGAATGGGATAGGAATAATTGTCGAAGGGCAGATGGATGGAACTGGGACTTTGGTACAGTAGAAAGGAGGGAGCAATACGGAGAGGAGAAATGGTTCATGGGGGGTAGTTGAAGGGGAAGAGGAGAACACTCGTCCTTCCACCCCCAGAGAAGACAGGACGGGGACCATTCGGAGACCAAACGGTCGGATGAAGTGGGGATGACGGTCAAAGCATGCCACAGTGGAAGGTCCGAAGAGGGATTAGAAGACCGGAGTGGGAGAGAACTGCCGAACACGAAAAAGGTATTTGAGACCCTCCAAGGTACGATGGGCATCCAATGGGAGATGGCCACTCTCTGCATACAGGCTAGCGATTGGAGAAGATCGGAATGCGCCAGTGCTGATGCGCACACCTAAAAAGCGAATTTGGTCCAGCATGCGCAGAGCGGAGGCAGGAGCGGAGGAATAGGCCTGACAGCCATAATCCAATTTACTTTGGGCCAGGGAGTGGTAGAGCCGCCAAAGAGTATGGCGGTCAGCACCCAAGTCAGTATGAGAGAGGAACTTGAGAAGGGTCCAAGTCTGAAGGCACGAAGCCTTCAGAGACTTCAAGTGGGGGATCCAGGAGAGGCAGGAATCAAGGAGGAGACCCAGAAATCTAGTTTCGGGCACAACGGGGACTGGTGATCCATAAAGAGAGAGAGAAGGAACGGCAGTTCAGCGGCGGCGGCGGCGGCAAAAGTGCATTGCCACCGTATTCGAAGGGGAAAATCGAAACCCGCGATCTGTGGCCCATCTGGAGACCGAATCCAGGTCCCGCTGGAGGAGACGTTCAAGGAAGACAGGTCGGGAACCGGAACAATATACAGCAAGGTCGTCGACATAGAGGGTGACCGTAATCCCCGGGGGCAGAGCCACCGCCACGTCGTCGATCGCCAAAGCGAAGCAGACGACGCTCAGGACGCTGCCTTCGGGGACCCCCTCCTCCTGCGAATGCACAGAAGAGAGGGAGGTACCCATCTGAACACGAAAGGAACGGGAAGACAAAGTTGGAGATAAAGGGAGAAAACCTCGGAATCCCAAAAGATAAAGTTTACGGCAGGTCCACCACCGCTAGGTGGTGTCATACGCTTTCTCCAAATCAAAAAAGACTGCATAAAGGTGACGCCGCTCTGCAAATGACATCTGGACCACAGTTTCCAACTGAATTAAGATGTCACTGGTGCTACGGCTCCTGCAAAAACCGGTCTGTGTAGGAGAAAGTAAATTGTGGCGTTCTAGGTTCAGACGCCAGTGATGGCTATTGGACGGTAGTTGAGGGGAGATGTCGGGTCCTTACCGGGCATAGGAAAGAGGAGCACCAGTGCTTCCTTCCAACAGGAAGGAAAGATGCTCTCCACCTAAATCCAATTATAGAGAGTGAGCAGACAAAATAAAGAGCCGAAGGGTGTAGTTGGCGGAGCATATGTAAATGAATGCCATCGGGGCCGGGAGCAGACTTGCCGCAAGAAGCCAACGCCGAACGCAGTTCCGACATGGAAAAAAAAACGGTTGTAAGGGAAGTTATTGGGGGTCTGGAAAAGATGTGGAGAGCGAGCAAGCAAAGCCTTACGTCTGAGGAAAGCGGGATCACGGTGGTTGTGTCGGGAGATGGAGGCAGTGGTCGAGGCCAAGACCTCGGCCACTGTAGTAGGGGACGATACTGGGTTTCCGTCTGCCATAAAAACAGGAGGCGAATGAGAAAAGGGTTTGCCGGAAATCTTCCGGATCTTGTTCCAGTTTTGGGAGAAAGGGGTGCGAGAAGTGAGAGAGAAGACAAGTTCGCCAGGAAAGGCGGCGGGCTTCGCGGACCGTGCGACGGGCCTGAGCTCGCGCACGTTTGAAAGCCATTGTATTAGCAAGGGATGGGTTGCGTTGAAGACGACGAAAGGCTGAATTCTTAGCTCGAACGGCTAAGGCGCATGTTGGGGTCCACCATGGGGGCGGAGGTGCGGGGAAATGTCGATTTGGGGATTGAGGACAGGGCGGTACAAGTGACGTGATCGGTAAGGTAGGCGGAGGCAGCGTCTATCGTCAGAAAGTTACTTAGAACTGCAAAGGTTTGGCTTTCAGACCGGAAAAGAGGCCAGTCAGCTTTGGCAAGAGACCATCGGATAGGAAGAGCAGAGGAGTCGGAAGTTTGGGACGTACGGAGGAGGAGGGGGAAGTGGCCACTACCGTAAAGGTTTGGAGTAACAGACCAAGAGAAATCCAAGAAGGCGGAAGGAGAAACAAGCGAAAGATCTATGGAGGAAAACGTACGGGTCTGGAGGTGAAAAGCTGTGGGTTGACCAGTGTTCAGAAGACACAGGAGTAGTTGAAAGAAGGGAGACCACAACGCCACCCCGCTTGTTGGTGACAGTGTCACCCCACAGAAGATGCGTTGAAGTCTCCCAGTTGGAGGAAGGGGGGAGGAAGCTGTAAAAGGAAAGTAGAGAGATAATTTGCAGAAACTTCCTGAGACGGGGAGAGATATAATGAACATATTGAATATAATCGGTCAAGGAAAACCCGGGCCGCAACAGCCTGGAGAGGGATACGGAGGGGAAGGGGAGTAGACGGCACGTTGGAGCGGACAAAAACGGCCGTACCCCCACGAGGGGCTGTATCGGTGGGAGGGGGGAGAGGTACGATGTGAACCTGTGGAGAGAGCGCAAAGGGCGAACCCCAAGTTGGGTCTTCTGAAGGTAGACACACACTAGGGAAGAATCTCGGATAAGGAGAAAGAAGTCCCCCCCCCCCCCCCCCCCCCCCCCCAATTAGGGAGAAGGCCACGACAATTCTGTTGGAAGATGATAGCCATCACGTGC
The DNA here is from genome assembly GCA_023014485.1 of Bathynomus jamesi. NCBI lineage: Eukaryota > Metazoa > Arthropoda > Malacostraca > Isopoda > Cirolanidae > Bathynomus > Bathynomus jamesi. The sequence goes on along the minus strand of JAJOZX010006922.1, from coordinate 214,715 downwards.
GGTAAACAGGAGAGGGGGCGAGAAACGTTGTAGGGCGAGACTTAAAAAAATGACCAGTAGGACGAGTAGACCAGACTGTGGGGAGCGGGGCAGGTTAAAGAAGAAGAGGTCGAAGAGAGGATAAAAGGAAGTGGAGGGAGTTTGGGTTTCGGGGTGAATAGGGGAAGGAGGGTGCAAAGCGGGGCGGGGTGAGTCCAATTTCCGGGGTGGGGGTGGAAGAGAGAATGCCGGGGGCATCGGAAGGTCAAGAAGGGGACGGGGCGAAGGAGACGAGGGATACGAAGCAGGGCGGGGTGAATCCGGTTTCCGAGTGGAGGTGGAGAAGAGGATGCTGGGGGCATCGGGAGGTCAAGGAGGGAGCGAGGTGGAGGAGGAGGAGGGATAGGGTGGATGTCAACTTAAACTCGAAGTTCAGAAGCTGCACAATCACCATCAGGAATAGAGGAGGGGAGGGGACGGTCGCGAAGGGAAGCGGAGGAACTCAGAGGAGCCGGCAAGACGAGAGGGCTCCCTGTAGACGGGAGGGGTATGGGGGCGGGAGGGAAAGAATTGGTGGGGAAGGGCGAGAGAGGACGAGGAAGTGGGGGACCTGAGTAAGGGAGCTTGGTAGAGGGATCCAAACGCCGGGGGCTGGCGGTGGGTCGTTTAACAGAAGACCGCGGAGGGGAGGAGAGACCAGGAGAGGGAGCGGTTTTCGATATATATATATATGCTGAAATGTCAGCAATGGTTTCAGGAGGGTGAGTAAGCGGGTTATTTGTTACTGAGGTGGAGCAGATGGGGACAGTGGAATTGGAAGTGGAAGTTCTTGGGAGACGGGGGTGTGGAGACGACGAGAAGGTAGAGGACGGGTGGATGAGGCTTAGAGGGATAGGGTGAGGAAGAGGACGATACAGAGGTGACCGAAGTCCGGGACGAACAGGGGGTAGCCGGGTGGGAAGAGGACGGTACAGAGGTGACCGAAGTCCGGGACAAACAAGAAATAGCCGGGCGGGAAGAGCGCAGTGTTTGAGTGAAGGTTAGGCCTGGACGCGCGCTTCCTGGAAGCTGACCTTGTCAGATTCCCGGACTGACAAGACCTCACGCTCGAATAAGTAGGTAGGACAGGAAGGGGAGGAGGCGGCGTAGTCATCTCCACAGTTGGCACGGCGGGGAGGATTGGAACAGGAGGAACCATGTGTCAGAGACGTGGAGTTAACACAAATACCAGGGGAGCTACGGCATGTCTTACAGACATGTCCGAACCTCTGGCAAGTAAAACACCGGCGTGGTCTGGGGATATAACGGCGGACCGGAAATTGAAGATAACCGGCCCTAATTTTCTCAGGTAACTGGGAACGAGCAAAAGTAGGGATCAATAAGGGAGATGGAATCCTTGCCCCCTGAACCATACGGGGGGTCAGTAAACACGGGTCACCTTCTGAGAGGAGAGGCGGGTGAGAAGATCCGACTCCGCATATTTCAAAAGGCAGAGAGCATGAACCACACCCATAAAGGAAAAGTGGGGGAGGCAGTCCAAGGGAGCAGAAGCCAGGGTTGAGAGGAACGAAACCTTCTGGTACTGGGCTCTGGAGGAGACTTCCACCGTAAAAGAGCCATCGTTCTGGGGCCACATCTGTCCGGGATCGCCACAACGGGAAGTGAAGTCATCGTAGACCTTAAAAACATCCCGCTATGAGAGATGGGGGGAGGCAGTCCAAGGGAGCAGAAGCCAGGGTTGAGAGGAACGAAACCTTCTGGTACTGGGCTCTGGAGGAGACTTCCACCGTAAGAGAGCCATCGTTCTGGGGCCACATCTGTCAGGGATCGCCACAACGGGAAGTGAAGTCATCGTAGACCTTAAAAACATCCCGCTATGAGAGATGGGGAGAGGCAGAAGAACTGAGGACAAGAAACCGAGGATAATCAGGGTCAGAGTCGTCGGTCCCTACGAAGGGGTCAAAGGACTTGAGGAAATAAGACGTACGAGAAGTCTTATAACGAGGAGGACGCGAGTGTTCCGCAGCCCGAGGGGGGGTTCAACCCCATCAAGATGCGGGCTTCCAGTGGTAGAGGACTCGAGGGCCTGGTTACCCACCATCCGAGTGCTTAGAGGAGTAGTAGTCTGGGAATTAGAAGCAGAGTTCGTAAACCGAGGAGTAGAAGAAGCCATAGCAAAAAAAAGGAAACTTCATTCCCCGCCCGCATCCAGCCACCACCGACTCCAGCAAGGGACAGGCGAATCGTGGGCGCACACGGTCCCACCGCCAATAGATGTCACGCAGGGGAGATACACCCATACCCAGTCCCTGTGCCTTAAAGGCAGCTACTCTCATCCATCGCGCGGTGAGACATGGGAGGGACAGGGCTTGGGTTTGGTTTAAGAGCGACAAAGGTGAAGGATAACCACCTCCCTCACCCAAGGTCCAAGGAAAGAGTCCAGTGAAGGTACAAAACAGCCAAATACGAGGAAAAAATGCCAGAAGGATTAGGTGGCGGGGAAGAAGGGGAAAGAAACATAAACAGGAGATCAGCCGGGTCCAATGGTCCACGAAGGCAGAGAGAGCCCTTACATCGGAGGAAGATGCATTCCCACATTGGCCATAGAGGGACGCGCCCTATAGCTCCGGACAAAGCAAAGGCTATAATGTACTCAATAATAAAACTGAATAACTGATGATGGAGAAGGGAGGAGTGAAGACGCGTTCAGTCACCAACGTTGGTTGGTAAATCACAGCATAATTGCTTTCCCAGAGACAAGGTTGGCATCCAAGAGAGAAGTCCTGGGCCTGTCTCAGAGATATGTTGCAGCCACCACCGATGCCATTCTCATATGGGAAAAGGCCCATGCAGAGTGGCAAGGGCTGTCAAAATCAATCTCCCGCAAAAACGTGATAACCCAGAAAAAAACGGTTATCTTTTTAAAATCCACTTGGATGATCTGTTTGACGTGGCTCACCAGAATACGATGACTCTTACCTCTCGGATAAGGAGAAGGAAGTCCCCCCCCCCCCAATTAGGGAAAAGGCCACGTTAAAATCAGAAAAGACGAACACAAAACCGACGCCAATATCGAAACAGAGTTCGCATGGCGGGAAACGTATTCCAAGAGGAGACGGAAGTTCATTAACGGGGATATTTGACTTGGCGGTATATGGAGAAGCTGAAACCCACTCACCAAACAGTAGGCCCAGTAACGGAAAGACTGGGGACAACGGGGGTGACTGTCGTAAAGGGAGAACGGGTCCCCACTAAAATACGAGTGGGTAAGTCCAGAGACCGTTGAACGCGGCATCAGAATCCAAGGGTCAGAGACTGGTGATGCAGATCCAGAGGAAGCTCCCGGACATCACTCAGAAGGCTCGGGATACCGGTGTAATAGGTCGCAACCAAAACCTGAAGCCTAGCAGGTGTTGGTGAGAAGTATACCTGGCAGCAATAGCCAAGCTTCGGCCTAGCCAGTGCCCGATACAAGTGGAGACGAGAGGTATCGGCAGCACTTCTCACAGCCTCGAACGTTTCAGTAGAAGTGTTGCTGGTTTTACGTTTAATCGGTTTTTAAAGTTTCCAATGTCTTGGTAATTTGTTTGAAGACGCTCTCCTTTAGATATTCCCTTAAGAAGAAATCGCAAGGATTGGGATCAGGTGACAAAGGAGGTCACGCAAGAGCAGAGTCGCGTAGGTTGGGTACCGTCTCCAACTTTTCCCGCTATCTAAGCGAAGTGATTTTGCTGTGTTTAAATACTATATAGTTTCGTGTGTGTTTATTTTTTTGTTATATGTTTTCTTTTTCACCATAACTCGTAATCTCTCGTGCGAAAATTATATAGTCACTCATTTCTTAAATCAAAAAGTATTAACTAGCATCAACCCTCGCCTTTGTAAGATATAGGAAATTAAATTATTACAATTATTAATTTTCTTTACTGACATATTCAACATTTAGAATCTGAATCACTCGCATTTATTTTTATGTAATTAAGAGCATAGTAATATAATTATAGGATTACCTGAAGATCAGGGCCCCCAGCCTTTGTTAGGTTAGTTAGCCTTATAGCCTTAACCTAACCAATTGTTAGGTCAACTGTACGTCCTTGACGATTGGTTAGGTTAAGTCGTGATAGTTTCGTTAGTCCCTTATAAGGCTAACTAAAGAAGGCTGGGGGCCCTGATCTTCAGGTGATCCTAATTATATTTAAATTATATAATTTCGCCATAGAAACTATTCATAAAACACGTGGTGCACGCTACATTCTAATCCTTTAATCCTCTTAGCATCGTTCTAAACTGAACTCGGGTTATCGCATGGCAGTTGTAGGAAATTCTTTTATTTAATCTCCTTTAAAACCTTTTGTACATTCCCTTTATGAAACCTTTTGTACATTCCCTTAAGTTTTGTTCCAAAATAAATAAATTAATTAATATGCCTCCGAAAATCCATAAATTTTATTGTTCTGTGGCTTTAGTTACAACGAGAAAGACGGAGACCATGTCTGGTGTCGACAATAAACTCTCCAAGCAGGAGGAGCGGGCGTAGAATAGAGAAGCTGGCAGCACTAATCGCGCGGAGGCAAACCAAGGAAATGAAGGCACAGGCATATGTCGTCCAGCTGCAATCCACTTCTAGCAGTTTCAACACAACCAGTGTTTCGTCACATTCGGAGAATGATGCTTCGGCCAACTTCCAAAGGAGTCAAGGCTACGCGGAACTGTGCCTTTTGTCACCAGTCAAGTTGCGTCTGCGTTGGAGAAGAACCAAGGTCTCAGACAGGAAAGTGGGCCACATCTTCACAGCTATGTCAGATCACCTCCAACACCCGACCGAGGAGCTGATTAATTATAATATATTATCAGCCCCAATGGAATCCGATGGGCCCGGATGAAATACTGAAAAGCCTATGCGAAGGGGGTGAAGGCCACATTTCCTTCTAGAGTCCCCCGCAGGCAGTGGTAGCATTCAGCCGGTTCGCACCGGTTCTTGCGAACCGGTTCCTAAAATTTCCCGAGTTCGCCGAACCGATCCTTAACCCTTTCAGTCCGTGCATGATTTTTCTTTATACCATACGCATTTCGATAAAAACATTTTTTTAGTTTTCATTTCTGACATAGAAGCGGGAGGAGAAGGGGAGGGAAGGGCGAACCGGTTCTTAAAATTTTTGAATGCCACCACTGCCCGCAGGCGAGAAGATTGATCGTCTAGACAGAACGTTGACAAGCTTCTGAGGCTTCTAAAAGGTTAGGTGTGTTGTACCGGCTGCCCAGTTTCTTCACCCCGATTCAACTGCTGTCTCTGTACAGGGGTCTTGTCCGCCCCAATATGGAGTATGTTTCTTATGTGTGGAATGGCTGAACCGACACAGTTCCACTTGACCGGGTGGAATCAAAGGCTTTTCGTCTCATCAATTCCCTGCCTCTTACTGACTGTCTTCAATCCCTCTGTCTTCGCCGCAATGTTGCCTCTCTCTCTTTGCTATTGCTATTATAACGGACACTGTTCTTCTGAACCCTCTAACTGCATGCCGCCTCCTTTAAGGAGAGCACGCAGTACCAGACTTTCGACATATTCTCATTCCTTTACTGTCCCCCCTGTCTATGACCTCCAATCTTTCAAACGTAGTGTCCAGGTATCTGGAAAACCCTGGACCTTGATTTTGGCTCTCTTCTTCTATGAGGGAGAGCGCGTTTTTGCGGGCATTCGCCCCTGGCGTCTCCTTCCTGCATAAAAGAAAAAAATCCCAAGGCTTCTGTCGGACACAGGTGATGATTGATGCTGTACTAACCACGGTGGAACAGTCGAGGTTAAGGGAACGCATTAAGGGACTCGGCTTTGACATAACGATCGTCAACACTGGAGCCGGGGAGGTGTCTGCAGCAAACTAGAAATGTTGATGAATCGTTTACTCCTCCACTTGCCCTGCCGGAACCATGTTAAGAGATTGTGTTAGAGAAGCCCTTTAACCTTAATAATGTCTGTCACCAAATATTGAGTTCTCATCAAATTCCGTGACTATTGGCCTAAAAACAAGCAGGAGGACTACTATGGAAAAACATGCGCGCTTACAACATGGTATCGTATGTGATACCTTTATTTCATAATTAAATATAAATTATTAATTAATTGAATTAAATATCTACAAAATTGCCTCGGGATTGGCGACATAGCCTAATGAGAATGAAATGATTGCCATACATACATAGAACCCGTATGTAGGCGTCGGGCCTGCATAACCACGAGAAACATTTATTATTTCACGTGATCTAAATTTTCCATTGCTAACTCATGAGATTACATCAAGGCAAGGGTCAACAACCTTTGCCAAATCAGCAATTTATACTAAAATACGAAGATTATATTATAGCGGCTTCGGCTCGGAGCTCTTTATGTTAACAGCGAACGCTTTAAACAGGGAAGATGTGCTTCGTCTTCCCGAAAGTTCTGAGTGAATTCCTTATAATATAAAACCTAATAACTATAAAAAGGATAGGCCTATTCCTTCAGGGGTTTAAATAGTGACTGCCTATATTAGTTACATCGAGTGAACTCATTGTGTAACTCCATGGTACCACGGCCCTACATCGAGGAAGACCGTCACGCCCTACATCGAAGCAAACTAAGGCCCAGCGAAAATAAGGTGGGACACTTTCTTTCATTCACATATAGGCATCTAAAATCTTGAGGCTAGAATTACCGAAAACAATTAAATATAAAGAGCTCCTTTGAAGACCTACACAGTACACATACATAACGCTCTAACGAAAAAACATAGGGCTTTTGTCGTTAACTCTCCACTGAAGTCTGCTGGAATTTCCAACGGATGAGGGTAGCAGGCAATCAACCCATAGCTCTATATAGTTTTTTCATAACTACTCAGCAACCAATGATAATGCGGTGAAGGGTTCGGGGTTTCTCCAGGGGTGACGTACCTTCCTTGGTGCCCCCCCACCCCCAAATGAAAATAAACCCATTGCTGCGTTCGTGGATGAGAGTGACGACAGGAATGCACGACAATAAGGATGGTACATTTAATAGGGTAGGCCCCGCACACAACTTTTTCCACAATTAACGGATGTTACAATTTAAGTGGCAGTGTGAACGCATTGATGTCTTTCCTAGTATTAATTTTTCACTTAACTTCAACTGAGTAAGCTAACATTGTTTATAGGTATAATTTCAATTTACCTTTGACTGTTGTTATAAAACACTAAGATGATTTTAACTTTAAACCACAAATATAAACTTATTATGAAACACATTTAAGTTTTATACTTTTAATCTTATGTTCATTCACAGGTTAAACTACATTTAGTTACAATTAATAAACAAGGATAAGCCTTGATCGGGAAACAAATATGCCTACAGAAACGATATAGGCCTAGCGCGTGATATGAATAACTAGGGCCTCGGAAAGAATTCACTCTTGTCGGCCATAGGGGTAAATGAATTGAATTTACTGTTATTAATTCAACTTAAATCTAGGCCCTATTTCCTTATTGCTTGACCAATACAGTCGATACCATTTGAATGTACACTTATCCGGGCTGTACACGTAACAGGGTTACCTACTTTCTGTCTAAGTGGGTTGCTTAGTTGCTGTATGTGAAGAATACGACAGGAGACAGTTAAAAACCAATAAAAAGGAAGTTTTTATTGAGACTGAAACATTCACAAGAGAAATTTAGGATCACCTGAAGATCAGGACCCTCAGCCTTCTCTAGTTAGCCTTATGAGGCTAACTAACGAAAATATCACGACCTAACCTAACCAATCGTTAGGTCAACTGTACACCCTTGATGACTGGTTAGGTTAGGTCGTGATATTTTCGTTAGTTAGCCTTATAAAGCTAACTAAAGAAGGCTGGGGGCCCTGATCCTCAGGTGATCCGAAATTTACATTCACAGTTCTAGAAAACATACATAAATAACTACAGTACATTCAACACAATTTGCATAAAAACATGGCTAAATAAACTACTACTACTTGAAAAAATCAGTGATGGTTTTTGATTCTGAGATTGCGTGTATAATTGCTAAAATATGACGTGAAATTGGTATTTTAGCGTTAAAATTTTGATATTTTCACAGTTCAGAGAGTACATTTACCCAGGTTTTCTGGTTACCGCACACATCATCGTCGAATGGAAAGATGAAGTCATCGGTTTTGCTCTTCAAGCACTGACAGACAACCACCCCCGAGACAACTACAAGGAGTTCCTTGAGCTTATCATCATCTTTTTGGATGGATCTCCTCCAGGGGGAATAAGTTTCCACTATCCAGCGCCCTCCACGGTGCCAGTTGGATGGCCCGCGCCATCTACAGCCTCAAGATGTGGTTATTTCTTAACCAGCTCCCTCTCCCACAGCGGCCGCCCTCATCTCGGGCTAACCTTAGAATGGATCTTAGGGTCTTTGTTAGCCTTAGCTTCTGTAGATCTCAAGGTCCTAATTACAGCAAGATTCACCTGAGAGTCACCTGAAAGATTTCAATGTTTTTGTCACTGAGAAGTACATCACTACATGGTTTACCTTGACAATTTCAGCACCAAAAAGAGACCTCAGGTTCCTCAAGTGGATTCATACTTATCGCCACCAGGGGATCACAAAGGCCGCTACCACCACTTTTGGCCAACATTTGTGGTACCTCCTCGAAATTCATATTGGCTTGGCCTTCTTTGAATCTGTGGTGTTATCTGAAGAGAAAAGGGATATGGTCACATCCATGAAGGAGAAACTTGTTTAGAGGAAACTTCCAACCCCCCAAGAAAGTCATTATCATACAGTCCAGGAATAAAACAACTCCATGACTTTGTCACCACAAAGAAAGACATCATTACGTTTTACAACCCTCGAGATTCACGCCAGTTTCCTGGAGGACCCAAACTAGTGGGAGGATGCCGATGCCTATCTTGAAGGCCAGGCTATTGTAGGCTCCCTGCGATGTAGTCAACGACTTAGCTGAGATCGGATTTCATTTCATCACTTACCCGTGATGAACACCGAAAGCAGTATCTTCTGCAAGTCATCAAAAACCATCGGAAGACCTTTCCCAATCCCACAGAGAAGCCAGCGGTGAAACAACAACACACTGAGTGACAGTGAGTGCTTCGGCACGCATGATACCCTCCCGAGAGAGGGGATAATACCAGAGGTGGGTAAAGTACTTTCATTTGTTACTTAAGTTAAAGTACAAGTAATCTTTAAAAAATGTACTCAAGTTAAAGTAAAAGTACACGTTATCAAAAGTACTTGAGTTGAAGTATAAAAGTAAGTGTTTTATGATGTACTTAAGTACTGAAAAGTAAGTACTTTTTCAAAATGAAATAAAATACACTACAAATATATAATAATATAAAATAAACATTAGGGTGGCCCTTATATAGGGCAAAAACTTTTTTTTTGAAAATTTTTATAATCCCAACCTTCAAAGTAGTTCGAATTGGTGTAAATACACTGCATATAAATTTTGAAACAATTATTCCAACATTTTGAGGTAGCTCAAGCAACATGAAGTTTTAACATATTGAATAATATATAACTATAATGAATACACATGAAAAATGAAACTTATACAGCCATAGAGAGAGTTTTTTTCAAGCTATCTGGGAAGAGACGGCGGTGTTCGTTGACAACTTGTAGAAGAAACTGTAACTGTTCTTCATCGTTCGTAAGATGACTGCTGTATTCTTGAATGAGAGCAACCGCTCTCTCTGCATAGTCATTCACAACGTTGATGGCTCTCACCTTCTCTTTCGCTCGTTTGTACTCCTCCAGTTCGCTCCAGATTGTTGGATCTTCTTTGAGAAAGTGTTCCGATAGATTAAACTTTGTGAATAGAGTTCGGGATCTGTTTGTGACGAAATCCTGTAGTGACTTATCTCCGAAAGTTTTCAGATCAACTTGAACTTTTTTCGGGGGTGGTTCATCGTCCTCCGCGCTACTGTTAGCATTCAGCGCGTGAATCATCTGAATCTTTGTCGAAGCCGAGGTCTTGTCATCAAAAAAGGCCAGAGCAACCAATTCTTCCGAAAGGTACCAGAGATGGTTGGACATTTTGGCCGAGGCGACTTGTGAAATGCCTAGATGTATTGACGAGTAACCCAGCAAATCTTTGAGGAACTGAAGATCATTTGCTGGAGCACAGGGTGCGCTGAGACAAGTGATCCAGGCTTTAAAGTAGAGACGTACTGCAAAAAGGCAGATATCTCATAGACCCTCCTCCTCGCGAAAAGAAAGGTGGAACTGGCCACGAAACATCCATACTTTCAGACTGTAGATGACTTTTGACATCCAAAGGGCATGGTGCATGGACCCTGGAGTCATAAAACCGGTGCCTTTTGCTGGCACTGCTCCGAGGAAGATGCTTGCCAGCTCCAGCAGCTCTCTATAATCGTCTCTCGGTTGAGCTTCAGAAAGCTGTGAGTTGATGAATATCAAAAGCTCCTCTGAGAGAGATTGGCATATGAAGGGATCGGTGAAATAGTTCTGGAAATTTTGTTTGTCAAGACATTGCCACTTAGCTGCAAATTGTTTGAAGAGGGGTACTTCGGGCGCACTCGACTCTCCCATACAATGTTTGAAAACCGCTGCTATTACAAGCTAGTAAATATGGTGACGGCAGGCGAAGAAAAGAAGGTTGCGTCCGAGATTCTGCTCAATCAAGATACAAGCGCCATTTATTCTTCCTGTGTTCGAGCTAGTTGTGTCGAAACTCATACCTTGAACCTTTTCTTTTATTCCCCACTCTCTGAACTCTCTGAGTGCATTACAGACTGCAGTAGATTGAGCTTGTCCAGTTGCAGAAGGTAGTTTCGCCACTATTAGTAATTGAGAGATGCCGCTTCCTGAGACGAGAACTGGCAGACGATCAGAATACTCTTTTCCAGTAATATTGGGCAGTATTTTTCCGTCCCAGTGCACTACGAGAAGACCTTCCGCCTGAAAAGTTTCTTTGAGTAGATGAAACATTGTCTCTCGGTGTTGTTGACGAGAACGCTGAATTGTCTGCCGGTTGAGTGCCAAATCTGTGACATCATGGCCCAGGCTCTTAGCTGTTTCAATCATTACCATTGTTGCCTTTCTGTCAGAGAGTTTGGTACGGTCGAGAACAGCAGATAAGGTTGAGGTAATGACCATCTTTCGACCACGCTGACGAGGCTGATCGCTTGTGCTAGGTCCTGGCTCAGCAGTTCACTCAGGCTCTTCGGGTTTGACTTCAGGATCTGATTCATTGCTTGATGAAGCCTTCATTACTTTAGTAGCCGCCTTCTTCTGTGAAAGGAAAAGAAGGACCAGATTAGTTTTGTGCTTTTATGAAGTAAAATCAGCAGTAAATAAATGTATAGAACCATGAAAATAATGTATATATAGAACAGAAAAGAATAGAATAATGTATATACAGTAAAATATATAGAACCATGTAAATAATAAATGACAGCATTAGATTTTATATAGAGCTAAGCACTTACCCTTGAAGTTTCACGTGTGCGTCTTTGATCCTCTCCCATTTTTCTCTTAGCAGCTCTCTGTTCTTTCTTGTGCAGGCTGACATCAAACCCAGTCATGCAGCCGCGTCGCCCCTTTTCTCGTTGAGCTATCAAAAATTCACGATCCTTGGGGATAGTAATCCTCTTTAAGCCGTCCGCATGTGCAATGTCGAAGAGATCATCGAGCGCACTAATAAACTTCTCTTCATTAGACTTCTGAGTAACTGATGTTCGTTCCTTATTCTTTTTCAGCAGCCTCCAATTTTCGAACACTTCCTCAAGCTTTTCCTTGCAATGATGTACTTCTTTGGTCGGTATTCTAGCTTTCTCCCAGAATGGCAGAATTTTTTTTTATTGTGGCAATAGAGAAAAACACCAAGAGCTTGTCTGATTGATGGTAGCTTGGATCCAATAATTTCAGTAATTTCACTTCCAAGCAAATAAACATCAGTTTTAGACCGCGTATTTTGTACTATACTAGAAGCCATACTTTTTCTGAAATGAAACAAATAGGATTAAATATAATAATAAAATTAAAATTAATTAAATATAATTAATTATAATTATTTCATTAAATATAAAATTAAAATTAATTAAATATAATAAAAAAAAAATAATAAATAGGATTTGAGCACATTGAGCTACCTCTAAAAATTCTTCAAATTCTTTCCTATTTCATGTGTTGCAGTTTTACATGGAATCAAACCAATTCAGGGGGATGCAACACAGAAAATTAAAAAATTTAAAAATAAGGGCCACCCTAATAAACATATTATGGCAAACAGATTTCATTAGGATACAGAATTAGGATTATTATTCTGATTGGTTAATGAAACCCAAATGTTTTGGTAAACAAAATCTGGAATAATCCGGTTTCAGTGTCTTCTCCCTCTCAATACCTGACATTGAGAGGTGGCAGATTAAAAGGGGTTTTTCTCCAGAATTTGTTTACCAATTTTGAATGAAACTGTCAAGCATACAGCCGTTTTGTTACTTCGTACTTTTCAAATTTTCGCAACATTGTTAAAATTACATTTCTTACATTCACACTTGGATTACTTCCCTGAGAATCTCGGAGCACTCAGCGAAGAACAAGGAGAACGGTTTCACAAAGACATCAAGGAAATGGAGAAGAAATATCAGGGAAGGTGGGACATCAGCAATGATGGCTGATTACTGCTGGATTTTGAAACGGGATACTCGAGAATTATTACATAAAAGAAAAGGAACAGCGTGTACTTTCGAGACTAAAAGGCATAATAGATCTCACAAGAAACCTCAGGACAAATAAAGCTGAATATGTAATTGACGTTAATAGTCTTCTTTCTTTTTAAAGTTGTTTGTACTTAAGTTAAAGTACAAAATTTTTCCCAAGATTGTACTTAAGTTAGAGTAAAAGTATTACAAAAAAATGTACTTTCTAGAAAGTACATTCTCGAAAAAGCTACTTAAGTATATCTATTTCACTGCTACCCACCTCTGGATAATACTCAACTCAGAAAAATGGGGTGAGAGGAACACAGAGCTAGCCACTACACCAGTAAACTTCAGGGGTAATATAGGAAAAATATTTATTGTATCTGCGCAAGTCCTAAATATTGTTGCATCTCAAAAAACGTGTACACAATGTTTTCTCTGTAAATGTCACCAATGGTCGTTAGAAAATTATATACAGGGTGGTCCCAAAGTCCCTATCTATTTTGCTGAAATAATTATATTTTTATTTTATTTTATTTTCTACGGGCCATAGATGATAAAGGATGTACAAGAACGTGTGACGGTAGTAACACTACATATCCAAGGGAAGAAGTGCAAAGAAATTTTGGAAAAATTGGTAAGAGATGCCTTTGAAACAAATCCTAGAATGTCAACTCGCACAGCATCACTAGACTGAGCATACCAATAAACGACTGTTCTAAGGATTTTAAAATCAACATTAAAAAAGAAAAGTGACTATATTGAAGTGCTACACGAGTTACACGAACAGTATTATCTAAGACGAGCCGCCATGTGCACAGAATTGATTGAAAAAATTTATACCGAAAACTTATTAAACCACACTCTCTTCAGCAATGAGGCGACGTTCCACACATGCGGAAAGGTTAATCGACATAATTGTCGTATCTGGGCTAGTGAAAAACCAACCGAGTTCTATCAATGGGAGAGAGATTCTCCTAAAGTTAGTGTCTGGTTGGGTATGACGAGATCGAAGATTTACGGACCTCTTTTCTTTGCAGAAGCTACGGTAATGGGGCCAATTTATCTTGACATACTTCAGCAGTTTCTTGAATCCCAGCTTCGTTCCGATGGCGTTCTCGACAATGTTGTCTTCCAACAAGATGAAGCTCCATGTTACTATGCAAACATCGTTCGGGCGTACCTTGATGAGCTCTTACCAAATCGCTGGATTGGACATGATGGAAACAGGCTCTGGCCAACACGATCTCCAGATTTAACACCATTAGACTTCTTTGCATGCGGCTTTATACAGTCTAAAGTTTACAAAACAAAAGTTACAGACCTGCAGGATCTGCGAACCCGCATTGTCGCGGCAGTCGCTAAAATAACCCCAGAGATGCTTGAGAATGTGTTCTGCAATACAGTGGACAGATTTGAGATTTGCAGAGACACTGATGGTGCTCACGTCGAATTTAAGACCTAAGCTTGATAAATAAATATACATCTAATTATGTTACTACATTTTTATCCTAAAATAGTAGTAGTATTTCAGCAAAATAGATAGGGACTTTTGGACCATCCTGTATATGCAGGAATAAGGGCCCCAAGGGCGAATGTCCGCAAAAATGTCCCACCCTGCCTGCCATAGGAGGAGATAGCCAAAAGCAAGTTCCAGAGTTTTCCAGATGCCTGGACACTCTGCGTTTGAAAGATTGGAGATCATAGACATGGGGAAAGATGGATTGAGGAAGGAACGGAGTTTTGAGGCATTAAAACTACAAGTTTTTCTCTGCCCCATTTAGAAATAGTAGAAAGATCAGAGGTCACTGTGACTGTTGATGGTGGTGTGAAGCAGGTGGAGAAGTGAAGGGTGGAATCATCGGCATAGAAGTGGATAAGACAGGAAGTGCGACTTAACAGATCATTGATAAATGAAAGGAAGAGAGTGGGTGACAGGAGAGAACCCTGAGAAGCACCTTTTTAATAGCTTTAGGAGAACCGTGGCAATTTACAAATGCAGCTATAGATCGGCCAGAAAAGAAATCAGAGATGTAGGCATAAGTAAGTGGATAAAAACTGAGGGAAGGGAGGTTGGAAATTAAGGATTTGTGCCAGATTCTCTCCAAAGTTTTTGATATGTCTGACGCAATAGCAAATGTTGATTTGTGCCAGACTCTATCAAAAGCTTTTGATATGGCTAACGCAATAGCAAATATTTCGTCGAAATCCCGAGATGATGATGATCAAGTCAGAAAGATATGCAAGAACATTGCCAGTTGAGCGTCCCTCGCGCAACCCATACTGATGATCTGAAAGAAGTTTGTGCGTAGAGGTATGTTTAAGAACCTTTCTATTAAGGATAGATTTAAAAACTTTAGAAAGGCAAGAAATCAAGGCAATTGGACGATAGTTGGGGAGTTAAGAACGGTCACCCTTCATTTGGACACACTGAAACCCAGTATTTTGACCACTCTGATGGCGTTTGTTTTTCAAAGGTTATTGTTAATTACAGTATTTCTGTCAAAATTGAAGATCTGTAGGCCTATGCTGAACATCTACCAAGTAAACAATGATAAAGATAGCTTCAAATTGAACATACTTTCATTGTTGTGAAGCATGAAAAAAAAAGTTTTTCAATGGATAATGTAAAACACTTTGTACACATATGAGGTAAACATGTATATCTAAAATAACAAGGTTGTGCATAAATGAAGTAAACACTACATATATTCAAAATACAAACATCTAAAAAAATTGCCAGAAACAGCTGAAATTAAATTCACACACAGGATGATTGGGATGTGAAAAGCGAATTCCTTTCTTTTAACTTAGTAAGGTGTAAGCAGCTTCGATCAGAAAAGCTATTCAGTCACAGGCACCAGTACCTACTCATTAGTCATTACTGTCTCAGTGACTCTCATCAGTGATTTAGTGTCTATTTCAGCCTCAGGCATTGCCAAACACGAGTGCCTGTGAACTTCTACGAGCTTTGTGGCCTTCACAACACAATTTTACAATTTTAAAGATACTGTAATACTTGGGAGCATGTTGGATTAATACATATTACAAAAATCTGAAGGGATATAAAAATCTGGTATACAACTAAGCTAATTGTGATACAATGTTCGAAATGTCATGTCAGATAAAACTACTTTAGCCAAGTTAGGCACAGTTACACAACAACAGCCCCTTCCTCTTACTGCTGGTTATGCACTATGCTTTATTTGGTGTTCGGATTTTGGCAATTATTTCACATAATACAGTATAAAGCAAATTTCTTTGCATTTATCAACACAATACGTAGTGTCTTACATTGCCTTAACTTCCATCTTCTTAGATCAATAAGAATCATATACAACTTTAAAAAAAAATGGGGGAAAATAGTTGTTGGAAAGGTTTTTGGCTAGGTGCCAGAAAGAGCGAGAAGAATTAGAATTAGATGTTTTCACATTTTTGTCTGAAGGGATTTTTTGGTTGAGTGGGAATCAGGAGTTGGATGACGACGGCACTTTCTGAAAGCCTCCTCTCTCTTGCGGATAGCATTAGAATAAGCAAAGTTAAACCAAGATTTTTTTTTTTTTTTTTTTGCATTAGTAGTAGATAAAGAATATAAAATGTACGCCTCCATGCCAGAGAGAATCACCTCCGTAATGCACTCAGTGGGGCCCCAGCAACAGTAGTAATCATTCCATGGGAAATCATAGCAGTAGTGTCTAAGGGCCTCCCAATCGGCGGCACCGCCTCTTGGGAGGATCCAAAGACCGAAGTGGAGCAATATGACACGAAGCATATAGAAGAATGTGGTCGGAGGAGCCCACCAGAGGAAAAAAGTTAGAAATAAATCCAGAATGTTAGACTTATATCCAAGACGATCGGGAATACGAGTAGGTTGCTGTACAATCTGCTCTAGCTCATTAAGGATAGAAAGTTGTAAGCTAGTTCACAAAGGATGCCAGTGAAATGGGACAAATAAGACAATTCTTTTCCTTTTACAGTTTAAAAAATTAACAAAACAATGATTTTATATGTATAAAAATGTACAACTCTGCCAACATAAACTTTAAAATCTCATCTTAGAATCCTTGTTGACAGCATTTATTGCATGTGCGGACCCGTATATTAAGATTTCCTCCTGAGCGTCTCCTCAAATGGAGAACCCACTCGGGAGAGGGGGGGGGGGATTTAACAATACTAACTCGTATTTATAAATGTTCCTAGATGTCTGGGAAATTTGTTAAAATTATTTACACATCTAAAATCTGGTTGACAAAACATTAATTCATAGCCGTTATTCTGCGTTACTTTAATTTTGTTTAAACATTTTTTATGCGTACTTTGAATATCAGTTAACCATTGCAATTTAACAAAAAACCTAAAAGTCGCAGAGAATATGAATAAACCTCATTATCAAAATAGATATGACAAGTAATCCAGTGAAGAACTAGAATATGTAAACTAAATATTAATTCGTTTCAATACCCCTTCGTATAAGCTAAATTTTCTAGCTATATTTTTTATTTCATTTCATTTTATGGTACGTTATTATTATTCTTACTTACAGAATAAAATATATCTTAGTAGATAATGTCTTCATAAATATAAAAAATACCCGAATGTCTTTTGTGGTTTCAAGTGAAATTGTATAAAAACGATTAGTAATAGTATAATTTAAATAAATAAATACTTTGTACAAATTTAATTCAGAAATATTTTATATATATAAAACGTAAAATCAAATGCGAGTAATTATAAATACATATAAAACTTTACGTTTCTATACAATAATAAAAGTTCATTAAAATGAGATTAAGTTGAGAAATTGCAGTTACCATAACAACCAAATTACCTCATGATAAGCTCATTAAAGTAAAATTTCCCTAAATAAATTTTGCATTTCTAGCTAAAGTTTTTTGCTCCAAGATTCAAGGGCCGAAAGTACTCTAAAAATAAACAACATCCCAACCAACACTCCGACACAAGAAACAATCAGTCCAACAGCTTCGAAAATGAAATGTGGAGCAAAGATTTTCCATACCATGAGATGGCGCCTGAGAATGAATGCAGAAACCGAAGTGAAGAGTACCTGGTGAACATGTTCAGAAATAAATTTTAATCTGTAAATGTAAATAACTAAATATAAAACGAATTAAGGTAGCTAAAGGTTATAATATTTGATAATATGATTATGTACGATTTGGTATTAAATGTTTTTCAATAGAAATACTTTATTCCAATCCTACCCTTGACTAATAGTATCTCCTCGAAGGAAACGTTATTTGGCGAATCCAGTAAATAAATAAGCTCCATCATAGCTTGGTTTTATTTAATTTAACAGCCAATTTCAATAAAAAAAAATTTTTTGAAGGAAAACAAAGCCTTCTGCTATCTTCTATAAATTTAAAATTTTAAAATTACCTTAAATGAATGGAAAACGATATAAATAATTCCTATCGAAAGAAGACTCTCTTTTGCTTCTTTCGGTCGCTCTACAAGCAGAAATTCTCCTCTGTTTCCAGCTTCCCCTTTAATTCTGATCAAAGTGGAAGTTAAAGTTCAGTAATTTTGCATTTTGAGTATCGAGAACTGTTTTTAAATTCTATTTTAACTATGTGGCAGCAGTGGTACTTAAAAACTGAGGGATACTTGCTTGCTAAATTTCATAGGCGACCAAAGAAAACCGGCACTAAGAGGGACTATGAGCAAAAGTGGCAAAGCCATTCCAAACAGAAGTTGTGACGAAAATGTGTTTATAATGACGAGAAGGGCAGGAATTACGTAACTTCCGGTGCCGTCGTAGCCAACAAACGCCGCAGACCAATTGAGGGTGGGGAAGGTGGCCTGGTGCCCTGTGGTGTAGAACCCATGAATGCTAAGAAGGAACCACATCGCAATAGAGCACCAGTTTGGAGCTAGGAGAGTTTCTGGAATGTATCAGAAAGATTGGAGAGAAATGTCTTTTAAAGCATCTTTATACTTACTCAAATGTTTGGAAGTCCACATAATTTAAGCAATTTTTATACGAATATACGAGTATTTTAAGAATTAGAAGCAGTCAGTCTAGTTCTGTATGTAACCATTTAATAATAATACTGTAGATATATAAACGAAATTTATTAACTTACCAACGGAGTCGGCATTATTCCAAGTGAGAAAGGAGTGGAAAATTGTTGACAACACCCCCGTAATGATTAAGAGTAGAATTCCAGGCGTCATCCCATCTCCGGCGATGATCACAACTGAGAGGGCAACAAGAGATAGAAAAACAATCATTGGAGACGAAACAGCTGTCGCTAATCCATACACAACAGGCGTCTTACGAGATTTTGTGGACCGGTGTTCATACGTCTGCTTCAACTTCATGAAGAGTTGTGGAATGACAGGAGTTTCCACAGACCCAAGAACGTTGTTGGAGGGTGAGGAAGGAAGAATGTAAACTAGAAGTGGGTTGTAGCAAATGGCAAAAATCCCCAATCCCATTATCAGATACACGAGTTGAGGCAAATGAACAGCTACTTTGGAAATGTTTCCCGGTATTGAAGGAACGCTCTGCAAAGCCCAGAAACCTCCAGTAAGAAGGCCACAAAGAACGGGAAACGTCTTGGTCACAACCACTCCTATCTCCCACCCATTAAGGTTACCGCAGCGCTGAAGCCACCTCTGAGGCACTAGGATGAAGGTGAGCAGGGAGAAAAGACTTGTGAAGTAACGAGTGTTGTGAAATTCTCTTGGGAGGCCACTCAATGGAACGTGGACTAACGAAGAGGAGTCGCACCAGTGCTGCTCCTCTCGACACTTTAGAAACACTCGACTTGACCTCACACAGAAGAAAATTGCAACTACACAAAATAACGACAGCAAGTCATAGGAAGTAAAGGAGGCGATTGGTCTTTGGGGTTTAGATTTCACATGCAATGTTAACTTTTTCAAGAAGAAACTTCCAATCATGAAACCAAGGAGAGAAAGAAAAATAAAAGCAGAAGTTACGTCCTCTACAACAACAAAGCTATTTGAAAAGCTTCCCAGACTCATAAGCAGCAAGGTAACAACAGATAAAAGATTCCAGCCATAAGGAAGAATGTTCTTGAAAAACAGAATACTGAAACCCACAAATGATAGACAAACTATAAAATTTAGTCCTTTCTGGGAAAACAACAAAGCAGCACCATAAACAGTGTTTACGAAAAGAAACAAGACAAATACGTGTCTAAAACTGTGTAAAATTGACTGGGGGACTGGGTTGTTTTTAGGCAAAATACTGATGATTGATAAAAGAATACATGCAAGTGATATCAACCCAAATATGATATTTAAGATATTAAATTTTGCCCATATTTCTTCGCACATAGCCCTAGCTAAATTTAAGAACTGTATCATTTGCTGTTTTTGTTTGGTATTCAACTTGCCTTCACCGAGGGAATAAGATATGGTTTTCAGGTGTTGCCAAGAATTTTCAGGAAATTCATCATTCACCTCTCGATAAGAATTAAGGTACCTATTTATCTGCTGATAATTCATATACAAGACGTCATGAATCGAGCAGTTACAGGTTTCACTGGCATCTACAATATCTTCAATAACTTTGCCCAAGTTTGAATAAGGTATAGGAACTCCCATGACAGAAGCTAATGTTGGGACCAAATCAATTTGAGCTACAGACTGAGAATATTTAGAAACTGGGGAAGGAAGACTGAGACCAGGACTGTAAAAGAAAAGGGTTGTCTCAATCTCTTCCCTGGAATCACCACCATGATCTCCTGTTGATGTCATTCCATGATCACCAATAACAACCATCAAACTATCTTTCTCCAACATTCTGCTTACATTTCTGAAAATAAAATTTTCAATATTCACATCAGTAAAATATCAATTTTAAATCTAAAGAATTTCGTGTGCTTGAAACTTATTTCAGTATGGTCCTGTAACTAATGAACATTAATTAATTTTTAATACAAAGGATAGCAATGTGACACTACATTGGCTGGTCACTGTAACAATGTCTCATAAATTAAACAAAACGAGTTGGTACTTATAATTAATATGAGAAAACAATTGTTATTATTAGATATTATGTTTATGAAGTTTGTTTGTCAAGTTGATGAAACCAGAATGAGTCAGGAAAACTTTTTCCTTATAGGATCTCAGTTCTAGTTTTTGGAATGAGTATGTTCTTAACATTTTAATAAGTTTTAAAATTAACAATAAACTATGTAGAAAAACAGTCACTTGCATACAGTACATCTAAAACTCCATTCATTATAATTTTCTTAATTTTTACACGATTTTATTAATTCTGATTCATATTATAATACTAAATTACTCCTTTTGGTAGAAAAAATAAATGAGTAAATTAACAAGCAAGTTAAAAATAAATACATGTAGTCACTAATGGTCTGGCCAAAAGGAATATAAAAAAAAATGTTCTTATCACTAAATAGGTATGATATACAAAACTTACTTTATAACTTCATTCATTTGTCTGAGCTTAACTGCCATTTGTGGATGCGATGGACCATAGCGATGGCCACAGTGATCCACACCTAAAAAATGGGCGACAATGAAGTCCCAGTCAGATGATCTGATTTCGTCAAACAGATGATTCAATATCCCATTATCCACTGTGTCCAAATCCATAACATTGAAAGAGGGAAACAGAAAAGATCTACGAAACCTAAAAAGTGATTTGACTTCATTAAATGATTAATAGCTAATTAATTAATAAAATTTGGAACTTTAATTTCAGCCTCACAGACCTTGCAACAAAATACTACAATGCTAATTTAAAATAAATTTCCTATCAGTACTTTTCTTAAGTGTTCTCTAAGACAAAGGGTAACTTTCTTTTTCTTCAGCACTACTAGGCCAGTGTTAACTTGGTAATTTCATTTACCTATTTGGATATAACTCTCCCCAAGTATCATCTCCTAGAGCAATTATCTTCATTCCAGCTTGACTCATTTGGTCAATTATATTGTCTTCAATAATTTCAGTACTGTTGAAAATGGAAAAAAATTCAGCTTGTTTTAAAGAAATGTACAATTTAGCCTAAAATTTTAGTGTACTTTGCATTTTTCATTAAGCATTATGGCCTAGGCAAGCCCTAGACTCTACCTATTTCATAATTAACCATTTGTTGCATAATGTCCAGTTTATTTACTCCATCTTACAGGGGACACCCATATGCAAGAAAGGGTTAAGAATGCCAACATATTGGTGCACTGCTACAATCCCCATAAATAACAATATCAGTATGAATAAATATCTTGTCATTATGTAAAAAGCAAGGGAATTGAGGCAATTTTTTGTTTTGTTTGTGCTAGAACTAGGGAAGCTGGCTAAGCCTACCCTTAACTTCAGCAAACTGAGAAAAGAATCTTGTTATATGAAGATGTAAGCTTAAATGAAAAAATAAAAATAAGATTTTCTTGTGTCATTTCAATAACAGATAGCTAACCCTAGCTACTGGCAGTAGATACACTTAAAGCAGTTTTACCTTGCAAAATTATGACTTGCATCAATAAATGTTGGCAGACTACCAGTAGTAAGTCCTTTTAATCGCTGCAGTGTAGTAGTTGGTGGATCAGCAATGAATTTCAATAGCTTTGATTGTTTTGGGTTAGAAGATAGAAGTTCATTAAATATTTTAATTTTATTTTGAAATGGTTTTTCCTCTTTCTTTTTCACAGATGAATCATACGTAACAAAGTCATACCTTAATGCATCAATAATCAACAAAACTGTCTTATTAAATTTCTTGGGTAAATGACAATTCTTTTTAAGTTTATTAGTACAAGATATTTGAAAGTCTGCACATTTTGATTTATTTGTGAGGACATCTCTTGAAAGTAAGAATCCATCACTAAACATATGAACAGTAATAATAATTAACTCAAATACCATAAATATAAGAAAAATATATTTCCAATTGGGCAAACATAACATTATATACAATGAATTCTGTAAAAGAAAGACAAAAAAAATTAGAAGTCATGTGAGCTTATCATCAAATTCGTAATTTAAAAACCTTAAATTTCAGCCAATAATGTGGGTTGTAAAAAGAATTTTTTTTTTGCAAAAAACAACCTACTGAGGTTCAAAAGAAAAAGTTTTAAAATGGGAAAATGGTGAAACAAATTTTTTTTTATTTAAAAAAATATTGGGTAAAACTTTACAAGACACCCACATTGCCATGAAACATGCTACAGTAACAAAACATATATCAATCGATAGAGCAGAAAAAAAATGGTGCAAGTAGCTATGTATCATTTTGAAAATATTAGAAAATAAAGTTATGACACTATGAAGATGTTACTAGGCCTATCATAACTAACACCATTTGGATCTTTTCCATTTCATGTAATGCTTCTGATTTTGTTGAAAATAAGATATTTAATGTAGGTTAACTGAATGCCCAGTTAGGTCAACTGTACACCCTTGACAATTGGTTAGGTTAAGTTGTGATATTTTCATTAAAGCTAACGAAAATATTATGACAACCTAACCAATCATCAAGGGTGTACAGTTGACCTAACTGTGCATTCAGTTAACCTACATTAAATATCTTATTTTCAACAAAATTGGAAACAGCACATGAAAAGATTCAAATGGTGTAAGCTATGATAGGCCTAGTAACATCTTCATAGTGTCATACCTTTGTTATTTTCTAATATTTTCAAAATGATACATAACTGCTTGTACCATTTTTTCTGCTCTATCGATTGATATATGTTTTGTTACTGTGGCATGTTTCATGGCAATGCGGGGGTCTTGTAAAGTTTTACCAAATATTGCAGTAATTCCTGTCCTAAAAACTTTGTTTCTCTCTGATTACCATGATCATCATCATCATCATGATGATGATGATGATGATATTTAGCTATGAATACCTATTCAAATTTTTAATAATTCCCTTCAAAATCTACCTTCACATTTCAGAGAATTTAAGAAAAATAAAAGATAACAAAAATTTTTAAAAATTGGTAGCTACCGTATTTTTCGGTGTATAAGACACACTTTTTTTCCCCAAAAAGGGGTCTCAAAATCACCCTGCATCCTATACACCGAAAGTCATAATATTACCTTTATATGGGCTAGAAGAACAAAAAAAAAAAAAAAAAGGAGAGAGAAAAATAACTGCCATCATTGTGACACTAAAATCAGTTCAAGAGTTGAAAACTCATCTTAAAAAATGTGCAAATTCCATCAAGTACTCAATGCAACATGACAAATCCTCATCTGATGATACCACAGCAAACACACTATACATTCATCAGAAAATAAAGAACATAGTGCAAGTTGCACTACTTTTGAGAATGCCAGTTTATCCACACATCTTTGTTTTGTAAAAGTGCTAGTGCTTTATCTAACACCAGTGACAATGCAATAGATATTTCATGCAAAATGCATCCACTTTTGCTGGTATGGATGGATATGTGCATAAAACTTCAGAAACTAAGAAAACATTAGACATTCAGTTTGGTAAAACCTTTTATACATGCAATATTTCTTCCGTGTCTCAGAAAGTGACCAAATGGAAAAAATTAATAACTATGATGTGAGGAAGTTTATCTAAAGCTCCTACATGGCATGACTTGAGTATGTATATCTTAGATGACATACATAAAGAAGGCAAGGCCAATTTGGTATGTCAATTAGAAGGCTGAAGTGGTGATGCTGATTCAAGATAGATGATCTAATATCCACAATCAGCCAATTGTAGGGACATGTCTTCATAATGGAACCAAAGCTTTCTTTATTCAATCAGTGGATACTGGGTCACAGAAGAAAACTGCTGAATACTGCTGCAACATAGCTGAAAAGGAGATTGACTTCTGTAAAAAACTTACAGGTGCCACACGAGTTTTTATAATCATGTTCACATTAATTATCAAAGCAGTATGTAGCGAGTTTTTTTTATCTTGCTGCCATTTCCCTACACAGTGGAGTGGCAATCAAAGCAGGAAAGCATGCTGCTTTTTTTTTAATATTTCGTGCCACTTATTATTATCATAAGCTATAAATGTAAAAAGCTGAGAAATGACAAGAAAATAAAAGATATACAAACAACCTCACAAGAAAATAAAAGATATACAATATTGTACATAGTAGTATGCAAAATAATGATAATTGGTACTCATTTAAAAGTACATCATTTTATTATTTAGATATGTTTTCAATTATCTTGGATACTGAATTTATTTTTTGCTTTTCTCCAGTTTGCAGGTAGTGGCTTTCTGTTCTAACAGTGAAACCAAGATGGTTGTAATGAAGAAAACAAAGTATCCCCCCAAACTGCTTTGAAACAAATTGCTGACAGGCACACATTTTTAAAGAATCATATCAACCTTTGGGCTGGCTCTGAGAGAAATGTGGAGTGGAACCTCAAATACCAAATACTACAAGCCAGAATAGCCAAGATGAATGCATTAACATTCTTGAAAAATGATTAAAAAAATACATGAAACTTGCAGTGAGCATAAAAAAAAAATTTAAGAAAATGTTATTTGGATAATGAAAAATGCAAGTATTTATATGAAGCAAGGGTCACAGCCACTTTTAGGTATAAAAATATAGGACATATAAGAATTTTTCATAAAAATATAGAAGAAATATAGGCATTTTCATCAAACTATAGGAGTATTAAAGGAAGTAAAAATTCAAGTATATAACATTTCACAGCCTCTGCCTACCCTACAGCTGCTCTTGCCACCACTTTTGTTTTTATTTCACACATTTTTTTAATTTTAAGCATATTAGATAAACTACAGTGATCAAATGCTTATAAAACACTTGCATGGATTAACTTACACTGATGTCCAGGTAGTAATTTAATCTAAGCTAATAATTTTTACTTCTACACAAATGCTACAATTATCAAAAATACACCAATATTGAGCAAAACAGTAACTGACACTGAACAGTTCTCTTCATTATGATCACACCAGCATCAATAGGATCAATATGAAGTGCAAATATATCTTCAGAATATGTAATTTGTACAACACTTAAACAGAACAAATTATCTCCAGAAAATCTCAGACTAGGGTTGAGAAGATTAGTAAACTTTGACTTGAAAACAAGTAATACTGTGAAGACAAGAATCTGCATTACTTGAAAGTAATCTAAGAAAAGGATATAATGTCTCAATAGTATGCATGTTGGTTTTACACAATTTAGTTTTTATTCTTTTTACAAGCATGTGGCACATGTACAGTTGCCTGCATATGTAATGTTCCTCACCTCACAGGTGACTCTGTACATGTGGCAACACCACAGTGATAGTCAAGGTACCCGAACTGGGGAAAAGTTGGGTGGAGGGTGGACAACCGAGTCCAATAACATATAACACAGACATCTATATCTAAAGGACAATTGAATGTGCAGTCATTGACATACAGGTAATTATAATGAAATGTCTGTGTTAATAAAGATAAACAATTAATATGATTGTGAACAGCATTGAACTCGATGTAGTTTACTAGTCTTATACAGTAATAAGAATCCATTATGATTACTGCAAGTCTTTCTTTCCTGTACAGTATATGACGCGTTCGGTGGAGAAGGGGCGAACGCCACAAAATTCAAAAAATGAGTTTTTTGTCGTATAATTATCCTTTAAAACCTTTGCTTTACCTATGCAAAAAATTAGATGTTAGTCTGCACTCTTTCACGGTAAAATTTAGGTTTTAATGTATCTCAGAGAAATTCACTCCGCATCATTGCTTCACATTGAACACATCTATCTACTTTCTGGTCACTCGACAATGCCGTGATGCTCAATTTGGCCAAATTGAACAAAATATAAAAAATAATTACAGCAATATTATTTACACCAAAAAAGATTATGTTACGGCCATAACTACAGCCGTTTTGCAGCGCTTCCTAGTTGTAGAAATGAAACAGGCTGATTTTCTCAATTTTGACATCCTAAAAACGTGCATTGTCATTAGGAAATCAACTACTACGAAATTTACAGATGCAAGAAAGTTAATATTTGACTTTCAACACAAAGAAGGCTACGCAATATCTACTGCATACCGCACAACCCCAGATAATAGCCATCCCGTCAGACTGCAGAAAGGGAAAAAATCCTACAGTGTCAGTTTATTCAATCTAGCCCAGCAGACACTGCAACCAAAGTATTCCCAATTGCTGCCAATAACTAAGGAAAAAATAAAAGATCTCAAAGAATTATCAGACCTAATGCCTGCAACTGCAGTGAACTATTATACAAGATTGTTAAAGGAACTGGAAGAAACCGAAACAGTTGAAGCAGGTAATACAACATTCGACGAAGAGGACCAAATAATGGATTACACCAGTTAACATCAGAAGCTATCAATAAATAATATTATAAAATTTCTCGGCGTTTTATTATATCGACATATTACACAACAATATTTTACTCAAATATGTGTTCAAATTCATACAACATTTCAATAAACCGGAAAAATACAAAGGTTTAAAGTTTACAAACTTTAACTGCATTTTGTGGCATAATTCGAAAATGTTGCGTTCGCCCCTTCTCCACCGAACGCGTCATATCATCTTTGGCTTCTTCCTTCTCTTTTTTCTTCCTCCAGTTGAAGGAGTTCCTTCAGTGAACTGCTCTTGATTTTGATAGATTTCTTGTAATGGGGACTTTGTGAGGTTGTTTGTCAAACAACTTAAGTCCATCCTCTGTAGATCTCATCCCATTCACTGATACTTCTGACAAGGAACTTCTCCCTGCTGTCAAAGTGTCTCCACTGTCAGAGAAATTCTGCTCAACTTCAGAGTTACCATGCGAAAGAACAAGTAGGGTACTGACTCAACAATAGCTTCTAGTAGAGAATATTTCTGATCATCATCAAATTCTTAATTTTGAAGACTTCTCTCCAGTAATAGTCAAAGTGTTTTAGCTTTGTTTCTTCACCTTCCACCTTGTACCACTTCTCAGGGACCTTCTCCATCTGGTACAGTTGATACTTATCTCCTAATGTGCAAGTCATGACAGCACCTGGTAGCCATGTTTGCTCTTGATTTTCTGACTGCAAGAATCTCAGATTTCTTAAGAAGGCATTTGTCAGTGGCATTTTGTCTACCAGATATTGTGGTGTTTTTTGTAGCATGACCAAAGCAGCCAGTTTATGGTCTGATGAAGTAAGCTTGACAAATGCAGCTCTGGTAACCCCCCCTATGTCCATAGCTTTGTCATCCAACAGATGAGCTTTGTCTAGCTAGACCAAATGAAGCTCTGAACCTCTCTTTCCGTGAAATGCACTCATTTTGACAAACCTTCCAAGATCTTTTTAACTAGCTCACTCATTTCATCATACATAACATGTACAAGAACCTGACCACCCTGGAAGAACCTTAGAAAACCAGTGAAGATTCTGGACATAGATTTGAGGAAGTGTGGCTGTAAAATAATAATATATACAGTAGAGTCCCGATTATCCGACATAAACGGGACCGACAGGTAGTCAAATAAACAAAAACGTCGGATAATCTGGAAATAGTGAGTGCCAGATGAAAGGAACGCAAATTAAACAGAATTTCCAAATAATTTTGAAATTAAGGTTTACAGGAATACCCCACTTTACGAATTATTCCGTTCCTAGTGCCCGTTCGTAAAGCAGGTGTTCGTAAAGCAGAGCATTATTTCCCATACATATAATGTTATATTTTGGGTTACGTTTTTTTCTTAAAAAATCGAAAAAAAAAGGTTATAAAACAGCAAATTTTGCAGAAAAAAATGTTTATTAACATAGAAATGAAAGCAATGAACAAAGAAATAATACAAACGAAAGTAATGAACAAAGAAATACAATAAAAATGTAAGCAATGAACAAAGAAATAGTACAAAACATTACATATGCAAATTTAGTTTTCATTAATAGATGCGTCAGTAGACATGCTTTTGGATTCGTTTCTTCTGATTAACGTCACAGTCTTTACTATCACTCTTTCATTTTGGCATAATTGATGATGGGTACTGTAATTGCAATGTACGAAAAGAATATCAGTGAAACACTTAGCGTGCGCGAGAGTGAATAAAGCACAAACTCTCTTGTCAAAGCGCACATATAAACTGACAACAGCTGCATTGCCACAGTGCAAAGTGAGCTAACTTGGCACTGCTGTAATGCAGAATACGTAATAGAGTACAGTACAGTATGGTATGCGCGACGTAAGCATATTATTTTTGTCTTAAAATCGAGCTAACTAAGCACTGCTGTAATGCAGAATATTAGATTGTGGTATGCGCGACGGACGCATTTTATTTTTGTCTTTTATATTTCTTCATTTAATTTTTTATTTAGCGCAAATACAATTTTGTAAACCTGGGGTTTCGTAAAACGAAGCATCGTAAAGCGGGGTATTCCTGTATTTATAAAAAATATAAAATACATTATGTGACTATATAAAGGAATAAATCTCATTACACAAATTTATTGCTTTTATATACAGTATTTAAAAGAAAAAATTTCATCATCTTTATTAAGCTATACCCATTTATAAATTAAGACAATGCAAAGGAAAAACTTTAAGGCAAATGTTTAAAGAAATGTGTGATGGAAGGTTGTTTTGCCGTGTCAAGGGCATGTCGAATAAACTGGAATGTCAGATAAATGAGAGTCGGATAATTGGGACTCTACTGTACTTGCATCAAGAAACTCTTGATTCTACGAAATCTGGCATTCTTGCTAATGTCACCTTGTTTCTTTGATAGGTATTTCAGGAAATACTTGAGGACACCTTCCCACTACTCCAACATTCTATCAATAACAGGGGTTAATATCAACTACCATATTAAACATTTACATGCTTCACAAATATGTGAGCAAAGAAGGTTCAACTCCTTTTCAATAGCTTCATAATCATCCCACCCAGCTGCTGGCTGCTTGTAGTAGTAGTAGACATCAATTATAAAATCTGGAATCTGCTGCACATTTGTTCTCTCATCATATTGCATGCGAGGAATTAAATTAAAATTAAATGAAATTGTTTTATGAATTTTGCAAATATTTAATTTGACTAATTATTGTTAAGTTACACTTTATTTAAATAAAAGGATTAAGTTTGTTAAAGCAGTCTTTATTTTGTGGGGGTTGTGAAGTTTTTCACGAACCCCCAACCCTGAATTGGTTCTTCTCAAGTTTTTCACTCCCCATAGGACAAGGAGTCTAGTTAGTAAGCCTTGTAACTGTAAAAAAAAGTTTTAAGCTTAATTTAACTCAGTATTTAGAGAGAGCTAGGGGTTCATTCAGTGCAAGCCCAGTTTTTTGGCCTGATTAACCTAGGCCCCCATTAGCTTATTCCATCCAGGGAATAGCCTAATTTGACCATAAAGCTTTTAAATGAGTTAAAGAATAGTATTTAAGATAACTTTAGACTGTGACTGTAAGGTTTGTACAAAGGAAGTTAGGGAAGGGGTTAAAGCTGTAGCATGTAAGAGTTGTGATGATTGGTATCACACAGCCTGTATCAAAATTACAGAACAAATGTACATGGGTAAGAAGTCACAAAATATTTTGTGATTTTGCAATATGTGTTTAGCTTAGGTCAGGGACATGCTCAAGGCAAGGTTTAAGAAAGTTGCTAGCTCAGAGTCCAATGGGCCTAAGTTAGTTGGCCCTATGATTGATAGTGTAGCTAGTGAGACTAATGTAACAGTTAGGCCAGAAACTGAGTCTAATACAGGAAATACTAATGTAAGATGTAGTGAGGTTGAGCCTAGTGTTTGAGACAGGGATGCAGGCCCAAGTTAAGCCTAAACCAAGTGTTAGTGATAAGGATGCAGGTCCAAGTAAGATTAGGCCTGATGAATGGCACAAAGTCAAAGGTCAGTGAAGAAATAAGGTTGTTAAAGAGAATAGTAATCATGTTATAGCAACTAGTAACTGGTTTGGTAATTATGTCACAAATGACATGGCCTGAAGTTGAAATCAAAAACACATTTTTCTAGTGTATTTTGGTGTACTCTTCAAATATAACCTTCATTTCTTGTGCAAATGAAGAGAAATACGTGTTTGGGCAATGCAATGACAACTGTATTTCTGTTCATTTGCACAAGAAATGAAGGTTATATTCGAACAAAGCACACCAAAATGCACTTGAAAAATACATTTTTGACTACATTTTATACAATAAAGCATAACCTAACATGTTCATGTTACGAGATCTCGTAAATGACGCATTACCACAGGAAATGTGCAAAACACCTCAAAATTAACTAGAAAAGTTTGCTCTCATCATTTTCGTTTAAACTAACAAAAATATCACAACTTAACCAATCATTAAGGGTGTACAGTTGACCTAACTGGGCATTCAATTAACCTAACCAGGCATTCAATTAATCATCTAGGGCACATTATGAATCAAGTTCTCAAAGTCGAAACCACATGAATGGTACATCATAATTCTATCACAAACACCACCAAACTGAATCTAATTAGAAAAAAAAAAATAGCCAGAATGGAAACCAACAAACTAATTAAGTCGCAGAGTAACATGACATCATACTACCCCTGACAACAAATACACTAAATATACAGGGTGTCCTGTAAGTCTGGAACCATAGGGCAAAATGATAAAAACAGCAATAAAAATGCCAAGGAAACTTTTGGGGACTGTTTGTGAAATGAGTGAGGATGGGAGTGGCTGTGTCATTGTGGATGTCCTCAGAGGTCCACTGCATGGTTTATCTCCTATGGATTCTGTTTCCCTGAACTTTGCTACAAGTTTTCTGGCACAGCTGTGTGTTATCGGCACGCAGTCTGGATACAATCTGTTAAATTCCTCAGTGACCTCTCTCTGACTCTGATTTCCTACGAGCAGAATTACCTGGATGCATCCTTCCTTACTCAGACATCATGGGCACTTGCATAAACGGAAAAACATGAATTACTTATGAGAATAAAAACCCACTCTAATAGACAGAGTTTATTTCCACGACAGTTTCGACGCCCACTGGCATCCTCCTCGGGTGGATACAGAAACACAAATGAAACAAAACAAGAGGGAAAAACAGTTCAGGGATCGACCGTTAAGAAATTCGCACCTAGGAAGATAGTTTTTAAAAAAAATTTGTGCGAATGTACTTAATGAAAATGCCCCTCCTGTCTCGAGAGAATGGAATCTAACCTAGGTGCGAATTTCTTAACGGTCGATCCCTGAACTGTTTTTCCCTCTTGTTTTGTTTCATTTGTGTTTCTGTATCCACCCGAGGAGGATGCCAGTGGGCGTCGAAACTGTCGTGGAAATAAACTCTGTCTATTAGAGTGGGTTTTTATTCTCATATTTTGACCTTCACGTAAAAAAGTGAAGTTTTTTGCATTTATCATGAATTACTTATTTTACCCTATGGTTCCAGATTTATGGGACACCCTATATACAGTATATATATATTTATATTATTATTATTTTCTCAATAATTTGAACAAAAAATGAGTGACAAATTTGAATAAAGTGACAAACTACCTCATAAAAAGTTATTTTGATTTACAGGTCCAGCCCGTATCATTTAAAACATTAACCACAGGTTTCAGATACTAGAGAATTTAGATGAAACAGTATAATGTGAATTTACCATGGTTGGGGACTCTCTTATTAGGAATCGGGACAATGAATTTTGTAATAAGGGAAGGAAAACCCACAGAAGTCAATGAGGTAGTGAAGAAGTTGCCTGAAACCCAAGGTAATATTATAATTCATGTAGGTATAAATGACTTGACTTAAGCAAGGATAAAGATGGTAGATTTAAGTTAAACCAAAATTCAGAAGCAGTTAAACAGAGGTACAGGGAAATGATATAAACTTTAAAACATAGGCAGAGCAAGTGTTATGTAGTGGGCATTTTACCAAGGATTCGGGTAAGCATGGAGTTTACAGGTAGAATTTTAGCCTTAAATGATAAAGTTAGGATGCTATGAAGTGAAAGGGGTTCAGTTCATAGATTTGTGGGATAATTTTTATGAAAGGAGAGAGCTTTATAGTAAGGATGGATTACATCCTAGTAGAAGGGGAACTGCTTTGTATGGGAGGCTTCTGGAGGAAAATGAGAGGTCTTTGGGGTTTTGAAAGATGATTTTAGATCAACAGAGGGGATGAAGCATCAGGGTATTGGTAAAGTAAATACTGTTAGAGTCTTAAATACGGATTATGTCAGGAATAGGCATATCATCTATCTAGCCGAAGGTAGGGAATCTGTTAAAACTGAGGGGTTGAAGTGTTTTTATACAAATGCATGTAGTCTTAGGAATAAGAAAAATGAATTATTTAGTTATACGATTAGTGAAAATCTGGATATAGTCTGCATTAGTAAGACAGCATTCAATGACACTAGAGCAGAGTATGAGTTAAATAGTTATACAATGTATATTTACTAATGATGCACCAATGGCAAATTTTAGCCGATGCTGGCTGGTGCCAGTGCTGATTATTTAATAAACAAAAACTTAAAATTTTTGAAGATTTCTTGTTATGAAAATCATTTTTATATAAAACCTTCATTACAACTAATTTATGACATCTTTGTTTCATTTTCTCATTTTTCACCTTTTCATAGAGAAAGGTGAAAATAATAATTTTATGTATGGTGCAATAATACAGTTGGTACCCCCTAGCTATCTTTCAACAAAGGTCGAATATATACACAAATCTAACAAGTGTGTTTATTATACAATATTAAGTTGTTGTTTTTTATAATGGCCTCCTCATCACCCTTTAATCACAAAATAACATGTGATCTTATTAATAAGCAAACAACCACAGGGAAAAGGGAAAAAAGAAACACGAATTCCGAGTGCTTTTGTGATACATTCACATTTTCAAGGACAAGAAAATGTGAATATATCACAAAAGCGCTTGGAGTTCATGTTTCTTTTTTCCCTGTGGTTGTTTGCTTATCAGCCCTTATATATAGCCATCTGATCCTCCCACATTAAATTATTTATTTTTAAAAATCAAACAAAAGAGAATACAATTCAGATCCATAACTAAACTTAGCAAGTTTTTACAGTTAATTAAACAAATTATGGCTTCAGAGAAGCATATGTATAAAATTCTAAAGTCATAACTCATAATGCTCAGTACGGTACACTAAATGAATCTTTGCAAAAAAAGACACCCTATTTGCAAAAAAACATAAGAAATGAAAAGCTCAATTAGTTTTTAAACAAACTCGTATTTCCTTAAAATACTGTTCCTCATCTCAAGTCCTTTCAATATTTAAAATTTAGTAATGGTAAATTATGATGCAAAAACATTACCATTTCCCCAGTGGATGCACTTAGCTTGTTTCTTCTGGGAGAGTAAACCTGGCCACCACAGCTAAATAATTGCTCACTCTCAACAGATGATGGAGGAGATAAGTATTTAGACACCAAACAAGACAAAATATTAAAATTTGACCCATGTTTCTTCCACCAAATCAAAGGGCATTCTGTTGGTCCAATGAGATTGTGTTCTAAATACCTCTTTATTTCTGCTTTTATTTCAGTAATAATGTTGTTTTCTTCAGAATCTTTAGATTCAACCTCTCTTGGATTTTGGTGTCTTCTTCTTAGCTTTTTTCTGAACAAAATCTGTGTAGCATGATGAAAAATCAAAACTGAAACCTTCAGTATCACTTATCTCACTTTCAGAGTGCCCCAAATTTGTGGGTGAAGTACCATTTGAAGAATCACCTGCAGTGTTTGAGTTTGATTGATGTATTACTTGTACATCCTCTGTCATCCAAGTAATCAGTGTGTCATTGATGTCTCTTTCAAAATCTTCCTTTTCAAAGAATTTAGTCATATATCTAGGATCAAGAAAAGTGGCTAGAATGGTATTTCTATCTTTTAAGTATTTATGAAATCTTTCCTTTGATGAAGTTTGCCAAACAGAAATAGTTGAACCTAATCCTGTAAATTATTGTGATTTTTCAGCTTTCTTGAAAAAGCTATCCATTATCTTTATGGTAGGAATGATGGAAGAACCTAATGCTTCTCGTTTACTTAAAACCTTTGTCAAATCATTGAAATTTTTTAGAATGTGAACCAATTTCTCCAGAAGTTGCCATTGGTTATTTTCCAAAGATCTCAGTTTAGAGTGATCACAAAGATATGGAATCAAAGCTCGTTTTTGTTAAAAAATTCACTCTAACATAAATAATTGACTATTCCATCTTGTTGATACGTCCTGAATAAATTTGCGATTCGGCATACCATATTGATCTTGATACTTTTTTGTGTGTCAAATGCAGATTGAGAATGGTTGAAATGACCAACAATAGCTTTGCACACTGAACATATGTTCAAAACATATTTTTGAACAAATATGGCATCATTTAAAACAAATTGTAATGTGTGCAAAAAACAAGGTAATGCGTGATATCCAGTTTGATTTACTCCTGCCACCATGTTTGCAGCATTGTCCCAAGTAATTACATGAACTTTTGAAGATGGAATTTTAAAGTCATCCATAGCATTTTCAATGCACTCGCTTATATTTGTTGCTGTATGGGACTCGTCAAAAGGAGTTACCTTTAAGATGGCTGTTCTTTGCTCAAAATCTGTAGTTAACCAATGACCAGTTAAACTTATGAATGATAAATTAGCTGTGGTAGCAGTCCACCCATCTGTTGTAAATGAAATGAATGATGCCTCATCTACTGCATCTTGTATCTTTTTCCTAACCTTATCATATATATTTTCAAACACAGTCTCTGTTATGTACTTTCTACTTGGAATGGAGTAGTTGGGGCAGATATGATTCAAAAGTCTTTGAAACCTTCAACTATAGAAAAGGGCTAGATATCAGTGGCAATCATTTCTCCTATCAAATTATGAATTGCTGTTGCTTTATGGTCATTAATATCCCAAATTTTCTTCCTTTCAAAAGTTTCAAAAAGGGTTTGTTGTGTAGCACTTGTACTTGCAAGTTTCTTTTTGTGTTCTGCGGGTGGATTGGTATTTTTCCTTTTCTTTTCATCTTCCTTCTTTTTAAGTTGCTCTTCATAATTTGCATTGCCCTTATGTTTTGTTTTGATATGTTGTAACATATTTGTGGTTGTGAAAGTTTTCCTTGATTTTCCCTTGATTCCTCTGGATAATTTTTGGCTACATTTCACCACAAATAGCAAATGAGTCATCTTCGCGACTGACAGTAAAATGCTTCCACATCCAACTCGTAGTTTTTGTTGGAATTGAACTGGTGGAGCTTGCACCAGCCATTATCACTTAAGCTTCTTAATTATAGTTACCTGACCAAATTTATATTATTAAATATTAATTATTATTATTTGCTTATTTTATTGTTAATAAAAAGTTATTGATTATTGCTACTCAGTTTTCAGTATTTAATATGCAAAAGAACTTAAATTGGAAGGGAATGGAATTTACAAAATTAAATAACTAATGATATATTTTCCAAGCAATGAAATATTTCTCATATTTAGGTGCTCTGCAAAAACTGAAAATCAAAATAATAGTAATTAATAAAAAAATTTAGTAATCAGTATTTCATGATGCCTAGGCTATTGAACAACTATTTTATTCCTAACATATTTTGGAAGCTAAGCTCTCTTACACATAAGCACATTAGGATATATCTAGCAGAGTATCTAATATCTATATTCCAAAGCAAAAATATTGTTCATAAATATAATGTGTAATATTATTTATAACTTTCATGAAAAGTCTTTTGTTGAAATTTGAAAAAAGTCAGATATCTTCACATAATCAGCCACATCATCAGCCAAATTTGGCTGATGCCAGTGCCAATGGCAAAAAGTTGCTGATATAGCCAATGCCAATTAATCGGTGCATCACTAATATTTACCAGAGAATAGATAGGCAGGGGGGAGGTTTGGTCTTATACATTAAGAATGATTTAACATCAGTTCAGAATGATAGAATTGAATTAGACAATAGGGTAGAATCAATATGGGATTAATATCCGTGTTTTAGGCAGAGAGTACCATATATTCGGATAGGTGCATTTTACAGACCTCCAAACCAAACACAGGAAGTCAATGACAGCAGGGGTGGCCCTAGCTTCTGAGGGGCCCTGTGCAAGATGGTTGGGGGCCCCCATTAAATATTCCAAGGAAATTATAGAAAACATTATGCTACTTGAGTAATTTCTAAAGAAAGTCTGTATACAAAGGCAACAAAGCACTTGCTGTTCCATTCTATGTTCTTATTCTAATAATTAAAAATAACACTATTTTCATTTGTTATAAACGAGCAACTTCTATTGCACTGTTCTTGAAATAATTACATCCAAAAATATGAAAGTATCTCCTACACAAAGTACTTTCTACTTTGACATGCATAGATTTATACAATTATAGCATTTGATTAATAAAGCTACTTAGGAAAATATATAAAAACTAAAACACTATGCTCAAACCTGAGAGAAAAACATACCTTCCCATAAAACAGTTGCTTGCCAACTGGCTGGTGGCTACAGATCACCGTTTTAAATTTTTGGATGACATCTCTATGGCAATACTACATGAGGTGCCGCTGAGGTGACGGATGGTCAGATTTATTTGTTATATGTCTCGATATTATGATCAATAAACTAATGATGTAATAGAGTTGATATATTAGGTATAATTGATATATGCCATATAATAACCAAAGAAATACACCATCACAAAAAATAGATTGATACCTGAACAGAAACACTGATAATAATATTGTATATGCCGTGCACATGCCACATTATGTACATAGAGACGAAAAAAATTAAAAGAAAAGAATTTTAACAGGGACACTTCTGAACACAATGACAAAAAGTAGCCTACAAATATATCAGGTCATCCCATAAGTAATGTCGTTTTTTAGATCGGAATTTGAAGGACAAAAAAAAACTCAACTGAAACTTTTTAATCTAGTATATATTTTCCATCGGAATCAATGACACTCTGCCAATGTCCTACAAGCTTTTCAATGCCATGTTTATAAAATTCAGGCGGTTTTGAGGCAAAAAATGTACAAAGACCGGTGTGCAGGTCATCTAAAGAAGTATACTGTTTCTCATCAAGATAGTTTTGCAGACTCCTGAAGAGATGATAATCTGAAGGCGCAAGGTCAGAAGTGATCCGAGCAGTATGAGGATGTGCATTGTCGTGGTGGAACACGATTCCTTTCCGATTAACCAAAGAAGGTATCTTTTCTTTTAGTAGCAGTGTTCAATCGATCCAGTTGTTGACAGTAGACTTGAGCGGTGATTGTTTGGTTGTGTGGTAAGGTTTCAAAGTGTATTACACCACCTTTATCCCACCAAACACTAAGCAACATCTTCCGAGGGTGAAGATTTGGTTTTGGCTGTGGTGTTGCTGGTTCTCCGGCACAAACCCACTGTCAACAGCGCTTAACATTCTGGTACAGTATCCACTTTTCATCACCAGTCACTAAATGGTGCAAAAACGGATCTTGGAGTTCACGGGAATGAAGAGCTGTGCTAATGTTTACCCGCACCCTCAGATTGTCGACCGACAATTCATGTGGCACCCATTTTCCTAACTTAGGCACTTTCCCGAGTTGTTGCAAATGTTGATGGATGGTGGACGGGGATGAATGGAGTTTCTGGGCCAATTCTTCGACAGTTGTTGAACAGTATTCTTCAAGTGTGGCTAACACCAGGTCATCATCAAACTCAGCAGGGCATCCAGAGCCAGGGTTGTGGACTCGTGGAGTCAGAGTCAATTTTGGTGCTGCTGGAGTCAGAGTCAGTAAAAATGTACCAACTCTGACTCTGACCTCAATATAAATTTTAATAAAATATGTTTTTGTGTGATATCACTGGCAGCTATGGTGGTTAAACCACTTAAATAATAAACACAATGTTTTCCATTTCAGACACTGCCATTAATTCATTTTTTCTTTTCAGATAATATTTTTTATTTTTTATTTTTAATGCTTATTTAATTTCGAGTTCTTTCTAAATTTCATAAGTTTTTAACTTTCAAGTCTAAAACCCCTTTCACAATGGCAAAGACACTTCCAACAAAGTCTGCAGTTTTTGAATATTTTACAATAACCACAGATGGGAAACATTTCGTGTGTCAGTGTATGATAGAAGATGATGATGGTGAAAAATTATGTGAAGCAAAAATCAGTGGTTTTACTGGCTCTGATAAAAATGCACCAACCAGAGCATCAAATTTGAAAAGACATTTGCAGCGTTTCCACTCCAAAATTTTAGAAGTTGTCATTGAGAAAGATAGTAATAAAAACCTTCCAACTACTTCAAAGTTAACAAAAGATCAGAAATCTACTGAACAACAAGCACCACTTACAAGATTCTTTACTACAGACAAAGTTACTGTAACAATGACCACAGAAAAGTTCAAGAAGCACATCATCAAACTGGTGGTAAGAAATGGTGTAGCCTTATCTTTATTTTCACAACCAGCCTTTCTAGGCCTAAATGGAGAAATGGCCAAGAAACTTGGAGTTTCTCTGGAAAGACAAAGTATCAGAAAAATTATAGTTGAAGAAGCCACAAATAAAAAGGAAGAACTTCGAAGAACTCTTAAGGGATGCTTCATGTTTATTAAAATGGATGCAGCCACACATCATAGAGTTAACTATTTTGCCATCAATGCTAGATTTGTTGATGAAAACAATAAAATGGTAACTCGGACAATGGGAGTAAAGGACACCGAGGCGCATCATGACAGCAACTATCTTCAGAAGTTAGTGGAGGAAGTTTTACAAGACTTTGTAATTAAGAAAGAGCAGATTCTATGTATTGTCACAGATAATGCTTCAAACATGCTAAGCACGATAGAAAAGCTGAATAAAGTTGATGAAGAAAAAGTGGCTAATGAAGATGACATTCCTGAAACTGATTCTCAAACAGCACAAACAGAACAGAGCGATGAAATGTTAAACTAATGAAATTTAAGCAAGATTTTTTTGATGGCCTAAAAGAAGTGGAAAAATATGATCGCTCATCTAAACTGACAATACAAGAAGTCACCCCCGCATATCCAGAGATTTTAAGAGATACAGCTATGATAGTAACAGCCATGCCACCCACTCAGGTCAGTGTGGAGAGACTGTTTTCCGCACTGAAAATAATTAAATCAGATTTAAGGGCTTCAATGAAAGAGGATCTGGCAGAAGCAATTCTGTTCCTAAGAACAAGTTATTCGTAGATTTTAGATTTTCACCCTTGGCCTTAGTTTAATAAATTTTGCAGGAATACTTTTATATTTTTGATTGCATTTAATGAAATTTTTATTTTGTCAGTCTTAAATTTAATTTTGTTTTGTTTTATGCTCAATGAATTTTGTTTTTTCATAAATAAAAAATAAAAAAGCCATAATGGCATCGCTACAACCATTAGACTCAAACTTTGCAGGTTATGGGTTTAAAAAGTAGCCTGATGATTCACGTGGTGGTGATGAAATGCCTCTTGTGTAATTATCATCGTAGCAGATTTAGAATTAATATACCTTTGGAGTCGGAGTCGGTTTTTTATGTGCCGACTCCACAGCCCTGTCCAGAGCATGCTGCATCTGTCACACAGCAGTCACCATTCCTAAACTTTTGAAACCATCTTTGACATTTCCTCACATGCAGAATATCATTGCCATAAATGTCTTGAATGTTTCGCGTTGCTTCAGTAGCACTATTCCCTTTTTTGAACTCGTAAAGCATTATATTCCTGATATGCTCTTCTGATACCACCATGTTTATGAGGGGTTCACATAAAGCAAAACACACGTCTTCACTGGTCAAGGTCTGTAAAGTATGTAGCGAAACACATAGATCTCCTCTTAGATATAACCTTCAAAAAATTTATGCTTAAACCGAGTAGGACTAGTTTAAACTTAATCTATTGTAAAAAATGACATTACTTATGGGATGACCTGATAAATATAATAATACACACTTATTATGCTGCTTATTTACATTCTTTTATGTGGTTTTGTGTCGTTTTTATAAGTTTGGTGATGTTATAGCAACTAAAAATACGAAGAACAAATGAATTTTGGAGGGGCCCTCTAATTGATGGGGGCCCTGTGCAGTCGCACAGGCCACACATAGCTGGGGCCAGCCCTGAATGACAATATGGTATAGTTCAAGAAATAAAGGTTGTAGTGCTAAAACATTAATTATGGGAGATTTCAACCTGCCTCATATAAACTGGAGCCTTTTAGAGGGAAATAATAGTGAAGGTAACTTCTTCATTGACTGTTATAATAACTGTTTTCTAACACAATTTGTAGACAAACCAACTAGGGATCAAGCAATCTTAGCTAGAGCTGGTTCTTTCCAGTGATCATGAACTTATTAGGGAACTTGCAGTAGGAGAGTCACTAGGAAACAGTGACCATTGGATCATATGTTTTAAGATAGAATTAAATAGGGATCTGGTCAACAATTACCATCTAGTCCCTTGCTTCTCAAAGGGTGACTATAGTAGGTTTAGGGAGTTGTTAGGCTCAGTAGTGGGATAATGAATTTGCCAATAAAAATGCTATTGAGATGTGGTCTAGATTCAGAGAAATTTTTGAGGATGTACAATGTAGGTCAGAAGTGTTAGGAATAACAAGATTAGGAAACCTTTGTGGTGGAATAGGGAAATAACCTAAAATGATTAAAAATAAAAAAAGGGCATTCAGGGAATTTAAAGGCAGTGACAGTATTTTGGACTTGGATAATTATAGGCAGTTAAGAAATAAGCTAAATTAGTTTGATTAGGAAAAGTAAAAGGCAAAGTGAAATAAATCTAGCTACAAATAGCAATAAAGATCCAAAGAAATTCTTTAGTTTTTATAAATATAATAATAAAGAGCATGATAGGATTGGCCCAATAGAACATGATGATAGGATGTTTGAAAAAGATCAGAATATTGTAGGATATAAGGAGGAGGTAGGAAATTATAGACCTGTTAGTTTGACATCATTGGTAGGAAAGATACTAGAGAGAATTATAAAGAATAATATTCAAGATCATTTGGAGAATTTTAATCTTATTTCAAGTTCACAACATGGATTTAGATCAGGAAGGTCTTGTTTGTCTAATTTCTTAAGACTTTTTAGAATTTGTAACTGATTAGGTACGGTAGATAATGGAAATGATGTAGATGTTATTTATTTAGATTTTAGTAAAGCAGATGTCAAGGTTCCACATAGGAGACTTCTATATAAATTAAAAGCTCATGGTATATATTAGGGTCAGTTAAAAATTGGGTAGAAAAATGGTTAGAGAACAGAGGTTAATTCTAAATGGTCATGTATCTGGGCGGCAGAAAGTGAAAAGTGGGGTACCACAGGGATCAGTTTTAGGTCCATTACTCTTTATTTTATATCTAAATGATTTAGAGAGAGTAGTAGGTTGTAAAATTTCTAATTTTGCAGATGATACAAAAGTAGTCACTCCAGTTACAAATATAGAAAATTCTTACAAACTGCAAAAGGATCTTAATAGATTAGTTGCTTCCTAGGTCTAGTAAATGGCAGATGGAATTCAATGTTCAAAAATGCAATCATCCATTTTGGTAAAAGTAATGAAAACTTTAGTTATGAAATGCAAGGGAACTGGTTGGCAAATGTTAGACAGGAAAGGGATCTTGGCATTATAGTTGGTAGTGATCTAAAATTTTCTAAGCAGTGCTTAGAGGCTAGAAATAAAGCAAATAAAATGTTAGGTGGTATATGTATACTTTAGCATTGGAAATTACACCAGTACACATTGTCGATTGATTTTTACAAACTAGTTGGTGATTCTATATAATTTGAGTGCGCTGATCTCAAAAATATAGTTAGTTTTTCCCTATCATATATGGTTTTCTTACTACAGGGTGTGTCATAAATCCCCCATTTACCCCCAAATGTGAACCATCTTATCGAGACCAACATTGGACTGCACATGCTAAACCATAAATTTTGTTGTTACAGACTACAATAACGCTTACATAATGATGTAGGGTAAATATATATAACAACCAGTCCCGTTCCCAGCAAAATACTCTCTCCCCTCCCATCAATGGGTGGTTAACATTTGGGGACAGATGAGGTATTACAACACCCCTTGTAGCATGAAATCTTTAGGTGATACAGTAAAACCTAATTAAAGCAGAATTAAATTGCTCCTAGCTCTTGGACAAGCATATTGCTTGTTTATGAAAGAATAAAAAAATAACTGAAAGAAACAAAATATATTTACCTTCTTTA
This sequence comes from Bathynomus jamesi, assembly GCA_023014485.1. Lineage (NCBI taxonomy): Eukaryota > Metazoa > Arthropoda > Malacostraca > Isopoda > Cirolanidae > Bathynomus > Bathynomus jamesi. The sequence goes on along the minus strand of JAJOZX010006922.1, from coordinate 171,910 downwards.
CTTGCAAACATTTCAGGACTTATTCCAAAGACTTAAGACTACGAAGGTAGATCTGACTAATGACGACTAAACTGGTGCTTTTTTGATGTTTTCTTATGCTGTGCGTTAGGCTGATCTCATTGCAGACACCAGCAGTAATCCACCATCATATTTGTATGCCATCTTCCTTGATATCTTCTTTCCATGGTTTTGATGTCCTGGTGAAATCATTCCCCTTGCTCCTCACTGACATCTCCGAGATTTTCAGGAAAACGGTCAAGATGCGAAAATAAGAAGTGAACTTTCAGGCTCATGTTGCAGCCTAAGGCACAAAACTTTTTAAGCATATTTTCCGCCAGTCTTTCATAATTTTGGCTTTTGTAGTTTCCCAAGAAGTTTTCAACAACATCTTTGAAACCAAGCAATGCTTCTTTTTCTTTATTGGTCATTGTGTTCAGGAAATGATCGTCTGTCAATAACTTTCTAATCTGAGGACCTATAAAAACACCTTCCTTTATTTTCTCATAGCTAATCTTTGGATATTTTGAACAAATGTACTTGAAACACTCACCTTCTCTATTCAATGCTTTGACATACTGCTTCATCAAGCCTAACTTAATGTGCAAGGGTGGTAGGAGGATTTTATTTGGTTCAACTAGATGTTCATGTAAAATGTTCTTTGATCCTGGGGTAAGATTCTCTCTAGGAGGCCAAGTTTTCCTCTTCCAGTGCTGGTCACGTGCTCGACTATCCCATTTGCAGATGAAACATGGCATCTTAGTGTATCCTGATTGCTGCCCAAGTAACATGCAAAGGACTTTGAGATCCCCACACAATATCCATCTGTGATTTTGATACTGAATTTTTTCCAGCAGCAGTTTCATGTTATCATAAGTCTCTTTTAAATGAGTAGAATGGGCCACTGGGATTGATGCATATTTGTTACCATTGTGCAGTAACACTCCTTTTAGACTGGTTTTAGAGGAATCTATAAACAACCTCCAGTCACTGGTTTGTTATTCAATGCCTAGCTTGCACGCTAATCCTGTGATGTCCTTGCAAAATACCAAGGGACCATTTTCTTCGAAAAAAGGCACAAAGTCTTTCTCATGATTTCTGTACCAAGCGAAGTATGTGTCAGATGCCAATAAATTATTCTCCTGCAATCTAGACCCCAAAAGTTCTGCAGAGTCCTTAGGCAGATTCAAATCCCTGACTAAGTCATTTAGTTCGGCTTGGGTTAATGGTTTAGGATCTCAGTCAGCTGTTGGCTGTTCATAAACATCATCATTGTCTAGATTTGGAGCTGAATCAGAATCTGAATTGTATTGATCCAGACTCTCAGGTGGGCGGGGAATAGGAACTTCTGGACCATGGGGTACTGGCCTTATTGCAGATGGAAGACTTGGGTATTGAAGGCTCTCTTTATTCTTTGCATTATAACCTTCAACATTGCAAGAACAGAAGTAGCCGTCGTCGATATGGTTTCTAGGCTCGTGCCATACCATAGGGATCCCAAATGGCAAATTTTCTTTTTACCTTTGCTCCAATTCCTTAGTGCTGCAACACACATAAGGCAAACCTTGTGTGGAGCCCAACTTTTGTCTTGATCTCCTAATTTAATTCCAAAATAAGCATGATAAGCTCTCTTAATGAAGGTTGTTACATTTGCCCTTTGTTTTACAACAACATACCGACCACAAATATAACAAAATATGTCTGGACTATGGGTACATCCTCTAGAAGCCATTATTAAAATTTTAAAGACGTAATGTTAGAATTATCTATCTGAAAAATATGAAAAAACGAAATTAATTAAAGATAAAAAAGGTAAAAAATTACAAAACACCCCAAAATTGTTTTGCTAATAACTTTAAAACTGTGGGTGATAGAAAAAAACTGGTAGTATTTTTTAATTCAGCACAGCAAACTGCTTCAGAATCACAACTCAAAATAAAGAAATCAATTTTCATGCAGACCAGTGTTATTTATACATTTAATATTAACAAAAAATAGGTAAGCATGAATATAACTACTAAAATAGTGGACCAGCCAAAATTTAAAAAATCGACTTTGAACAGCATTTTTTGGTTAATAGCTGGCACCCATGCTAAATCAATGTACCTGTGGGTGAGGAATAAAATGCAGGTGGATGCCACTCTTGCTTTTGGCTTTGAAGGTCATTTTCGAGGTCAAACTGTGCAAAAATTTATATTTTCTAATTTTAATTTTAAAAAAATATATATATTCTGAGCCAATTGGTTTGACCAAATGTTTCATTTTGCCACACTTAGTGATAGGTTTGACCAAATGTTTCATTTTGCCACACTTAGTGATAAAGAAGTATGATGACATGCTTATTCCATCTAAATTACCAACTCAAGGTTAACTTCAAGTTAATCACAACTGAAATTGTGCCAAAAATTTGTGATTTTTTATTTTAATTGGCAAAAAAACATTGAGCAAGTCTGTTTGGCAAAACAATTTATTTTAAAGTGATTAGTGCCTAATAAGTTTGATAGCATGAATTAAGTACTCACAGTAACAGAATTATCACAACTAAATCACAAAGCAGTAAATACAGCCACATAACTATACAGTTTACACACTAGTAACATCTACAAGTTCACATTTCTTGATGAACAGCACCAAAATGCTGCACTGACAGTCACAATTGTGTGGATTGCAATCACTTAAGAACAGAGTTGTTAGTTCCTTACAGCACATTCCAGCTTCTCTCAATTTCAGTCCGGAAGAGAGACATAGATCTGCTGTCCAGCTGGGTTACAACAACCGCTGTCATACACTTCATCCTTTTCCTGAAGCAGTTGCATCTAGCTGTCTTACACTTTTTCTTACAACCACAAGCAACAAGCTCCAGGCAGGCTTCAGGGATTGGAGGAAGTCTTGTCCACACTGGTAGGAGGCTCCCATCTTCCAACTTCCATGCTGGTGTCCACTGGATCTTCAACATCTATGAATTTAGGCCGGGCTGAAACTCAAGATAGAATTAATCAGAGTCATTAACAGTTGGCTTTTGATATAAAAATAAGATTCCTGAAAAAATAATTGGTGGCCACCAACGTGTGTCCGGCCATCCCCGTTTTTGTAAAAACATCTAATGCCACACTAGCAAAATCAGGAAAATGGCAATATATCTTCTTCTGAACATGCTAGAGAGATGGTTTGCATACCAAAGATGCAGAATTTGATTTAGAACAAATTATTAAGAGTGGTATTTTTCATAAAACCTTTAGTTTTTGAGTTATTTTAGAAAAATAATTTTTGGGGCCCATAGACCCCCTTTCAACGGACCTTAGTGACAAAAGAAATTCTAAAATAAGCATGATTTGGCTTTTTGATTACTAACATTGCCCAAAAAGGATGTTGACATGGACATAGTGATCACATGATATGACTTTTCCTTGTTATCTTGCATACATTATGCTTGATTAAAGAATAGAGGGTGGGGCTGCTTCATGAACTTTTTTTAAATGTAATAAATTGAAAACTTTTTTTTTTTTCAGGTGCCTTTGTTATAAGTTTCCAACTGCAATTTGTCATTGAATTCAACATTTGCAATATAAAGTATGACTTCTACAAGGAAAACAGTTGCTAAAGTACTTGGTGATGTACGTTTTATGCCAGCAGAACAGTTTCCTTTAGGGAAATTGCCTACGTTGAAGCAAGTTATTGAAAGGTGTTTGTGTTTCGGAGACTATAAAACAGATGCTGTACTGAGAGCTACTTCTGAGGAATTGCATAAATTGTGGGTCACACATAATGTTTATCCAATATCAGTAAATGCCATACAGAGCTGACTGAAAACCCAAATAAAGGAATTCAACCGCCTTCTGAAGTATGACAAAAAGAAAAGGGGACCTAAATATCATCAAGATCTGGATGATTTTCTGAAAACTGTAAACGTTTTATTTGACATATATCAACATGATCACAAACTGTTGGCAGATACAGAGAAAAAGCACTAACTAAAAATGACTGAATCTGATTACCAGTTTTATGAGGTAGGTCTGTTGATTGAATTTCAAGTTGTAAATTATTAATTAATATTAATTAATTATCAATTATTAATAATTTGCTACAATTTTTAAAGTGCATTTAATAAGTTAGTAATATCAATAATACACTATTAATGATGTTAATGATAAGTAATATTTTAGTATTTTCTCATTTTTGCAAGAATTTCAATTTACATATAGAGACCCATAGATAAAAGATACATTATAGTGTAATGAAATATAATCACTTTGTAGGACCAGAAAACAACTAGGCATGGTTACTGTACCCTGAAAGAAGTCCCAGAAACAGCCACTGACTTAAAATTCAAATCACGGGTTATTCAATCTCAAAAAGCAAAAGAATCAGTTCCTCCTCCTCATCCTCCTCCTCCTGAACCTATGGACATTCCTGAGTTGACAGATAGCGACAGTTGTAATGATTCATTTGATGCAGACTATGTTCCAGAAATCTCAACATTACAGAACAGAACTAGATTACGCTCTTTAGCCGAAGCATGTGACAGGTATAGTACTGAAAGATAAATCTTTTAATACAGCTTAAAGTGAAATCATTGTGACTAAGAGATTAAGATTACCAATAAATTATTCATTGACAATAGATATGTAAATCTACTTTAAATATCCTAACAGATATCAAGTAAGTGATAGAGCAAGAGCGGCTATTGGTTCTGCTACATTGGTGGACTTTGGAGTAATCACCCCAGATAACATACAAAATGTTATTGATAAGTATGTTTTTAATCACTCTAGATATTACATTTCTTAGCTTCTGCTATAAGTTCTAAATCACCAGATTTACTATTATTTTTAATTAGCGTCAAAATTTATATTTTGTATTTATATTAATTAGTTTCAAACAGGACACTGACATTTGTATTTTGTATAATGCTAATGCAGTAATGCATGGCCAATATTTTCGAAATACTTTTCAGAAACAAGTTGAGAAGGGAGAGAGCTAAATTGAGAGCTGAAAGGAAGAAGTGATATTTGAAAAAGTGACTGGCATTGGCTTTGACGGTAGAAAGGATGCTACACTTGCTGTTAACAAAGTAAATGAAAAGTATTATACATCCACAATCCTAGAGGAACATTGTGTCATTACTGGAGAGCCAGGTAAATGGAAATGATTGTCATACAGTTATAGGCATTATGCTGTTATATTACTGTACTATAAAGTAATATTTCAATTACTTAAAAATTTTTCTTTTTAAGTGACAACTGTCCAGTTAACTTTATTCCTTCCTTTTTCATTTAATTGTAAAATTAATTAAATTTATTTTCAGATGATTTCTACCTCGACCATTTTACCCCGGAGAGTGGCAAAGGCATTGACATTGCTCATGGCATTTATAAGATCATTAAAGGGACAGAACTTGAGGCCAAATTAAACTTAGTTAAAGCAGATGGGACAAATACTAACACAAGACATATGCATGGGTCAATCAGATATTTGGAAATGTTTTTAGGGCAACCTCTTCAGTGGGATATTTGTCTTCTGCATCTAAATGAATTGCCACTTAGACACATCTTCATAACTTTAGATGGGACAACAAAAAGTCCAGACAAATTTTCTGGCCCTATTGGTTCTCAGCTCAATGGGGATGTGTCAGAATGGAATGTTGTGGACTTCAAATCTATACCTTATCCTGCATTTGTGCTTCTACCAAATGAGGTGGTCAATAATTTATCAACAGACCAATACTATGGATACTGCAATTAGGGTGGGTCGTACTCAGGTGACAACATGAATCTGAAGGAAATCCTACCATCAGGGGTGTCTAAATTATGTGTTTTTACATGGGGAATTCAAATATGAGCTGCTTTTTTGGATAGGATAACTCTAACCTACATCATTTTGTATTTCTAAATTGCCAATTTTACCCTTTTGAACCCCTTTATAATATATTAAAAGATATAAGGTAAATCATTTATAATGACAAGGCCAAATCAACTTTACATATATTTATTAATAGGTGAACTGCATGTATATCACTGGATATAATTACAAAGATCATTCTCCTGACATCTTGAACTTTGCCAGGTTGCACAAATCCTGCTTTGACTCAGACTTGGACATCAGCTTCCTGCTGGTCTCCTGAGCCCTGAGCCCTGATCCCTCCATCCCTCTTTTCCTGTGAGAAGTACTTAGCAGAAGCCTCAGTCACCATTTTAATAACCCTCTCAATGCTTTGTGTGTGGCAAGGCCAGTTGCGCACCTCCATGGGGGTGTTGATGAAGTTTTTCACCTCTGAGGTGCTTAGAGAGCAGGTGAGAGGTGGCTCTGACACACCTTCTGACCAGCTGATCAAGTCACCGATGCTGGAAGCATCACAATTGATGTCAGGTGTCCTTCTGCTCCTAACAGAGGAGTCCCCCAGCTGAGTGTCCGGGTCCCCCTCTCCCCTGATGGCCAGGATTCTCTCCACCCCTTCAATCCTCTCCTTCTGATCCTCAGAGCAGAGTAGTGTTTGGAGGATGACTTCACTGTGGGCATACCAAGCAGATCTTCTCACAGTTGGCATCACAATATCCAGCACCTCCTTTCTCTGGGACTTGAGGCAGTCCAGCTGAAAGAGGATGTGCCTAGGCCCTTCGATCCAGGAGTGCTTGACCTTCACGTTGAACCAACATGGGTAATACACTCCAATGATGAATTCCACAATGAATTGCAGAATCTTCAGGTTCTTTCCTTTAAGTCCATGCTTTGACACCCAGAGCCTGAGAAGTCTGTTCACTGTGGTGAGCCAGCGGCTGTGGTTTTCTGGTCCTATCTCTAACAGAGCCAGCCCTGCAGGAAGTACTCCATCCCTGACTTCACAGACAATTTTATAGCCATAGTATTGATCAGTTGAGAGATCTTGAATGACCTTGTCAGGAAGCTTGATCAGTGGAGGGCCAACAGAGATTCGGGTGAAGTTTGGATTGATATCAAAGTCTGTAGCAGAATCAAGGAGCTTTCCTATTGGCCCGGATAATTTTTTGTCAGACAGAGTAGGGCCATCAAGGTTAATTAAATTGTGCTCAATGTATCACTATAATATGCGTAGAAATAGCTTTTTCTAAAATATAACAGAATAATAGTCACATGTGAACAGTAACAAAAAAAATATCAGTAGATAATCACTAAATCTATCCCCTCACTGCAAGCTGAGGTGGTAAAATAGCTTCATAAATCATGAGTCACTTCAAATATTTCACAAAACGTTTTAGAATGTTCTGAAACGTTACATTCTAGCCTCTGAGAAAGGTGGCTCAGAAAATGGCCTTATGCACGCCAGAAAACCATCAAAATATTTCATATACCAAACTGTATGATAATTACAATTAAGTGGAATGGCACACCTTTTTATTTGAGTATTTAAATATTATTATTATTATATGAATTAAATTATGTGTTTATATGAATTAGTTAGAACAATGCTCTATGAGAGATAATGTGAGCAGCCATGATAGAAAACGTGAGAAGACATATTCTGGGGTAACTACAATAGTAAAATAATCAACAATTTAATAATAAACTGCAAAATGATGTAGGTTAGGGTTATCAGAATTAAATATTTTCTTCAGAATTGTGTTCTATACACCAAAATATGTCATTTGAACACCCCTCTCCATTGATGTAAAAAAAATGCATAGTATGACCCACCCTAATACTGCATCTGCTAGGCAATTATTACTGGTGAAGTGGATGAAGACCTTGCACTCTTAGAAGTTGGCCTGCTAAATCACTCTCGATGGCTCACCTTAGCCTGTAGAATTCTCGCTTTTATGTTTCACAAAAAAGACCCAGTAAGAACCTCAAAATCATAGTAGAATTCATCATCAAAGTATACTTTCACAGTTGGTTCAATATCAAGGCTAATAAGAGGCTAAGTGATGGGTCAAGAAACCTATTCAATATGATCCAAAGAGTAAATAAATTCCCTGACAGGAAAATTAGAGAAATTTGTTATGACATATTAAACAATAACAGCTATTTTGCTCATGGTGAAAATATTTTAGTTGGAATGCTGGCTGATGAAGATGAAGAGGTGAGGAGGTGTGCTGTCAATAAAGTTCTGTTTCTGAGGGGAGTTATAGAGGATTTTGATGATGAATCTGGTAGTAGCAATGATTTTGCAGGTGGAATAATTGAAAGTGATGATGAGAATGAAGAGGATCATGAAGGTGGTACTGATGAATATCCTGCTATAGATGAGAATGTTAGGGTCTTTAGAAAGCCAATCATCAATTTCAAAGCTTCTGCATACCACAAGCTGTCTGCTATGTCCCAATGGGAAACTGTTCCACCTGTATTAAAAGAATTCAGTAATGATGAACTGCGTGATATCATTAATACCGCATTGAAACTGGATCACGAGTGCCACAGTCAGAATGTTGAAAGGCACATCAAGCTTGTCACAAGCATCCTTGGCTGTTGTAGGTCATGAGCGTAGAGATGGTCTTCTTAGAAACAAAATTAGATCACGTAAATTAATGAAAGACTTTGTGTCTAAAAAATATTTTAAGTTCTAGATTATTATTTATCATGCTAAAATATGACAAAATGACAATTTGTTAATTGTATAATTTAATGTTTGGCATTTTGGAATGTCAAAAAGCATTTTCAATGAATTTAAAATGGCTGATTTTGATTGATTTTGATTGCTGATTGAAAATCACTAATACATGTCAATTTGCAGCTTGAGAATGTTTTATTGTGTTGACATTCAGTTGAAAGGGGGTCTATGGGCCCAAAAAATTAGTTTTTCTAAAATAACTCAAAAACTAAAGGTTTTATGAAAAAATACCACTCTTAATAATTTGTTCTACATCAAATTCTGCATCTTTTGGTATGCAAACCATCTCTCTAGCATGTTCAGAAGAAGAGATATTGCCATTTTCCTGATTTTGCTAGTGCGGCATTAGATGTTTTTACAAAAACGGGGGTGGCCGGACACACGTTGGTGGCCACCAATTATTTTTTTTCAGGAATCTTATTTTTATATCAAAAGCCAACTGTTAGTCACTCTGATAAATTAAAATCAAACAAAAATTATAGTTTCAGCCCGGCCTAAATTCTGTGTTCTGTCAGCCTGGAGTCATATTTTGGTCCAATAGTTTGCCCGCTTGGCGTGGAGCTCCAGGGCATCCTTTGTCAGTGGGAGCATTTCCAGTCTTCTTGGCCTTCCCAAAGAGGTGAACTCTGGCATCATCAACTGTGTTGTTCCAGGGTGCCATACAAATGACACAAACTTCTCAACATCTGCGATATCCCCATCTCGACCAATGGCATGCAGCAGGAGTGGGTGGTCGCTGATCACCTTCCAACACTTCTTTTTTCCATGACCACTGAAGGATGAGACTGTGTCACAGCCAGTCAAAGCGTGGAAGTAGACCAGGTTGTCCCTGACTGGAGGCGGTGACAAACTCTTGAATACATCATGCACAGGGTAGCATTTTCAGTTCTTGGCTGTTCCGCACAGCATCCACACTTCAACGACCTTGGTGCAAATGAAGTGAATCAGCAGCGCCATTACATCAGTATCTCTGCACACTACCAGTATTCATTCATAGCCCTGGGATGCTGCATCACATTGAGATGGTATGGTTAACACCAGAGGTGGGGAGTCGGGGCTTTTTTGAAGAGTCGGGAGTCAGTAAAAATGACCGACTCCCGACTCTTTGATTCAATTTCTATATGCCAACAATTTACCAGAATACTACTCTGCCCTAAATAAATATCTTCCTGAACTAATTCTAGATTCACATTTCCACATTTAATTTATTGTTCTGGTAAATCTTAGCAAATGAATTTCATATTTCTATTTTAGGATACTAGGTACCATATAAAAATTAGCAATATATTAATTATTAATTTAATTAGCCCCTATTAGTAATGAGTCGTGGGCCTAGTAGAAAATCAGCAGTCTTTCAATATTTTAAGCTAAATGAGGATGAAAGTATTTTTATTTGTCAAGTAGAAAAGGATGGTAGAGAGTGTAATGCAAAAATTAGTGCTTACACTGGGAAACATGCTAATGCTCCAACTAGAGCCTCAAACTTGAAACGCCATCTACGAAACAAACATCCCAATATTTATAAGGTTGTAGATCAGCATGATAAGGAAAGAGTCGGGAGTTGGAGTCAGTTTTTAAAAATACCGACTCAGGAGTCGGGAGTCGGTTGTTTTTGGCCGACTCCCCATCCCTGGTTAACACCCCAAGTTGGTGGGAACTCCACTATTGGGAAGGATTCCTGAGAGCTCCCAAACCCCTCAGGGGACCTGGGAGGTTTCAGTAATTCCCATTGGGCCAGAGCTTTCTTAGAAAGCCAGGCCTTCAGAGTTACTAAAAATATTTTTCTTCTCTTTTTAATTGATTATAACAGACTTGAAATTCTCTCAATATAGAGAATGTTAAAAACATTGAGGTAATCATACGCCTGAGTATAACAGCTTTGAAATTCTCTCAGTATAGAGAATAATCAGAAGCTTGAGGCAATCATATGCCCATTTCAAGAGACGGGAAAGCATCTCACTTCTCCTTGATGGTGTGGTAGGTGATCCTATAGTCTTGTTTTTACCATTGGTGTTTTGTATTGCTTATCCATTAGCTATAAGAACCATGTCTCACATATTTGGATCACTTAAAATTATCATGTAAATATCAATCATTTTTGAATGCCTGATTTCCTTTTTAAGACCTTGTTGAAAAACCTAACTTCAGTTATCAATATGCATCACAATGGATTTTGAGCTTTCTCAGGCTGTGAACTAAATTGTACCTTTAACTGCCTTATGAGCAACATATTAATGCAAATACATATCCCAAAATTTTAGAACATTAATTATCATTGTCAATTTTGCTCCCTTTTCTGGCATCATTGCACTCATGGATTCCTGTGGGTCCACTGATGACAATGCTGGGGGATAATCTCTAAATGTTGTTGGGTTTTTTCTCTTTATCAGGGATTTGTTTTTGGCTGGGACAATTACTTATTGAAGTGAATTTGGACAAAGCTTTTTCTTCCCCAATACTTGCACAAATGCTGAAGCCAGTATTCACATATTTTTTTGTTATAAACATTGCTTTTGTTTGTACTGATTGAGCCAAGAATACCTTTGATGATTGTGAGATGAAGTGGAGTTTAAAATGACACATCTGGGACTTATCAGGTTTATACAATTTGGGTAACACTCATTGACCTTGCCCTAGTGACTAATATTCTTTGTTTTTTTTTGCATTAGTTATGTAAGTTCCTTTTTTTCCTGTAAGTCTTGTCTCCTGCGTGTGGTAATGGGCTGGTGATGGCCAATAATTTAATGGTTTTATTTTATGTTGACATTTTTGTGTGTGGTATGGGACTAATGATATTTGTTTCTTTTGTTTTGTAGTAATAATTTTTTTCAAGTGCTTAGTTGGTAGTGAATACACATTGGTGTATGATCAATAAAATTGTTCATATTTTCTTTAGTTACCTGTAAAAAACTTGCCTGCTGATGCAGTTAATCTTTTAAGTGTTATTGTTATTTCGTTGATTAAATTAGGCAAAGGACATTTTATTTTTCTTAAATCCTCCCACCATAAGCCGAAGAGTAAGTCTTTAAAAGAGGCAGATTGGCTATGCCCCAGAGATCTTAAAGGTGAGAACCCAGTTTCAAATTGGTAGGAGCCGCCTATCTGACAATCTCAACCATACTAAAATTGGTAACTTGCTCACCTCATTTCTCTCATTCTTAGCAGTGCGGGTGGTGCTGAAGTGAAAGGATTATTTTTATTCAATTGAAGGCCCTCTGGGTGGTCCTCACTGGCAGCTAAATCTCCCATCTCAGCAACCAGCAGCAGCTGCCATGACCCCACTAACAGAGTATCCGGTAGGTGAGTAATGCAAATGCATCTTTACAAAGAAACAATTTACTTTTGGATAGTTTTGAATTTTATATACTTGCGTTTAAATTTACGTTGTTATAGTTAAGTAATTGATTTAGTGGTTTTTAGCGATTTAGAAGTTTACATAGCGTGCCGGCTTAATTTAACTTATACCTGTGATGGTTTAAATTTTTAACTCTGCGATGCCGTCGCAGAAAGCGTTGTGTGTTAGGTGTAGGGTTAACTGGTGGTATTCGGAATTTAAGGATTATAACGGCGGTCCAATGGCGATTACCGATAGATCAGTTTGTTTCTTTTGCGAGTTCATGGAGGAATTAGTTGACATAAAACGCAGTGTACGTGAGGTAGCGGATAGACTTGCAACGCTTGATGAGGGCATGGTTAGGGCTATGGTTGACGGAAGCCAAACCAATACTAACGTTGAAGACGTTAGTAATTTGAAGGGTGAGGTGCGTAACTTAGTTTCTAGTTTAGGTAGCTTGTCGGGAAGGTTAGATAGAGTCAAGGAAGAGGTTAAGGTTAGTCCGAGAGTAGTAGATAGCAAGGGATTTAGAGAGGTTAAGGGTGGAGCTAGGCCGCGTACATTAGGTGATAGGAATCCCCCCCCTATCGAGGTTTTGAACCCTTTCGCCCATTTGGAAAGGGATGTGAATGAGGGGGAAACTATTTTAATTGGGGACTCTTTAGTGCGCCACATGGACAAAGAGTTCGTTAAACGGAATCCAACCAATAGGAGGAGGGTCTGTCTCCCGGGGGCCAGGGTTGACAGAGTTAGAGACGAAGTGGATAGGGTTGACGTTGCTTCCCGTCACTCAATGTTGGTGACGATGGTAGGAGGCAACGACTCGTATAGGCCCGATACGAGAGTGCCTGACCTTTTGGAGATATAGGGGGTTAATTAGGTCCCTGAAGGTGAGGTCAGATAGGTCTTTAGTTCTAGGTATTACCCCTAGGCACGGTTTGGGTCTTAGAATTACATCTAAAACAATATTTTTGAATAACAAATTAGAAGAGATTTGTGTTGAGGAAAGTGTACCCTTCGTAAAGCTGTGGTCCGAATTCAATGATCCTAGCCTTTTTATAAAAGATGGGGTGCATTTTAATGAAATAGGTAATGCTAGGCTAGGTAGGTTAATAGACAAAAACGTGCGAAAGCTGTATAGGTCGAAGCCTTCTTTAAACATTGTGGGTCCAGGAAACGCGGGCCCGACGTGATAAATAGTTTAAAACGCGGGCCCGTGATAAAAAGTAACTTAAATGTCCTTTATTGCAACGCACGTAGTATTAGAAATAAATTAAATGAATTTAAGGCGGTAATTTATTCCGGCAACTATGATATAGTTGCTATCACTGAAACTTGGTTAAATACCGTGACTCGGGACTTGTTGGGGGAACTTGATATACCGGGTTTTAAAATCTTTACTAATGATAGGTTACATAGATTTGGAGGCGGCATTTTGCTGTACATTCATAATTCCCTTAGGGCTATCGAGGAGGGCGCGTAGTATTAGTTTTAATTTTGTCGTTGTTTATAGACCTCCCGTTCAACCCCTCGATATAGATACTAGATTTTACTCACTTCTTGGTAATTTTATTGACAATCGGAATAGTATAATTGTCGGAGACTTTAACTGCCCTAATGTTAATTATGAGAATTTTACGGGTAACGAAGAGGGTTTGAGACTGGTTGAGTTTATGGACGATAACTTTTTACGACAGATAGTTACCGAATCAACGCGCGGTGATAATATCTTAGATTTGGTGATGACGAACGGCGAGAATATAGTCGAAGGTTTAGAATTAGGCGAGAGTTTTGGATGTAGCGATCATCAAATTCTTAGGTTTAAGTTATTGATAGAAAACACTCAGGATAGTAACGTAATAGAAGTCCCTGATTTTCGTAGGGCTAATTTTGATAGTTTTGCGTTAGAAATCGTGGTAGGCTGAAGTGGTGGACTAGGGAAGTAGGCGAGTTCATAAACGAGCTTAATAGAGTGTATAGACTTAACAAGCGCAATGGCCAGGTAGCTAACTTTAATAGATATATCGAGCTTAGATGTCAGGTTAAAAGATTAGTTAGGAATACCAATCGTAATTTAGAGATAGTTATAGCTGCGGATAGTAAACATAATCCAAAAAAGTTTTTTGAATACGTAAATAATCGTAAGCCGGTAAAGGATAACATAGGCCCTCTAGTGGATGTAAATGGCGCTTTGGCTTCTGACGCTCAGGCTATGGCGGGTATTTTCAATAACTTTTTTGCGACAGTTTTTACCGTAGAGGACGTAAATAATGTCCCCGACGTTGATGATATCGTTCCATTTAGTAGCGAGACTATTTTAGATGAAATAACTGTTTACGAGGCTGAGATTGCACATTATATCGATAGGCTAAAAGTTAGCAAGGCTCCAGGCCCTGACGCTTTTTATCCTAGACATTTGAAAGATTTGAAAAACGTTATCGTAGGCCCCTTAGCGAAGATTTTTAATCAGTCGCTCGAAATGGGGATTATTCCTGAAGACTTCAAATTAGCTAACATCACGCCTATTTTAAAAAAAGGCGACCGCGCGGTAGCTAGCAATTATAGGCCCATTAGCTTAACGTCAATTGTCGGTAAACTTTTGGAATCCGTAGTTAGGGATCGTATTATCGATCACTTAGAAAGTAGGGGTTTGATTAATAGTAGTCAGCATGGGTTTCAATGCCATAGGTCTTGTTTAACTAATTTGTTAGAATTTTATAACGAAATAGTGCACGAATATGATAGGCATAGGGCAGCTGACGTTATTTATTTAGATTTTAAAAAGGCATTCGATACAGTTCCACATAGGAGACTAATTGCGAAGGTTAAAGCGCATGGTATACGCGGTCAGGTAGCTAACTGGTTAGAAGAATGGCTTCGTGCTAGGAGGCAGAGGGTCGTAGTTAATGGTAGTGAATCGGGGTGGTTAGATGTAGGTAGCGGTGTCCCACAGGGTTCAGTGTTAGGCCCATTGTTATTCATAATTTACATTAACGACATAGATGTAGGATTGACTAGTAACGTGGTGTCAAAGTTCGCGGACGATACTAAAATAGGCGGTAAGGTTGTTAACGAGGACGATAAAAATAGGATCCAAGACGATGTAGATAGGATTATGGAGTGGACGGATAAGTGGCAGATGCAATTTAACGTAGATAAATATAAAGTTTTGCATATAGGTTCTCACAACAATAATTACGTGTACACGATGGATGATAGGGAATTAGCGAGTGTTGACGAGGAAGTAGATTTAGGTGTACGCGTAACTAAAGATTTAAAGGTTAGGAACCAGTGCCTGGAGTCTTGCGCAAAAGCTAATAGGATGTTAGGCTTCATAGCGCGTAATTTCGAATTTAAATCGAAGGATATTATATTGCCCCTCTACAAGTCCCTAGTCAGGCCTCATTTAGAATATGCCATTCAGTTTTGGTGCCTGTACTTGCCTGAGGATATTGATAGGTTAGAAAGGGTTCAGCGTCGTGCCACGAAACTTATTCCGTCATTGCGCAATAAGCCTTATGAAGATAGGATTAAAGAGTTAGACTTGTATTCACTCGAAACTAGGAGATTAAGGGGGGAGCTTATTGAAGTTTTCAAAATCGTTAATAACATTGATAACGTAAATTTTGATAAATTGTTCACTTTCGATAATAGTAATAATCGCAATAACGGATTTAAGTTGTGTGGCAGACGTTTCATTACTAATATCGCTAAAAACTTCTTTACGTTTAAAGTAATTGATAAATGGAATAATCTTCCTGCGTCAGTCGTTCATTCTACCAGCATTAATATGTTTAAGAACTGTCTTGACAGACATTTTAAAAGTATTAACGTTGTTTAAAATTAAAAAAGAAAGTTAACAGGAGCTCTGGTGGTGGTGCTCGAGGATGAGTCTGTTGACGATGGATGCCAGCTTGTGACATGCCAGCGTGTGATGCCAGCAATAAAAAAAATAATACAAAATAAAAAAAATAGACTAACACGAATGTAGATGTAGCTTGTAGCGTAAACTAACCCACTTTTTGTTTAACTGTACCTACTTTTTTTTTTTTTTTTTTCCTATCTCCTTACTTTGCATGTCTGTAACTCTACTTGCATGTTGTAGTTTGCATGGTATGACAGTGAGTTAAGACTGTGTTTGCATGGTTTGTAAGCGTTCTTATTTTACTTCTTTTCATCTTTCACCCCTCTCCTATTTTCTCCGACTATTTTTCTGACTTGTCGGCAGTGGCCAGCGGATGATGATGGTGAGACTTTTTTCCTCTTTTTCTGAATGAATGTTAACCCACGAATGATAGGTGTTGCTCCTTACTTAACCCCTTATTCTCTTCTCTTCTCTTAACCCCCTACTCTTTCCTTTCTCTCAGGCTAGCCTTAGAGTGGATCTTAGGGTCTTTGTTAGCCTTAGCTTCTGTAGATCTGTTCAATCAGTCTCTCCTTCATGAAGCCGATTACATGCTGCTGTCCTCAATCCTGAGCTGTCAGCAGGTTCTCTGCAACATCTGTGGGTGCAGTGTCTTTGGTTGCCAGTGAAACAAGTGGGATGTTAGTGGCAGCATCTGTATCTCCTGCTTCACTCATGTGAACTCTGAAGATGTCAAACTGCTTCAACTGCTGAACTAGCATCATGACATCATGAGCATTACGCCTAGTGCGAGAAGGCAGACTGTCAACCCGAGTGAAGGTGGCTTCCCCATCATCATCTTGAAGATTGAAGAAGCATCTTGTCTTGAGAGATGCGTGACCACTCTGACCATGTGATGCAGAACCTGTCTCTTGCTTGGTCACTCTTTGTGATGCCAATGATACCATTGTGCATCTTGCATGTACAATTTATCCATTAGTTGCCTGATCAGCTGGAACTTGGTTGAAGTGCTTCGCCATCATCTTGATGACAACATTCCCATTACAGAACTCTGCATGAACTTCTGGTGCTGACTTCTCAAGACCTCTCATATCAGCCAAGTAGACTGGTCCCCAATGTGAATAGTTTGTGTGGTCATAGTTAGCCAAGGCAGCATTGCAGCAAAGGCACATGCCATCTCTCTGAGCTCTGATGAAGGCCAGTAGGATCTCTACCATTTTCATGTAGGATGACCACAGCATGAAGTTGTGATTTTCAGAGTGCTGGTCAGTGAATTCCTCCATGAGACTGGAATTTCTCATCTGCCTAAACATCTGAGAAGTTGTCAACAGCATTGCACATCTCATCTATGTCAGCTGTCTTTGAAAAGCGAAGCAACATTGAGGGCAAGCTGTTTGACATTCTCATTCCTATTGCCAGTTGCAGCCAGCCATGACTCAAACATCTGCCACTTGATGTGCCACAGTGCCTCATATGTCAGCTGGTGACCTCTCACAGCTCAGTAGTAGGCCTTGCCATCCAGCAGCGTCAGTGGTGTTAGCCGCGTACACACCTGCCTCTGTCCATAAGTCATCAAGTCCCACACTTTCCATGTGTTGACCAATGCCTTTCAGAAAGTTGAAGCAGATATGGAGGCCTCCCATGAGCAAGGTGGCAAATTTCGAGTTTGCCCAGGACTAGTTTCTTACCCCTGCTGTACAAAGGGGGCATTCCAGGACAAATCACCCAAAAATTAAAAAATTTGTCACCACTCCAACCCAGATTTTAATGAAAATTGACATATGGGGTTCTTCTGGGTGCTGATTTCACTGGTTCAAATAAAAAAGTTCTATGACCCATAGTTTTTGAGATATGGGCCCCCACTTCACCACCTAACTTTGATGGGCAATAACTCCCAAACATCTTACTGTAGACCTATAAAACTATACATTTTTAGAATCAGCATGAAGAGATCTACTAAATGATACCACATTCAAATATGTAGAACAATAATGAAAATTTTCCCCCCCTTTTTTATTTTTATTTTTTACCCCCACCCCCACTAGACAGTGAAATCCCCAAAATTTTTTTTCATTTATTAAACTTCCATCAATTGTTAAAAGATACAAACAATAAAAAATATGGGTATCAAGTCGCAAGATATTTTAAAAATTATTGAAAAAATATGTACATTGACATTTTTACGCAGACTAAAATAGAGAACTACAAATGATATACTTACATCCTATGTATAATAGGGTGGAGCGAAAAATACTTTTTTTCTAGTATGAAGTTCTAATAGTGATTAAAAGTTGCATTTAGTAGACGAAATATGCCTGCCAAAATATGAGTTCATTTGTTTCAAATTTTCAGCTGCCACCAGGGGGCTAAAGTTAACACAATTTTGTGTAAAAAGGAAAAAAATGCTTCTATTTTAGGTTTGTCAAACTATTATAAAATTTTATCTTAGAATTATCTAATAGTTTGATTAAGATTCTTAAATGATAGAAATTCGTTTTGTAAAAATGCCTTTTCATATGCTTAATATCTTCAGCTGCCACAAGAGAGCTGAAGTTAACACAATTTAGAGTAACTGAGTCATGTTGAGACTACACTGAATGTTGTGGGGGAGGGTTTGGGGAGGGTTTTGGTGTGAAGGAATTTCTTTCTGTGAGTCATTAGAACAGTGTGTTAACACTTGTCTTCTTAGGTAGTAGGCCTAGTCGCTCAGTTGATCGGAGAGTTTTTTAATATGATCGGAATATTATAAAACTTTATTTTAAAGTGATTTATATAGAGATAATATTGATTTTATTATAAAATGCTTGTTATAATGTATTATATAATTTTAGTTTATTTATATAATATATTATATATTTATATAATATATTATATATACTTATAAAATATATTATATATTAATTATATAATGTTTTGATGTTACAGGATATTCTGTGATTGTGAATTTTTCTTAAAAATATTATGGCATCAAATACTAAATATAAACATTTCACTAGAGAACGTATGAAGTGTGCCATATTTGAAGTACCTTGTGAGATGAGTGATATGCAACTACCAACTTATAACTGCATTATGAAAGATTACCTGTTCACAAAACATTTAGTGAAGGAGCAGATGAATAACAAGGAGCCGTCATTTTCTGAAATAGCAGAGGCAGTTTCCAAAAAGGTAGAAAATATTTGGAAGAAGGCCTCTTTGCCAATAGTTTCACATACACGCGTTTTACAGATGATGCGAGTGTACCATGATAAATACAGGTCCTTATTAAAGCCATACAAGTCACGCAAGGATCAGCCTAAGTACAAAAATCAGTTTGAAGAATTTGAAAACTCTTCAAAATGCACTTTGTTTGACATCTGCACCTGCAAATGTAAGGAGTTTAGGAGATGCTCATGTGAAAAGAGTAAGAAAGTCCCTCCAAAAGAGCAGGATTTTTTAAATGACCAACGAACACGCAGAATAATGGTGATAGGAAGCATTGACATAGCACACACAAGACGATTACAAGCAAGAGAACATCGAAAGGAAATGGAAAAAGCATCTGGAATCCTCACAAACAACTAGTGCTGCTATAACCAATACGTCCAACTTACAAATCGAAACAGAGACAAGTGAACTTCAACAACTAGAAGAGATATCTGAAGATAATGAGGAAGATACAACCTCGACTCAATATGTAATATCAGAACAACAGATGCGTGAGCCACTGCCTTCATTAGCAATTACTTGTGATAGATTTAAAATGTCGGACAGAGCTGGGACTGCTATTGCTTCTGCAGTATTGGCAGATCTTAAAATTGTTACTCACGAAGACAAAGGGAATATTATAGACAGAAGTAAGCTAAGATGTGAAAGACAAAAACAGAGAAAGGAACTACAACAGATAGGAGAGCCAAAAACCATGCGGGGATTATACTTTGATGGCAGAAAGGATAAAACAATGATTCAAGTCCAGGAGAGTGATGGCTCTAACCACCAAAGAACCAAACGCGAAGAGCATATCAGCATAATATCTGAACCACACTCTGTACTTTGCACATGTGACACCTTCCAGTGGCAAAGCTAAATACATTTGCACAGCGCTAGTGAATTGCTTGAAAGAAAGGAATGTTGATATAGGGAACATCGTTGCAGCTGGCTGTGATTCGACAGTGGTTAACACTGGTAGTATTGGAGGCACAATAAGATTACTGGAAGAAGCCTTTAATAAGCCATTGCAGTGGCTGATATGCCTTTTACACCTTAATGAACTTCCATTGCGC
Organism: Bathynomus jamesi; assembly: GCA_023014485.1. NCBI lineage: Eukaryota > Metazoa > Arthropoda > Malacostraca > Isopoda > Cirolanidae > Bathynomus > Bathynomus jamesi. Next base: position 151,871 of record JAJOZX010006922.1, on the reverse strand, counting down.
CATCTGTTTCATCACTTGGATGGTACCACTACTGGACCAAGAGCATTTTCAGGAGAAATTGGCCGAGCACTTTCAGACTGTGAAAAGCTTCCCATAGTTAACTTCAAACCCATTGAAATTCAAGAGGACATGTGTGAAGTTGATGTAGATGACATAAGTACTGACCAGAAATACCTTCTTGAAATTCACAAGGCTATATCAAGTGGAACATTCTCAGAGTCTTAGTCATAAGAGTCCAAACAATATATCACATTCAAGGTGGCTCACCACAGCAAACAGGACTCTGCGGTTATATGCAAGCACAGAGAATCCTTCAGGCAATTTACAAGAATTAGCTACTTTCATTGTTAGGGTATACGCACCAATGTGGTTTCAGATAAAGCGTAAACCATTATGCCAATATGGTGCTAAACATATGTGGCATATGATTGCAAGAAGCCAGTATCTCCGTGAAGAGCTTAGGAGAGTACATGACTCAGTCATTCAGCGAAATGCATATTACGCAAATCAAGAAAACATTCTCATTGCAATGATAGCTGATGAAAGGGAGCATGTGCGTCAGTTGGGATTTAGGCGTATCATAAAAGCAAGGGCATGCATTCAAGAAACAGATGTTATCAGGTATTTTAAGGTGCCAGAAATAAATTTTTATGCCAAAGACTATACAGATCTCATTATGTGGCAAGATTTTCAGATAGCAGAACCACCAATAACCAAAGGAGTTTCTCTTGATGATATTGAATCATGCATCAAACATGGTACTACTCTTCATTCAGAATTATTTCAGTTTCCATGTCATACACAAGCCGTAGAGAGATGCGTCAAGCTCGTTACAGACGCTGCTGGATCAGTCTGCGGACCTACAAACAGAGACGGTTGGATTCGTGCTACATTAGAATCAAGGAAAAAACAGCCAAAATTTGACACAAAAGCAAATTACTAAATAGTCTTCAGCAAGAACCCTTTCTAGAGGGAGGTTGGTTGGGGAAAGGGTGGTAACTCTGCTAAGGCACGAAATAACGTTTCTTAACTGTCTCAAGCCAGTATAAAGGAGGAGACATCCTAATTTATTAATGTTCCCTTTTTCAAGTAAATACAGAATCATACTTAATTGTCATTTTTAAGTTAACTTCAGACCTCTTGTGGCAGCTGAAGATATTAAGCATATGAAAAGGCATTTTTACAAAACGAATTCTTATCATTTAAGAATCTTAATCAAACTATTAGATAATTCTAAGATAAAAGTTTATAATAGTTTGATAAACCTAAAATAGGAGCATTTTTTTCCTTTTTACCCAAAATTGTGTTAACTTTAGCCCCCTGGTGGCAGCTGAAAATATTAAACAAATGAACTCATATTTTGGCAGGTATATATCGTCCACTAAATGCAACTTTTAATCACTATTAGAACTTCATACTAGAAAAAAAGTATTTTTCGCTCCACCCTAATGTATAACTCATATTCACACATTCTCTCTCTCAAATGTTTGTTAATTATGCTTATTTTTATTACAGATATGTTTATTTTGAGTCAAATCATATCTTATTTTTGAGATTTACAATTGTGTGTTTTTAGTAATGAAAAATGGTTAGATACTGTGATGATCCTTTATAAAACATAAGAAAAAGATACACAAGGATATAAGAACCATCAGCCAATCACTTTATGATTGATGTAAATGGAAACTACAAAGGAATACTGTACTATGTAGTAACTGTAGAAAATTATTGACCTAGAGACGAGAGTTGAGCACTATCAACATCACAAAGTGAAGAGTCTGATCACAATCAGTCTTCTGAGAATGTTATTTCAGAAAGTGATGAATATGATCCAAGTATATCAAGTAATGCCAAAGGAGGAGGTTTCTCAAGTTCTAGAAAGTCTTGCTGTGACTCCAGTGAAGAAGCCTAAGTATTTAATGATAGGTACTTTTTATATTTATAATTTTTTTATTTATATTATTTATAATGCATTTACTTTCAAGACAGTTTTTCAGCAACTGCTGAAAAACTATGTTGACATATTAAATTTATTAAACTTGTGAAATTAATATGTTGACATATTATTATTGTCCATATATATGAAATGGAGTCAAATCTTTATTAATTAAAAAATTTCAGATGGTTTGGGTTCCTCAAGAAAAGAAGCAAAAGCTATTCAAACAATAGAAAAAGCACATCATTCTTTAAAACAAAAGCTAGAAACAAGTTCAGAAATTGAGATACCAAGCCCATCAAAAGCTACAAAGTTCAATCATGAAACTCAAACGTATGAATTTTAAAATGATATGCTATTATTAAGTAGGAATATACCTAAACTAAAACTGAAGCATAAAAACAAAATGTAGGTATTCACCTTTGATAGTAGAAACTAGAAGCACAACTCCCTAAAGATTGGAGATCAATGGGCCCATTAAATCATTTGGAATTCATTTGGTCACAAAATAATTTTTGGTTTAATTTGATTATATCAAAGAATGCTCATTTTGTTACACTTGAAATCATTATTATACGGTAATCCAAAAAATTTAATATGCACATGTATATAATGTTTTGTTTATAGCTATTATACATTCATGAATTTGTTTCAGGTCAATGATTCATCTCATGAATGAACTGGTTGAAGCTTTCCATTCTATTGACAGTTATGAGAGGAAACTCAAAATATTGACATTATCTCCATTTACCATATCAAAAACTATAAATCTATTTCGGACAACTGAATATTTAGTTAAGAAAAGCAGAAATATAAAACAAAGACGGAATTATTCCTGAAATTGAACCCATATCAAAAGGAAAAGTAATAACTAAAGGTACTAAAGATTCTGTTCAGAAATTTTTCGAATCAGATGAAATTAGTCATTTGTGCCCAGGTACAAAAGACTGCCTGAGTATCAGAAATGAAAGTGGGTATAAAGAATCTGTGCAGAAAAGACTCGTGTTAATGAATCTGAAAGAAGCTTTTAGTCTCTATAAAAATAATCCAGGTAGTCCCCAAATTGGCTTCTCTAGTTTTGTCAGCCTTCGCCCCCCGACATTGTTTTGGACTGGAGCTGCTAGCACCCATTCTGCATGTGTATGTACATACCACCAGAATGCCAAAATACAATTCTCAGCTTTGGGTGTCAAAGGGTTGGAATACACAACTCTTATGGAGAAAGCAGTGTGTGATGTCAACAAGAGGAATTGTATGATGCAAATATGTAATCTCTCTCCAAAAGAACAAGGTATTAAGAATTTTTTTCTCACTTTTCAAAGTGTTAACGATCCTGAATGTGAGGAAATAAAATATAAACAATGGGTTACTACAAATCAATGCAATATGGTTGAAAAAAAAGAATCTGTAGATGATTTTATAAATTCATTAAGCACAAAAATTGTCAAATTGACATGTCATCACTTTATAGCAAAGAATCAGAGTGCATTTCTAAAAAACTTGAAGAATAATTTAAATAGCCATACAGCTGTAGTTCTTGGTGACTTTTCAGAAAACTACTCATTTGTAGTACAGGATGCAGCCCAAGGTTTTCATTGGGAAAATACCCAATGCACAGTGCATCCCTTTGTGTTATATTATACGGAACCAGAAAGTAATGAAACAAAACATTCAAGTTATTGTTTTTTTATCTCCAAATACAAAACATAACACTACAATGGTTTACACTTTTTGAAATACACTCATACCTATTATTAGAAAATCCCACCTTCATATCAAAAAATTACATTATTTTACTGATGGATGTGCAGGACAATATAAAAATCATTTCAACTTTGTTAACATGAAGATTTTGGGCTGGAATGTGAGTGGCATTTCTTTGCCACAAGCCATGGTAAGAGCGCTTGTGATTGGATTGGGGGTATTGGATTGGGGGTACAGTGAAAAGATCTGTAGCCAGAGCAAGTATGCAGAGAACATTCGCAAATCAAATATTAACACCAGAAGACATGTTTGAATTTTGTTCAAACAATATAAGTGACAGCATAAATTTTGTTTTAATAAATTCTGAAGAAATTGAAGCTATGGAAAAATTTTTAAGTGACAGATATGAAAAAAGTATGCAGCTAACAGGAACACAAAAATTCCACAGATTTGTACCTATTAATGCAAATAACAAAAACATTTGAATTATCTTCTGATGAAGTTGGTGAGGTGAGGATTATAAGCAAAGCTTTTCTGGGTGAAGATAATGTTGAAGTTAATCCAAAACTAGGAAAGTACAGTAGACTCGCAACTTACAGATTTTTCTTACGTGGTTTCAACTATATGCGGGTTATAATTTTACAATTTCGGTGCTTTAAGGCAGCGTACACACATCTCACCTTCATCCGCAACACCATGGAGGATGGCACTAACAAGTGTCAAGACATGCTGGAAGGAATTCAACATTGCCAATTGCATCACTTTTATGTTAGCTATACGTATGTTATACGGTACCGGTATGTATAACAGAGTTACAATATATACGGTAGTGATTTAAGGGCGATTTAGGGGATTTTTTTGGTTTCTGACTTTACACGGAGTCCTAGGAACGTAACCCCCATGTAAGTTACGAGTCTACTGTACATAGTTTGTACTTTCAATGATCAGAAATGGTTGGGATTTGTACATTCCTATAATGAGGAATTTGATGACTTTGAGGTTAGCTTTTTGCACCCATCACGATATAGTGTTTACTATTACTTTCTACAAATTAGAGATACATGCCACATTGCTGCAGTGGCTGCGTAGGCCGTAGTCCCCAAGTATCTGTTTTGTCGAACCACCCAGCACCTTTTCACATTTCTGGGTTCAGGATAGTCAAGAGATTGGGCAAAGATGTAATCTCCTCTGGTATCTTGGAATGCCTCTCTGGTCAGTGGTTTATTTCCAGATTATTCAGGTCCAACTCGCACGTTAACTGTAAAGGACTTCCCCTAGTTCAGGTGTCTCAATCTGACTCTCCACTGAGTAGGAGACCCAACCACTCAGGGTCCAAGAAAAGGCTGGAATTCAAAAGTAGACCTAATAGAAGTAAACTACTCATTGTTTTTCTCTTTATTATATCTGAAATAAACAACTATTCAGTGTGACAGTATAAACATAACAAAAGGACTGGCAATGAATCACAATTAACAAAACCTCTGGAGCCCCCTTAACACTTAGTGAGATTTGGCAGAAAGGATAGAAAACAAGTGGGAGACAAGTACCAGAAATGACTTGCACAGAATGTTAACCCTTGTCCCAGCCTAGCTACCCTCCAAACTTGACCACCCCCTTTTATGACCTGAGTTCCAATTCCTTTATTGGCTGGCTAGTTAGTAGGGTTAGGGTCACAGGCCTGATTTCAGGGCAGATCCAGTGGCCAACCATGGTTGACACAAACTGCGTAGCTCCCACTAGATGGGATCCACAATCCAAGCCTGATGAATCTGGCTTCCAACAGGACACGTCCGTATTAATAATCATAAATAGTCTGGAGGTTACGCTAGGGTTTTTTTTTAAGAATACTACCTAAACTCCTGTGGGGAGAGAAAAACTTGTGAGAAGAACCAGATAGGACTTGGAAATTAGGGTGAGGTTTTTGTGAAAAACTCCACAACCCTCAAAAGGGGAATTTGAAAATCAAGGGAGGGTTGTGAGAAACTTCAGAACCCCCACAACATATCAAGAGATAAAATTTTAGGTTTATTAAGCACACCAACTTCAAAGCCAGGAACAACGCATATTCAATATGTTTTCCCAGAAAATGAGTTTAAAAAACTCGTGTAATTATGAATCAACTTTATGTAATATGTGTGTTCAATTTGCATTTTTGCTGTTTATTTTCATCCATGTGAATATATCATTTGTAGTTCTCTATTTTAGTCTGCAGGCGTAAAAATGTCAAAATTTCACAATGTACATATTTTTTTAATAATTTTTAAAATATCTTGTAACTTGATACCCGCGTTTTTTTTGTTTGTATCTTTTAACAATTAATGGAAGTTTAATAAATGAAAATTTTTGTTTTGGATTTCACTGCCTAGGGGGGGATGGGGGTCAAAAATAAAAATAAAAAAGGGGTGAAAATTTTCATTATTGTTCTACACATTTGAATGTGGTATCATTTAATAGATCTCTTCATGCTGATTCTAAAAATGTACAGTTTTATAGGTCTACGGTAAGATGTTTGGGAGTTATTGGCCATTAAAGTTAGGTGATAAAGTGGGGCCCCAAAGATTTTGGGGGCCCATATCTCAAAAACTATGGGTCATAGAACTTTTTTATTTTGACCAGTGAAATCAGCACCTGGAAGAACCCCATATGTCAATTTTCATCAAAATCCAAGTCAGAGTGGTGACATGCATGGGGTGATCTCTCCTGGAATGCCCCAGAGGCTGATCAGCAGTGATGATGGTGTACGTACTTCTGGCTGACATACTCAGAAATGACCATGAAGCGATTGAAGATGGTGGTCATGGTGTTATTGTCATCTGCTGGTGCCTGCAGGATTGGCAACATCCCAACAGTCATTACTGGTGGATCCACAGTGCTGACAGATTGAGTGAATGCTGCCCAGCTTGGAATGGACATCGCTTCATCATGGATGCGTGACACCACCCAGGGTAATTCCAGGAGATCACCCAATGCATGTCACTTCTCCGACTCAGATTTTGATGAAAATTGAAATATGGGGTTCTTCCAGGTACTGATTTCCACTGGTCAAAATAAAGATCTATGACCCATAGTTTTTGAGATATAGGCCCCCCAAAATCTTGGGGGCCCCACTTTATCACCTAACTTTAATGGCCAATAACTCCCAAACATCTTACCGTAGACCTATAAAACTATACATTTTTAGAATCAGCATGAAGAGATCTATTAAATGATACCACATTCAAATGTGTAGAACAGTAATGAAAATTTTCACCCCCTTTTTTATTTTTATTTTTGCCCCCATCCCCCCTAGGCAGTGAAATCCAAAACAAAAATTGTCATTTATTAAACTTCCATTACTTGTTAAAAGATACAAACAATAAAAAATATGGGTATCAAGTTGCAAGATATTTTAAAAATTATTAAAAAAATATGTACATTGTGAAATTTTGACATTTTTACGCCTGCAGACTAAAATAGAGAACTACAAATGATATATTCACATGGATGAAAATAAACAGCAAAAATACAAATTGAACACACACTACATCAAGTTGATTCATAATTACACGAGTTTCTTCAACTCATTTTCTGGGAAAACATACTGAATACGCATTTTTCCTGGCTTTAAAGTTAGTGTGCTTGATAAACCTAAAATTTTATCTCTTGATACGTGGCATGTATCTCTAATTTGTGGAAAATAATAGTAAACACTATATCCTGATGGGTGCAAAAAGCTAACCTCAATCATCAAATTCCTCATTATAGGAATGTACAAATCCCAACCATTTCTGATCATTGTAAGTACAAACTATGTACTCTCCTATTTTCGGATTAACTTCAACATTATCTTCACCCAGATAAACTTTGCTTATAATCCTCACCTCACCAAATTCATCAGAAAATAATTCAAATGTTTTTGTTATTTGCATTAATAGGTACAAATCTGTGGAATTTTTGTGTTCCAGTTAGCCGCATACTTTTTTCATATCTGTCACTTAAAAATTTCTTCAGAATTTATTAAAAAAAAATTTATGCTGTCACTTATATTGTTTGAACAAAATTCAAACATGTCTTCTGGTGTTAATATTTGATTTGCGAATGTTCTCTGCATACTCGTTCTGGCTACAGATCTTTTCACTGTACCCCCAATCCAATCACAAGCGCTCTTACCATGGCTTGTGGCAAAGAAATGCCACTCACATTCCAGCCCAAAATCTTCTTCATGTTTACAAATGTTAACAAAGTTGAAATGATTTTTATATTGTCCTGCACATCCATCAGTAAAATAATGTAATTTTTTGATATGAAGGTGGGATTTTCTAATAATAGGTATGAGTGTATTTCAAAAAGTGTAAACCATTGTAGGGTTGTTTTGTATTTGGAGATAAAAAACAATAATTTGAATGTTTTGTTTCATTACTATCTGGTTCCTTATAATATAACACAAAGGGATGCACTGGGCATTGGGTATTTTCCCAATGAAAACCATGGGCTGCATCCTGTACTACAAATGAGTAGTTTCTGAAAAGTCACCAAGAACTACAGCTGTATGGCTATTTAAATTATTCTTCAAGTTTTTTAGAAATGCACTCCGATTCTTTGCTATAAAGTGATGACGTGTCAATTTGACAATTTTTGTGCTTAATGAATTTACAAAATCATCTACAGATTCTTTTTTTTCAACCATATTGCATTGATTTGTAGTAACCCATTGTTTATATTTTATTTCCTCACATTCAGGATCGTTAACACCAGGGTTGTGGAGTCGGTCCAAAATTTTCCGACTCCGACTCCACACATTGTCAAAAATTTGACTCAGACTCCACACATTGTAAAAAATCTAAAAATCTGACTCCGACTCCTCACATTTTAAATATACGACTCCGACTCCTCTAGTGTTTCACTCTATAATTATCATCATAATAAGACATTTCATCACCACCACACTAAGTGTGAAATTTTATATTTTATATTTAAATAAATATTAATTGTATATTCTGAAAATGTAAAAAAAAAATATTAAAAAAACTTAATCTAGGGGCTATCAATGAATAAGGTTTATTGACCAAAAAAACTAAATAACCTAAATGTTAGTATTTAGGATTTAGAAATTAAGGGTGACACAGGACAGAAATTGGAGTCGGAGTCAGAAGTTTTTTACTGACTCCGACTCCGCCCTGAAACGTGCGACTCCAAGACTCCGACTCCACAACCCTGGTTAACACTTTGAAAAGTGAGCAAAATATTCTTAATACCTTGTTCTTTTGGAGAGATATTACATATTTGCATCATACAATTCCTCTTGTTGACATCACACACTGCTTTCTCCATAAGAGTTGTGTATTCCAACCCTTTGACACCCAAAGCTGAGAATTGTAGTTTGGCATTCTAGTGGTATGTACATACACACACAGAATGAGTACCAGCAGCTCCAGCTAAAACACAATGTCTAGGGCGAAGGCTGGCAAAACTAGAGAAGCCAATTTGGGGACTACCTGGATTATTTTTATAGACTAAAAGCTTCTTTTAGATTCATTAACCAGGGCTGTGGAGCTGGAGCTGGAGCCGAAGCCAGGAGCTGGAGCTTGAAGCAATTTTGGTGAGTGGAGCTGGAGTTGGAGCTGGAGCCAGTTATTTTTGGGAAGCTGGAGCTGGAGCTGATAAAAAATGTGTCAGCTCCAGCTCAATACAAAGAGTTCATATTTAGATACAAACTTTTTTATGCCATTTTTTTTTTATTTTGAATGATTTCTAATTGGACTTAATATTTTTCAGGAAATGTGTTAATTTTTAGAAACTTAAACTAGTAAGCTTAATTTTTAAAAATTGAAAATATTAAGTTTCATTCTTCTTTTTTTGAGCCCTTTCATAATGACAACTAGATCTCAAAGTCAAACAAAGTCCGCATTATTTGAATACTTCACAGTTTCTACAGATGGAAAATATTTCATTTGTCACTGTAAGAAAGAAAATAATGATGAACAATTATGTGAAACTAAAATTAGTTCTTGTACAAGCTATGATACAAAAGTACCAACCCAGACTGGCAAGACATCAAATTTAAAAAGACATCTACAATGATTTCATCCAAAAATTTTAGAAATTGTTAATAAGAAAGACAGTGAAGCAAGTCAAGCATCCACCTCAACTAAAAGTAAAATTTGTCCTGGGGCACAATTGCAAATGTCACCATTAACAAGTTTCTTTCCTAGTAATAAAGTTACTGTAAATATGACCTCAGATAAATTCAAGTAGTACATCATAGAAATGGTGGTAAAAAATAGTATACCTTTATCTTTTTTCTCAACACCAGCTTTTTTAGGTCTTAATGGAGAAATAGCCAGTAAACTCCAAGTTTCTTTGGATAGAAATAGCATTAGAAAGATTGTGATTGAAGATGCCACACACAAAAAGGAGGAACTTCAAAGAACTCTTAAGGACCGCTTTGTGTTCCTCAAAATGGATGGATGCACTCACCATAGAGTTAATTATTTTGCCATTAATGTGAGATATATAGATGACAACAATAAAAAGGTGACTCGGACACTGGCAGTAAGGAATACACATGCACATCACACCAGTGAATATCTTTCTAAGTTAGTCGAAACTGTCTTACAAGATTTTAAAATAAAAAAGAACAAGTTCTATGTATTGTCACTGACAATGCTTCGAATATGCTAAGCACTATTGAAAAACTAAATAGAGGGACAATTACTAAGGAAATAATGGAAAATGAAGATGACATTTCTGAAATTGATTCTGCAAATGAAGTGATAGAACAAGATGATGAACTTCTAGATGATATTGCTGAAGAAGCCACTATGCTATCTCATATTCAACACATGCGCTGTGTTGTGCATACATTGCAGTTAGCGATAAGGGATGGATTAAAAGAACGACATGTAGCAACTATGATCAGCAAGTTCAGACAGGTAGCCACTGCAGCCAGAACACCAAAAATAGACTCCATTGTGAAGAAACATTCAGGTATGGGAGCTATTTTAGATCAAGATACTCGGTGGGGCAGCACCTATTTGATGATTAAGCATTTGCTTGATCTGAAACCACATCTTGAAGACCTGGCAAATCAAAATGTCTCATTAACTGAAAATGAATGGATGCAATTGACCCAATTAGAAGTTCTGCTTCGTTACCCTTTTGCTGTCACTAAAAAGTTTCAAACAGAAGAATTAACTTCTGGTGAATTCTTGTTGGCATGGAAAGAATTAATATTTCGTCTCAATCAAACAGGAGGACTACTTGCTGAGGGAATTGTTTCGTCGATGAAGAGAAGAGAGGTATTACTATTAGAAAATGCAATTGTATTAGCTGCTGTTTACATAGACCCAATGAACAGAGTTCTATTAAATGAAGATCAAAAAGCTAAAGGAAAAGAGGCCCTCTATGACATTGCATTGCGCATGAAAAAGCTGGTATCTGAAAAACCAGACACCCAGAATGAAGAAGATAGCAGCATTACCAACCAATCATCCTCTTCAAATGATGAGGAAGATTTCACAAAATATTTGGACAGAATAGATAGATCAAATGCAAAATGTCTCAAAGTAGAATTAAAGAATCCTCCACAGATGAAAATAACCAAATTCAAGCAAGAATTCTATGCTGAATTAAAGGAAGTAGAAAAATACAACCGCTCCTCTAAACTGACAGTTGACGATGTCATACCCTTATATCCAAAGATTATAAGGAATGTAGCTAGTATTGTATCAGCTCTACCACCCACACAAGTCAGTGTAGAACGCCTCTTTTCAGCACTGAGAATAGTGAAATCTGATTTAAGAGCATCAATGAAGGATGACTTAGCAGAAGCCATTTTATTTCTGAGGACAGGCATGTAATGAAGATATATAAAAAGTAATAAAAATTATTTTAATTTTTTTAAAAAGGCTACATTTTCCAAATAAACATTCTATAATACAAACGAATAAGGTTTTTTTTTGTCTTTTTGTAAAACATTTTTTTTTGTCATGAAAGGTGTAGGTAATATTATTATTAATAAATGATAAAAAAAAGCCACAAAGGCATAGCTATAGTCATTAGAATTTAGATTAATAGCTGCAACAGGCTTTGGTCTAAATTTTAAAAAGTAGCCTGATGAATCATGTGATGGTGATGAAAATGTTTTGTGTGGCTGCCTGCTATGGCCTATGAGTAGCAAGGTACAATTTCAAGAGATTTATCAATCATTAATATATGGTGAGAGGAGCTGGAGCCAGAGCCAGAGCCGGAGCTGGGCATAAAAAAATGCTGGAGCCAGAAATTTGAAAATGCTGTAGCCGGAGCCGGAGCTTAAGATTTTGGTGCCAGCTCCACAGCCCTGTCATTAACACCAGTCTTTTCTGCACAGATTCTTTATACCCACTTTCATTTCTGATACTCAGGCAGTCTTTTGTACCTGGGCACAAACAACTAATTTCATCTGATTCAAAAAATTTCTGAACAGAATCTTTAGTAGCTACCTTTAGTTATTACTTTTCCTTTTGACATGGGTTCAATTTCAGGAATAATTCCAAGTCTTTGTTTTATATTTCTGCTTTTCTTAACTAAATATTTAGTTGTCTGAAATAGATTTATAGTTTTTGATATGGTAAATGGAGATAATGTCAATATTTTGAGTTTCCTCTCATAACTGTCAGTAGAATGGAAAGCTTCAACCAGTTCATTCATGAGATGAATCATTGACCTGAAACAAATTCATGAATGTATAATAGCTATAAACAAAACATTATATACATGTGCATATTAAATTTTTTGGATTACCATATAATATTGATTTCAAGTGTAACAAAATGAGCATTCTTTGAGATAGTCAAATTAAACCAAAAATTATTTTGTGACCAAATGAATTCCAAATGATTTAATGGGCCCATTGATCTCCAATCTTTAGGGAGTTGTGCTTCTAGTTTCTACTATCAAAGGTGAATACCTACATTTTGTTTTTATACTTCAGTTTTAGTTTAGCTATATTCCGACTTAATAATAGCGTATCATTTTAAAATTCATACGTTTGAGTTTCATGATCGAACTTTGTAGCTTTTGATGGGCTTGGGATCTCAATTTCTAAACTTGTTTCTAGCTTTCATTTTAAAGAACAACATGCTTTTTCTATTGTTTGAATAGCTTTTGCTTCTTTTCTTGAGGAACCCAAACCATCTGAAATTTTGTAATTAATAAAGATTTGAATCCATTTGATATACGGGGTGTCAGGAAATGATTGCCCCCCCCCCTGTAGAGCAAAAAACTAGAAGAGATAGATAAAAACCGGCGAGACCACTTGAAAGAGCATTAAAATCTGAATAAAAAACCATTATATTCTATTCCTGTGATTTTAATTCTTACCATTTTTTCCCCACAGAAACCATGGCATCATCTATTTTGAACAATTCAGAGAAAAAGCGAGTTCTTGACCGCATTCGAGCTGTCACATTTCATGAAGCAAAGGAAGCTGGTGCAACTTTCATAACTCGACACTGGGTGGCTGAGAGATTAAAAAGATCAGAAGACTTTGTCAAAAGGAATTGGAATAAGAATCCTGAAGATTGTGAAACAGAATTTTGAGGAGGAAGACCGGAGAAATTATCTCAAGAATCGAAAGACATTGTGCTTGCTGCATCACGGCGCCGAAAGAAGAGCTGCTCTGAGGTAGCGAAAGAGATACTTATCCGTCGTGGTAAGATAGTCAATCGGCAACTTGTGCATCAATTTCGAGTTCGCCAAGGCTTGAGTGCTTGGCATGAAATAACTAAGCCACGGAAGAATGATCTTAATATTGAAGATCGGCTATGGTTTTGTGATTATCTTGAGGAATGGACAGAAGACGATTTCCTTCACTTGGTTGTCAGCGATGAATTCTTCATTTATGTCTCCAGAAAACAAAATTTTCAGAATGATCAGGTTTGGGCAACAACTCCTGATGAAGTCCCAGACGACCAGAAGTATCGAGAAATAGTAAAAAATCCAGCATGTGTGGGTGTTTTCATTATGTTCTCTATTCGGAAGCTCATCTGGGTTATCAAACCAAGAGGAACCAGTTGGGATGGGCCTTATTTTCGAAATGTAATTTTAGCCCAACATGTAATTCCATTTTTGAAAGACCCCGAGTGTGTTTTAGATGTTGAACAGGCAACCTTTCTTCATGACAAAGCCCCCTGTATGAAAGCACTTGCGACAACAACTGCTTAAGGACAATAACATTGATTTTTTCAGAAATAATGAATGGCCTGGCAATTCTCCCGATCTTAATGTCTGTGAACATGTCGGATCCATCATGAAGGATCGGGTGGAGTCCTTAATGCTGGAACAACCCATTCAGAATTGGTATTCAACAGAAATTATGACTGCAAAGATCAACGAAGTCCTTGAAGAAATGAGTCATGATACCGATCTCTTTGAGACACTTCTGGGATCATACCCCCGTTGATCAATGGCCGTCAGAGCTGCAAATGGGGGCAACACCCGATATTAAAACAAGTGTTTTTTATTCAAAATTAAACGCTCTTTCGCGTGGTTTTGTCTGTTTTTTCCTATTCCTTTCAGTTTCTTCTGTACAGGGGGGGGGGGGGGGGGGGGGATCATTTCCTGATGGACAATAAATAATAATTAATGTTAACATTAACTTCATAAGTTTAATAAATTTAATATGTCAACATATTAATTTCATTAAGTTTTTCAGCAACTGCTGAAAAACTGTCTTGAAAGTAAATGCATTATAAATAATATAAATAAAAAAATTATAAATATAAAAAGTACCTATCATTAAATACTTAGGCTTCTTCACTGGAGTCACAGCAAGACTTTCTAGAACTTGAGAAACCTCTTCTTTGGCATTACTTGATATACGGTACTTGGATCATATTCATCGCTTTCTGAAATAACATTCTCAGAAGACTGATTGTGATCAGACTCTTCACTTTGTGATGTTGATAGCAACTCTCATCTCTGGGTCAATAATTTTCTACAGTTGCTACATAGTACAGTATTCCTTTGTAGTTTCCATTTACATCGATCATAAAGTGATTGGCTGATGATTCTTATATCCTTGTGTATCTTTTTCTTATGTTTTTGTAAAGGATCATCACAGTATCTAACCATTCTTCATTACTAAAAAAAAATTGTAAATCTCAAAAATAAGACATGATTTGACTCAAAATAAGCATATCTGTAATAAAAATAAGCATAATTAACAAACATTTGAGAGAGACTGTGTGAATATGAATTATACATAGGATGTAAATATATCATTTGTAGTTCTCTATTTTAGTCTGCATAAAAATGTCAAAATTTCAATGTACAATGTACAAATGTCAATGTACATATATTTTTTCAATAATTTTTAAAATATCTTGCGACTTGATACCCATGTTTTTCATTGTTTGTATCTTTCAACAATTAATGGAAGTTTAATAAATGATAATTTTTTTTTTGGATTTCACTGTCTAGGGGGATGGGGGTCAAAAAGATAAAGTAAAAAAGGGGGGTAAAATTTTCATTATTGTTCTACACATTTGAATGTGGTATCATTTAATAGATCTCTTCATGCTGATTCTAAAAATATATAGTTTTATAGGTCTACTTAAGATGTATGGGAGTTATTGCCCATTAAAGTTAGGTGGTAAAGTGGGGCCCCCGAAGATTTTGGGGGCCCATATCTCAAAAACTATGGGTCATACAACTTTTTTATTTGAACCAGTGAAATCAGCACCTGGAAGAACCTCATATGTCAATTTTCATTAAAATCTGGGTCGGAGTGATGACAAATTTTTTAATTTTTGGGTGATTTGTCCTGGAATGCCCCCCAGGCCAAGTCGCCAAGTCCTTGGCACATGCCCAGTCCCCCTCAGGTTCATGTGACAAGTTGTCTATGTCAGTGTCATAGCCAGGAGGAGATGGCCTCTTGCTAGATGGGAGGGTAGCCTGGTCCAGCCTTTAGAACTCCTGTAGGTCATCAGGTTTGATAGATTTCAATCTCTTGTGCTTGCCACCCTTTTGGCCATGACTCTGCTGTGAAGGGGGCCTCTCTGCCATACCATCAGTTGAGTGCTGTGGAAGGTGTTCTTTCCATCTAAGGATGACTCCAAGACATCTATGTTATCACAAGAGCAGTGAATCATTTTCTCTTTGACGATGGTGTCAGGGATGTAGACGCATCCATTCTCAGCATACCTCTCCAGGATGTTCTGAGCAATGGTGGTGTCTATCCTTTTTACAGTGTCGATACCAACAGTGTGATTTGACACATGGAACAGATCTAGAAGTGCTTCTGAGCGGGTGGCTTGGTGCAGAGTAAGACCCAAGCCCACATGCTTTGGTGTCAACTTTCATCAGTTGGAGACTGCATAGACTATGTCCTGGGCAATGCACTTTTTGTGGTCGCTGATGCACCCATGGTTTGCTGCTGACTTTGCAGCCTTTTGAGTTTGCCTTCAGAGGTGAATAAAGAGTAGCATGATTTATGCCACTTGAGTTCCAATGCATTGAAATCATCCTTGGAATGACTTTCCAGTCTTTGTAAAACATCAAGATAGTAGGTATCTCCCAGGTTCTTTCTCTCATCACCCGCAATCATAGTTCTTGCTTTTCCTTCTGCTGATGCTGTACGCAAGTCACTAGCACTGCTTTGGCAGAAGAAGCAACAATCCTCACTGACATCCTGATGTTTCCTCTTGCGCTTGATGTAGTGATGTGAGTCATTTTTTATTGTGTCATTTTTTTTGTCATTTTTTTTGTTTAAAACGTAAGTCTGTTTTTTTTGTTTTTTATTGTTTTAAACTTATTCCATATTTTTCTCCCTTTAATCTAATAAGTATATTAGTATTACCTATAATTTACTATACTACCATGCTTATATGGTTATACCTAGTATATATAGTCATCTTTTAGAAAAACTGAATCACGCAAAAAGTATATAATAGAAAGGAAAAACAAACCCTCATTTTTTATTTGTATATATATATATATTTTTTAACTAGAACATAAAACAGTCTTCCTCGTTTCAAACAATATACATAACTGTGATTGGCAAGAGTACCAGTATATATATTCCAGATAGAAAAAAAAATATTCACCTTTTTTTGAACCTTTTTGTTAAACCTAATGTTGTTTAAACCTTCATTTCCATGGAGAATCATCACTAGATTGGGTAGAGCATATATGCTAGTTTCAATATCACAGGTACTGGTATAATATACATAATAAAAAATACATAATACTGGTATAAAACAATATATATAATTGTGATTGGCAAGAATACCAGTGTGTATAGATATATATGTGTGTGTATATATATATATATATATACTATATATATACATATATATATATATTCCAAATAGAAAAATAAAAAAATAAAATATTCATCTCTTTCTTTAACCTTTGTGTTAACCTAATGCTGTTTAACTTTCATTATCTGATTTATTTCCATTGAAGAATCATTATCACTAGATCAATTAGAGCATATAGTTTCAATATCACAAGTACTGGTACTTATTGCAGATTTGGATGTTGACGAAGCCAATGTAGCACCATGTTTTACTTCACTTTCTTGGAATTTTGCATTTTGGGGATATAAATACTAGCTTTGCTGCTCTGTCTGTGCTTAATCAGTTTTCTTTTGGCTGTATGATATTACTGTATGGTATGTGCTAATGATCTCGGGGTAATGAAAGGGCGAAATAGAGGTGTATGAGTTTGTGTAGGTATATATGTGAGTATGTGTGCGTATGTATCTGAATTCTGGATGTTGCGTGTGTATGGGGTAATATAAATGTGTATATAAGTATTTATGTATATATTGGTATATATGTTATTAGGGTGTCCCAGCCTCACATGTGAAAATAAAAATTTGCAGAGTCAATCGCACACCCCTTTAATTAATTACACTTGAAGAAAGGAAAAAATGGGCGAAATTTCATGGCCAATTAGGAGGGGAAGGGTCCCCTCATTGACCTTGTTTTTCGACCCTATATGAACAAACATAAATGCTCAGCATTAATCATTCTAGAATGGAAGAATGAAATGTTATTCTTTCTAATGACTAAATTAAAGGAAATGAAATTTTCCTAATGTACATTTCATTTCGGGGGACAGAGGATATTTTGTCTGCTGAGGGGAACTGCTGGCGGTGGTATTCGACGACTTGGTACACGAGCTGCCGTTCCTCATTTTTTGTCAGGCCCTCGTTGAAATCTTACGCCAGTTTCACCGCCCTTCTGCCGCGTCGTTCACAGACTTCAACGATGGTCACATCCTTCGAGATCTTTGGGGGTTTTTGAACCGGCAGCTTCAGCATGAAAAGTTTTGAGTCCTTTTCGTGACCAAGTGCTCAAATCTGACCATCTCACGGTCAAGACACTCTTTCCCTCCAGCCGACGCAGATCTTTTGGGTTTTCGTCTTCTTGTGCAGGTTTTGGAGCATGGCCGCTTCTCTGCATCGGTGGTTTTGGAGGAGAACATAGCGAGTCCGGCTAAATCTTCGCTTAGGTACCAGAGGTGGCCCCGGAATTTCATCAATGCGGCGGTACCTACATCATGATCCACCGCCTTGTACCGCTCTAGGTCCTCCAACAGCTCCAGGTCATTGACGGGCGCTCCGCCGTCATGGAGCCTCGAACCACCTCTGGAGGTAGATGGTGACGGCAAAGACGTTTATCCTGCGTAGTGACCCGGACCTCGTGATCGGTCAGGTGGAATTGGCTTCGGAAGATGAACATCTTAGACAGTAATGCCTTTGGCCATCCCTGGCCGGTGGTATGCTCCAGGATGATTGTACAGAGATCTCGTTTGCCATGACCATCGAGGAAGACCAGAGCGAGATCAGGAACTCCGGTAATTCGTCTCTTGGTGGCCAACTTCAAGCTGGTCTTCAATGAAGTGGACAATCTGCTCTTTTTCAACGCCACCATTTCCGAAAGGATGTCGCTTGGGCCATCGCCGTGAATGGAGAAGCCTGCTTCTGGTCGATGAACTCCCATTGGGATTTGAAGCGAGCGAACAGCGCAATTTCAGGGCCAGAAGACCTGAAGAACAGGTCAAAGACTGAGGTGATTACCAATTCCATCATGTGGTGTCTGCAAGCCAGGAAAAGAACGCGGCGGTCCATTTGGTCCTGGATAATCGTACAAGTACCGCTGGGAATACCAGTATTCGCCGCTGTTGTGTCGAAGCAGAGACCGGCAATCCATGGTTGAACTTGCGGCCAATCGTCTAGCACCTTCAGAACAGCTCCAGCCATCCGCTGTCCCGTGCTGTCAGGGATTTTTGGGATCGCCAACAACTTCTCAAGATTTTTCCCGCTGACCAGCACTGGTTTGCGATCCGATTTCCCTCCATCCGAATCAGGGAGGAGTTTGCCATCAAAGTGGACGACAAGCGGCGTATCAGGATTGAACTCAGTCTTGATTCCGGCTGCCAAGTTCTTCCTGGACTTCTGCCGTGAACGGTGAAGACTTGATTTGGACAAGGTGACCGAGGATAACTCAACTCCCGCGGCAGCGAGTGCTGGAGCCACAATGTGCATCGCTTGGCGTACTGAGGTTCCAGTTCAATCCAGGGCTGCAGCAAAATTGGGTATTGGATGATCCTCCTTGCCGACACTTGGCCGTCCCTTGGGAGTGGATCGAGGAGCCGAAGGACCAGGAGAGAAATATTGGACTCATCATTGATGCTTCGGCCATGGACTCCGAAGAAGAAGAAGACCCACTTTTCACCGTTCCTTTTGCTTGCAGTGAGTCCATCTCTTCTCGGCTTTTCTTCTTCCTCTTCTCTTCAGCTGCTCAGCGTTTCTCCCGCTCTGCTGCCCTGCGAGCAAACTCCAGGTCCTCTCCTCCGATGTACATCTTCCCACGGTTCGCTGGTCATTCAGAAAGTCTCGATCTTCGGGGACTTTGATGAGTTTCATGGCGTTGGCATGAGCTGTTTCGAACAGTGTATTCAGGTTGGCTTGGAATCCCTTTCCTGCTCCAGTTGCTTTCTCCCCCATGGTTTTGGTTTCTGGCAACCTTCTCGTAGTCCGTGGAGAGGGCCTGATCCTCTCGACGCACTTTGGGCTTGTGGGGTCGGAATAGATGCCCGAGCCCACACCGCCATAACCTCATCAGCTACCCATTGGCAGCTTCCGCCGTGGACGTTTTTTTCTTCCAGTGAAGAACAACAGACATCGAAGAACATCTCCCACTGTCGGGAGTTGACACAGCATTTCCAGGGGTTCATTTCGCAACACCCCCCACCAACCACACAGTCTCCTGCTTTCTTGTATCCATAACCTGAAAAGAAATATGCTACAATTAGTATAAGGTAGAGAGTAGCCGTTCAGCAATAGTAACACATGGTTTGAGGGGACCCTTAAAATTAAAGAACACGAATGAAATTCATGTTGCTGGCATGTTTTCACGAGTGGAAGAAATTAGGGGTGTGTGCATGACAAACTTCAGGAACAAAAAAAATTGGGACAGTCTAATGTATATGGGTGTATGTCAGTGTATGTATGTATATGGATGGTCTCGGGGGGGGGGGGGGGGGGGGGGGGAATATGTCATCGCGGGTCTAAAGGATAGTTAAGTGGGAGATTCAAAATCCGAGGCATGGATGGGAGAGTCTTGGAAAGGTTGGACAATGAGCAGTCAGCTCCCAGCCAGTGTTCTCGCAAGTTTAACGGATCTCAAGATACAAGACTTTCAGTGCAAGAAAGAGGCCAGTTTTTTTCTGTAAATAGGCTGAAAAGGACATTCTATACTGGTACCATATGGCCTATTTTATTATTTATTTATTTATTTTTATAATATATATCATTGCAAAAGTATACCTTATAATTAAATTGGCAATATCTATATTAATTATTAAAAAAAACAATAAAAACCAATAAAAATGACAAAAACAACAAAAAAACAACATGGACATAAAAAAACCCGTTTTTTAACATCACTCGCTTGATGACAGCTACAGGATCCATTGCTGATGAGCTCTCTATCTGCAAAGACAAGTGGGAATGGCAGTATATAGTAGCCACAGATATATTGAAACAATTTGAAACATACCTATCCTTTAGCAGTATTATTATTATTATTTTACTAGCTGGCACTGTCTGCACTCTTTTAATTGCATATACCAAACCAATGTCTGGCCAGCCAGTACACTGGAAATATTCAACATATGAAAGTATACTATTACTTATACTATGGTAGTAGTAAGCACATGCGCACCTCACCCACCATGCTAAATGTAGTTTTAATGGAAATAAAGACATCCAGAGTCATAGTTACATTCAATTATTATCCATAAAATAAAAAAAATATGCTTTATGTGCTAATGATATACCTTTAAACACGTTGTTACATAGAGCCACCACTGAAATGCAAAAATTTGGAATTTTTCAGAATTTGACTTTTGTAACCTTGCATGGGACCTTCAAACCCAAAATTGAGAGTGGCATCCACCCACATCTTGTTTGGCATCCTCAATACTACTTATCTAGGGTGGGTGCCTGCTATTAACAAAAAACTCTGTTAAGTTTTTTCTAGATGACTTTTCAATTTTTGGCTGGCCCACTAAAAGTATTAAAATGATATTACAACTAATAAATGCACCATGTTGACAATGTAGCTGCTTCTTTGCCGAGTTAGGTCAACTGTACACCCTTGTACACTTTACAACTGTACGCCTATACCAGTCTAGCGCATTTATGCCCTACATCAAAGTTAGCCTTAGAACTATATCTTTTTCACAACAAGGTCTTCCTCTGAGAGGCTTTGGCTTTTTAACACTATCAGCATATTAAGCACTAGGCTGGTATACAATACATACACATGACCTAGGCCTATGGATACAGGTGAAGTCGGCCCTTGGTAACTTCGGCCCCCTAACCTAACTTATTAACACATACGTCAGCTGATATCCCTGTTAGTGATCTCGGCCCATATTATAATTGGTCCGAAATTACAAAAAACGGCCAGGATCACTTGGCAGAATTCGCTGGCACCCTAGGCCTACATTTCATCTCGAAAACATCAAGCCTCTTGGGGTCTATTGAGATTTGAGCCTAAATGTAGGCTAGGTTTTAATAGCCTCGTCTAGTTTTGGCTATGCCTAAATTTATTGTCTGTATACACAAAGGCTAGTAAAAATTAGACTTTACCGAAACATGGTCTTATGTCAATGTTTAGGTCGCTGCCCACTAAGTAGCTAGCCTACAAGGCCATAGTAATCTAGCGTACCATATCAGTTGGTAGGATATTTAAGCCTATAGCCTGTAATAGACTCAGTTGGCTATACCTGATTCAAGCTCGGCAATTTTAGAAAATGGAAACTACCCATACCGAAACTTTACAAAAATTGTCTCTCGTGTGGACCAAATACATAACCGAAGCACCATAACGAATCGTTTTGAAAACTGTCTCCAAGGAAACACGATCATGAACTATTTCGGAAACTTAAAAAGAAACATGAAGCCTATTTTTCATAAAATGCATGCTAGCTATTTCAGTAAATTTTTTGTCATTTGGACATTTACCATTAATAACTACAAACTCATTATATAGTTATAAGTTCTTTTATTTTATTGGCTTAAGAAACAAAGGAGCTACTGAGAAAGGAAACTTACTTAGGTTAGGCCTAGGTTAACTTTGCTTGTAGCAGCCCAGAAAATTTCTCCAGCCAGACCAGCCTAAAGTTGTGAAAAATAATTTTTCTACAAAGGCTGGTCACATATTATAGCCTAATTAACTAATAACTAATAATAATAACAACATAAAATATACAAACAAATACAAAATATATTAACTTACAAGTTTTCATTACGAAGTAGCGCCTTGGCCGGATTACCGGCATGCCAGCCAAGGAGCTTAAAGATAGGGTCGTCGACTACATGGCCAGTATAATATATATGGCAATAGGGCATAAGTTGGCCATAAATTATAAATAAAGTAAAATGATGCACTTAATGCAAAACCACACAATATTTGGTAATGTCGTGTTACGTTCATAAACTAAAAAAAATCATCTATTGTTTTAATGACCTAATGAAAATTTAAGGTAAGGTAATGAGATAATTTTCACAACCCTGATGTTATGAAAAGAATTTGAGGATTTTTTCAGTTTGATGGCCTGTAATATTTTTTAACGTTTTGGTTAATATTCGTTTTAGCACATGACCTGGACTTTGGGATGACAATAGGTTTTTCTTATGTAGAATTTAAATCTGAATCTATTTTCTTCTATGATATTTCTTGTGCAAATTGGTATTAATGGAGATATAAGCAGTTTTTGAATCAATTAAAATTGATTGAAATCGGATAGTGGTAATTATTCGTTTTACCCTTGCTGGTTGATTTTGATATGAGAATAGATTTTTCTGGTGTACTTTGGCATGCTTTATTCAAATCTGACCTTCATTTCTTGTGCAAATGAATTACTGAGTGCCCAGTTAGGTCATCTTGGATCAAGTAAAGATAAGCACCCCCAACCTTTTTTAGTTAGCTTTATAAGGCTAACTAATGAAAACATCATGGCTTAACCTAACCAATCGTTAGGTCAACTGTACGCCCTTGATGATTGGTTAGGTTAGGTCATGATATTTTCGTTAGTTAGCTTTATAAAGCTAACTAAAAAAGGTTGGGGGTGCTTATCTTTACTTGATCTGGTTAACTCTACACCCTTGATGATTGGTTAGGTTGTCGTGATTGCCTCGGGATTGGCGACATAGCCTATTGGGAATGAAATAATTGTCATATGTACAAAGAACCGGTATGTATGCATCGAGCCTCGCATAGCAACAAGAAAACCCAATTTATTATTTAGTCTTCAAGAGAGAAGTAGACCAAACAAAACTTTGCCAGATCAGCAAATAGGGTAATGAAAATACAGCGCGAATAGGAACGGCTCTCGGAGCTGTTTATGTACAGCGAATGCTTTAAACAGGGAAGATGTGCTTTCGTCTTCCCTAAAGTTCTGAGTGAATTCCTTATAATAAACTTAATAACAATAAAAAGGATAGGCCTATACCTTCAAGTGTTTATATTGTGACTGCCTATATTAATTACATCAAGTTAACTCATCGCGTAACTCCATCTTGGCGGCCCTACACCAAAAAAGATTGTGACATCCTACATCGAAGCAAACTAAGGCCCAGTAAAAATAAGGTGGGACAATTTCTTTTCGTTCATATATAGGCATCTAAAATCCTGACCTAAAATTACTGCAAACAATTAAATGTAAAGAGGTCCTTTAAAGACCTAGATTGACATAACAAACTAACAAAAAAATATCTATGGCTTTTGTCAGTAACTCTCCACTGAAATCTGCTGGAAATTTCCAATGGATGAGGGTATCAGGCAATCAACCCATAGCCCTATATAGTTTTTTCACATGGTGGCCCGTGTATGGGGAACTGACCCCTCTAAAATTTACACTGACATACATAGTGGCTAGGCTTAGCTCATTAGGCCTAACCCTAATTTCAACCATAACCCCACTATAGTTTTTTCATATGGTGGCCTATGCAACTGGGAACCGATCCCTTTACCTTTACACCAGTGATGTAGTCGAGACCACTGAGACCGAGACTGAGACCTGGTCCTGTGAGACCAAGATCGAGACCGAGATCAAAGGTTCGAGATCGATATCTACCTTCCGAGATCGAGACCCTTAAAATTCGAGATCGAGATCGAGACCAAGCTCATGCCTTTTCAATTTGTTTTACACTACTATGAAAATTAGACTATGTTAAGTATATTAATAAACTAATAACTACTTTCTCAGATGTAGTGTGTTGAATGCAAAAGGTGTAGCCTATAAATTAACAAATGAATATATATATATACGTACTTTTTATTTATTTACTTCTTTTATATCTGTTACAGAAGGTCTAATGAACGTACCCACTACCCAGTTTGACTTGTGCATTTATTTAAAGCATGATAGGTACTCATTACACTTAAGGAACATCAGCATGCTCAGAAGATCTGCTGAAGGTCGACTTCTGTGGGGCCTCATTATTATACCTCCATGGCTAAATACACGCTCAATTGGAGCACTAGAGGCAGGCACTGTTAAAACAGTTATGGCAATATTGGCCAGTGATGGGAATGTATCCCTTTTCTGGTGCCAAAACTTTATTGGAGAGCAGTTGTCTAAAATATGAGATTCATCGATCTCTAAGAGGTACCGCTGCAACTGTTACCTGCGGTTCAAAATCTTCCCAGTTTCAACGTTCTTCTGCTTGGACCGATAGCTTTGATATTTTGCCATTAGTCTCGGAACTTTGGCTTGACTCTGTTTTATTTTGTCATCGCTGCTGTGAGGATGAGCGCTTAAGGGGAGGTGTGGCATGATAAAAGTTCCGCCGTGACATCATTGATGATGTCATTTTTTAACATTTACAATTGGCAATTGCGATTTGTTCTACGAATCGGTACATTGTAAATATAAGTGATGTGAAGGGTTGTCGAGTTATTCTATGCTTTATTGAATCTATCGGTACTGTTTTTGGTAATTACAGTATTCCCTCGAATATCGCGGGGGTTACATTCCAGAACCCCCCGCGATAGGTGAAAATCCGCGAAGTAGAAACGATATTTTATTACGTATTTTACGCCTTTATAAACCCTCCCCGCACTCTTATAAACCTTTCCCACGCTCTTATAAACACTTTCTACACTCGGAGTATGAAAGAGACTAACAGTATTTTAAAAAGAAAACATTTGTATATACAGTATTTTTTAATAATTTTACCAACATTAAAATTTTGTATGGGTACTCACCAGCGAAGATACTAAAACTTGAATGATGACAATGACGATGAATTAGCTGTGCAGTACTGAACGATGAAGGTGATGACGATGATGAGATGAATGTACTGCACAGCAAAGAAGAGCATTACATCTCTTCTAAATGAATAACACGTGGAAGCGAACTGAGCAAGGCGAGATGCTGAATGCTTCGGTAGGCTGCAGATCGAGATGCGACGAACGCTAAGCCAATCAGCGCCCAGGATACTGAACAGCGTGCTCTGATTGGTCGCGTCTCATCAATCGGCCAATGGTGTGCCGTGTACGGTATCATATAGGCAAAGTAGCTCAAGCAGCACAAGCTTCGCTGGTTTTCCTATCTTGCGGTTCTTTGTCAACTCAATTAGAGTACGTATTTTATTTCGGCTAGAAAAAACCGCGATGTACCGAGTCCGCGAAATGTGAACCGCAATATGGCGAGGGACTACTGTATATAGAAAATGGCGCAACCCGAAGTATGATGTAAAAAACATTTTATTAGGTCAATTTCGATGTGCTGAAGCCAAATCTGTTAACCATTTGGTGTGCAAATGCTTCAAATTAGAGTAAGTGTTATTTATGTTTTACTCTTATTTTGAAGCATTTGCCTAAAAAATGGTTAACAAGCACATGAAAACTAACCTAACCTAACCTAACCTAAGAGTAAAATAACCACACGTTGGGCATGACAACTCAGAAAGCAAAACACCATGTTTTTGGAAAAATAGAATTGCTTCATCATTATTTTCATAAAACTTTACAATAGCTTCAATGTATCTAACAGAACACCCTTCACACTCCATTGCTATACCAACATTAAAAGGGCGCATTTTAAAAGGGTTATAAAATTGCTTCTGTTAAGAACTACTTTGACTCGCGGAGCAAAATTATTGGAACCAAAACATAAATGATGGGCAAATGAATGAACTTCAAAAATTTGTAATTTTATTTATAATCTGTAAAAATGTAATTTGCACACGAAATGGTTAACAGATTTGGCTTCAGCACATCGAAATTGACCTAATAAAATGTTTTTTACATCATACTTTGGGTTGCGCCATTTTCTATATAATTACCCTGTTTTCTTTATGCTGTATTTCTTGCATTATTTTTGTGTGAAGCATTTTATTTTTTCAAATACATATTGGATGGGAGGATAATCGTGTTTATCACGCCACAGAGGTTGACATGCCATTTGGCAACACTAAGTGGCCTTATAATATATACTTATATATATAATATACATAATTCTCTATTTAGTGTTTCCATTTTCAATAAAAAATCTGACAGGGGCGGGGGAGGCAAATTTTTTTGTAGCGCTAACCTAAAAAAATCCAGACCCACACCCCCTCGCAAGACAAACGTGGCAACTCAAAACAGGGTGACTGATTAGTGAATACCTAGAGTCCCTTACTTTTACAAACTTTCATAAACATTCTGAATTGTGTCTGTTCAACCAAGCCACCATCATGAGTATGCCAATAACATGTATTTTTCATTATGGTCTCAAAAGGTCTCGGGGAGAAAAACCGAGACCGCGTCTGTCGAGACCGAGATCTAAATAGCGGAGACTGAGATCGAGATCGAGATCTGCAAATTGGGTCTCGAGACCGATCTCGAGACCTACATCACTGCTTTACACTAACTGAAAACAAAGGCTTGTTCATTTGACAGGCATAACTCATTTTAGGTCCTATAAAAATAGGCCCACAACATTAAGTCTATTTAATAGGTCTTACTCTTCAAACTCAAAACAAAGCCTTGTTGATTTAACGGGCTTAACTCATTTAAGGTCCTATAAAATAATAGGCCCACATAACTTTACCTTATATAATAGGCCTACCTCTTAAAGTAGGCCTTACTCTTTACACTCAAGGCCTATCCTAACTGAAAATACTAAATTTATAATTCAACCTGTGGTGTAGGTTAAAAAATTTATTTCAGCAATTTAACTTCTCATAAGACTCATTAACATCACAAAATTCAACTCAGAACTGTAACATCACAAAGACCTAAAGCAATTGCACGAATTCAAACCTACACCCACCTAACACCTATTCGTAACCCCATTCCAAGTCCTATTTGACATATAGGTGCAACCTATTCCAAGTCCTATTTGACATATAGCAATACCTTGCACAGCGCGGTTAATTGGTTCCGGAATTTGTCCACGCTGTCCAAAAGTTCATTGAATGAAATAGTACCGAAAAGAAATTAGAAAATAATAGGAAAATTGCGTGCTAAATTTTAAAAAATTGCCGAAAATACAAACCATGCTACATCAAAACCTGCGCTAATCAAAACCACGCTGTTCAAGGTATTACTGTATAGGCCAACACACTCTAAGTCCTATTTGACATATAGGCCAACCCATTCTAAGTCCTATTTGACATATAGGCACAACCTATTCTAAGTCCTATTTGACATATAGGCATAAAACAGACAAGACTTGATATAAGGGTCTCAAATGCAACATTTGAGGATCTTTACTCAGCCAAATTGGTTGACCTAACACAAAACCCAAAAATAAAACCCTATAACAAAATACACATTTATACACATACGTACGGTACAGTATATACATATGACTCTAAACATCCAATTCTTCTTTTAAGGGAAGAATCACACAACAGATTTCATCAACAGACACATACATTCCTTGCAAACAGATTGGATTCCTTCAAAACCCCAAACCTTCCAGACCTACCTGTAGGATACACAACATTTACTCATTCATAACTACAGGTATTGACTTCATTGGAGTGGTGAATCCAAGTTTTGAAGACCAACTGGATTCGGAGCAACACACACACACACACAACACACACACACACACACACACACACACACACACACACTATTTCCATGTGTCTCAAACACAACAACCTGTCTAAACATAACCAAGGATTAGAGAGTAAAAGCCTTTATTGCTGCGCTCTGATTCTGTGCACATAATTTTGTGACAAAAATTATATGGTTAGACAGTGACACATACAAACAAACTACTCTACTCTAAAGGGTTTTATGGCTACTTTGGCCATAGCCCAAACTACTATTTCAAGGGGTTAATGGCCTACCTTGGCTATAGCCCAACAAATTCATCAAAAGGGCTGGTGGCCTACCTTGGCCATAGCCCAACAAATTCATCAAATGGCTGATGGCCTACCCTTGGCCATAGCCCAACAGATCATCAAAGGGACTTGGCCTACCTTGGCCATAGCCCAACAAATTCATTAAATGGCTGATGGCCTACCCTTGGCCATAGCCCAACAGATCATCAAAGGGCTGATGGCCTACCTTGGCCATAGCCTAACATATTCATCAAATGGCTGATGGCCTACCCTTGGCCATAGCCCAACAGATCATCAAATGGCTGATGGCCTACCTTGGCCATAGCCCAACAAATTCATCAAAAGGGCTGATGGCCTACCTTGGCCATAGCCCAATATATTCATCAAGGGGCTGATGGCCTCACTTGGCCATAGCCCAACCTATTCAACAAGGGGCTGATAGCCTCCCTTGGCCATAGCCCAACCTATTCAACAAGGGGCTGATAGCTCCCTTGGCCATAGCCCAACCTATTCAACAAGGGTCTTGTGGCCTCCCTTGGCCAGAGCCCAAACAACAGGGGTCTTGTGGCCTCCCTTGGCCAGAGCCCAAACAACAGGGGTCTTGTGGCCTCCCTTGGCCAGAGCCCAAACAGGGGTCTTGTGGCCTCCCTTGGCCAGAGACCAAAAACAAGGGTCTTGTGGCCTCTCTTGGCCATAGGCCAAACAACACAAAAACAGTACAGGATTCAAAGCCCTAAGCCCTCCAGATCTACCTGTGAAGGAGTAACATTTACTCCACTAAAACTACGGGTATTGACTAGTCTGAAGTGGTAGGAGGTTTGAATACAGTACAAACTCTTTTAACCAAACAACAACAGAGACAATCAATACTATGTGGAGCTGCCTTGGAAAACACCTTGTCCAGAAATAATGGACAATTTGAAAGTAGCTAAGGCACATCTGTATAAAAATTACTGAAAACTTAAAAATGACAATCTTTTAGAACAATACAACAACATATTCAAAGAACAAATAGAAAGGGGCTTCATTGAAGAAGTTACTGATGAACCCTTTAAAAAATGAGGTTGTCATTATTTAACACACAGGGGAGTTTACAGGGAAGACTCATCCACAACTAAACTAAGAGTAGTATACAACTGTAGTTTAAAAGACAAATTCTGTTGGTTTAAATGATTGTCTCATGGAAGGCCCAAACCTTGTCTCAGATCTTGTAAAAATTCTCCTTTGCTTCCGTTTAGACAATTATGCAGTACAAAGTGACATAGAAAAAGCATTCCTCTGTATAAATTTGAAGCTTGAGTATGATAAAAATCATCTCAGGTTTTTGTGGTTTAATGAGCCACATGACTTTAACAAAGGTTTCAACCTACAGATTTAAAGTAATTATTTTTGGAGCAAATTGCTCCAAGTATTCTTGCTTTAACAATTAAAAACCACCTAAACTTATTTCAAGAGGACTTAACAGTTCAGTTTTTAAAACAAAATTTTTATGTGGATAACCTCATTGGTTCCACTGTAACTGAAGAGGAATTGCTTGAAATTTACCAAATGTCACAACCCATAATGAAGCAAGGAAATTTTGGACTAAGAGAGTGGGTTTCTAATTCTCCTAAATTAAATGAACAAATAACAAAAGACAACTGGGAATATTGAACCAAACAATTACACAAAAACACTTGGAATGCTTTGGTTTTTAAAACAGAATTCCGAACACAATGACACTCTTTGCACAAAGAGTTATAACTTAAATCTAAATGCCAATACAAAAAGAAGTGCTTTCAGAATCATCCAAAATTTTTGACCCCATTGGATTATATTTACCAGCAACCATAAGATCCAAAATCCTTTTGCAAGACTTATGAAAAAAGAAAATTGATTGGTTTGAACCACTTTCAGTAGAAGACCAACTTCATTGGAAAAATTTAGCCGCAGACTTAAACAAAGTTCAAGACATCTACGTACCAAGATGTGCTGGCTACAGATTGAAATCTCAAACATTACACATTTTTACGGATGCCAGCACACAAGCTTATGGGTGTTGTGCCTATTTAACAAGTGAAAATGAAAGTAACTTGGTTTATTCAAAGGCAAATGTGGCACCCTTTAACCAAAAGAAAACTATACCACAACTTGAATTATTAGCTGTCTCATTGGGAGTTAAAACAGCGGACTTTCTCTCACAAGTGTATAAAGAAGTTAACATAACAGACATTTACTTATGGACAGACAGTCAAATTTGTCTAACATGGGTGACCAACACAGATACAACTTCTTGCAAAAACATATTTGTGGAGAACAGACTAACAGAAATCAAAGCTGCAAACGCATCCCTTGGTATCAAATTTAGTACATACAAACAAAACAGAATCCTGCAGACTTTTTGACAAGAGGGCTTTCTTACAAACTGTTGAAAACAAATAAAATCTGGTAT
The DNA here is from genome assembly GCA_023014485.1 of Bathynomus jamesi. NCBI lineage: Eukaryota > Metazoa > Arthropoda > Malacostraca > Isopoda > Cirolanidae > Bathynomus > Bathynomus jamesi. The sequence goes on along the minus strand of JAJOZX010006922.1, from coordinate 120,974 downwards.
GAAGGGCCTGAATGGCTAACATGTGAGGGTCTTTGGCCAGCCAAAGTAGTTAACCTCACACTCAACTCTACAACAACTGAAAAGATCACTGAGGACAAACCTATATTTGACTATAAACATTATTCAGATCTCAACAAACTCTTGAGAATTACAGTCTATTGCTGCAAGTTTGTCAATAGCTACCTTCTCAAACACTGTCCTCAGAAGGCCTTTTCTAACTTAACAGAAACTGCAACAAAACACTGGCTCAAACAGATACAAGCTTCAGAATTTGACAAGGAGTTGAAGTATCTTAGGTCCAGTAACACATTAAACAAAGGAATTCCTTCACTTGTCATGGATCTAAATCTGTACCTGGATACAGAGGGTCTGATAAGGTGTAAAGGAAGGCTTAACAAGTCAACTTTGACTTACAACTCTAAGTACCCAATTCTTCTTCTGAGGAGGAATCACTTCACAAATCTCATCATCAGGGATACCCACAACAAAATACATCACATGGGGGTCCCACAAACCCTGATGGAGCTGAGAAAAACTTACTGGCTACCAAAGAGTAGAACTGAAACAAAGAAAATTTTAAACACATGCATTCCTTGTAAACGTATCCATTCACGACCCTTTAAGACCCCAAGCCCTCCAGACCTACCTGTGGAACGAGTAACATTTACTCTGCCATTTGAAACCACGGGTATTGACTACACTGGAGCGGTAAATGTGAGTTTTGGAGATAAAATGGATTCAAAGGAATACAAAGTGTACATTGTACTCTTCACCTGTGCTGCCACACATGCCATATGTCTAGACATAGTAGAAGATCTGACAGCAGAAGCTTTTATTGCTGCTCTCAGACGATTTTGTGCACACGATTTTGTACCCAAAACTATATGGTCAGACAGTGCCACATACTTCAAATCTGGTGAAAGAATTATTCATCAGATTTGTGACAGTGAAACAGTACAAACTCATTTAATCAAACACAATGTAACCTGGAAGTACATTCCTGTTAATACACCATGGTATGGTTCCATTTGGGAAAGAAACATACAGACTGTAAAGAACTGCCTTAAAAAGACTATTGGGACCAAACATCTACAACTTTTTGAACTCATGACTATTCTGTCAGAAATTGAAAATGTTGTCAACAACAGACCATTAACTTATGTGGGAGATGGTATTAATGAGCCAGAACCTCTCACACCAAACCACCTAATTAAGGGAGAAACAGTAAACATGTTACCAGAATATGAACATAACAGTACAGAGGATCCAGATTGGGCAATAGGACACAAAGAACTCAATTTATAACAAAATGGAGAGAAGAATACTTAACAAGTCTTAGAGAAAGACATAAACAATTAACAAAACAAAATTGGAATGATTCACTCAAAATTGGGGACATTGTGTTGATACATGACAAGACACCAAGACAACATTGGTCAATGGGAAAAGTCTTGGAACTCAAAACTGGTGAAGATGAAATTACCAGGGTTGTAAAACTGAAAACAGCAATTGGTGAAACCACCAGAGATATCACATTACTATATCCTTTGGAGTGGGGGGCTAAATTAGAACCATTACCCCAAAGGATGGATCAGGATACTATTGGGGAGGAATCTCTCAATGTACCTGATGTAACTCAGACTAAACCAGACAGGCCTCAAAGAAAGACTGCTTTGAAAGCCAGAAAACTTTTACAAGAAAAAATTAAGACTGGTGACTTATAAACCTTACACAAATTGAGCAAAGTTAAAATGCTTAATAACTTTACTTTAATTCAATAAGTTTCCTATACCTAAAGGGAATCAAACTGATTGACATAACTTTAACTAAACTTGAGAAACTAGCCTCTTGAACTTTTGTATTTAAATAGGTCTTGAGTAACCTTTCTTTTCCTAAATTGCTACTTCATTCTTTTAATCCATTTTTATGTTTTACACAGTTTGTCAAAAAATTTGATCTATAACACAAATTTTTCTCTGCCCCCCCCCCCCCCCCCTAGTATATGGAAAAACTATACGCGCTCACAACATGGTATCATATGTGGTACCTTTATTTCATAATTAAATATAAATTATTAATTAATTGAATTAAATATCTACAAAATTGCCTCAGGATTGGCGACATAGCCTATTGGGAATGAAATAATTGCCATACGTACAAAGAACCGGTATGTATGCATCGAGCCTCACATAGCAACAAGAAAACCCAATTTATTGTTTAGTCTTCAAGAGAGAAGTAGACCAAACAAAACACTGCCAGATCAGCAAATAATGAAAATACAGCGCGAATAGGAATGGCTCTCGGAGCTGTTTATGTACAGCGAACGCTTTAAACAGGGAAGATGTGCTTTTGTCTTCCCTAAAGTTCTGAGTGAATTCCTTATAATAAACTTAAACAATAAAAAGGATAGGCCTATACCTTCAAGTGTTTATATTGTGACTGCCTATATTAATTACATCAAGTTAACTCATCGCGTAACTCCATCGTGGTGGCCCTACACCAAAAAGATTGTGATGTCCTACATCGAAGCAAACTAAGGCCCAGCAAAAATAAGGTGGGACAATTTCTTTTCGTTCACATATAGGCATCTAAAATCCTGACGCTAAAATTACTGCAAACAATTAAATGTAAAGAGGTCCTTTAAAGACCTACATTGACATAACAAACTAACGAAAAAACATAGGGCTTTTGTCAGTAACTCTCCACTGAAATCTGCTGGAAATTTCCAACGGATGAGGGTATCGTGCAATCAACCCATAGCCCTATATAGTTTTCTCATAACGACTTAACCCAACTAACTAAAATATCATACCCTAACCAATAGTCAAGGGCGTACAGTTGACCTAACTGGGCATTCAATAACACTGGGCAACAAAATTTTTTTTTTTTCGTGTCCCAAGAATGAAAATACCTTATTCTTATAGTATTTTCTGTGCTGAATCCAAATAAGTTTGTAAAATTTCTCTATCAGGTCTGGTTTTTGTGTGACATGCAATTTAATTTTTAAAAACCCATATACAGTGGAACTTCGACTTACGAATTTAATTCGTTCCGAGACCCTGTTCGCACCTCAAATTGGTCGTAAATCGAATCCATTTTTTCCATTGAAATTAATGTAAATTTAATTAATCCGTTCCAGCGCCCTAGATAATTGTACTTTTAATGCTTTGTAAGAGTTTATAAAGAGAAAATATAAGAGAAAAAATTATACTAAATTTAATAAGCTGTATAATTTTACTGTACCTTTGTGGAGGATAATCGCTGGCATGAGTGGATGGTGATGGAAAGGAAGGGGAGGGAAGTTACTGTTTGGAAGGAGAGTCCCCTTCCATAAGAACACTGGGCACCTCTCCTTCAGGGGTTTTGTCTCTTTTCTGTCTCTTGCCATCTGGTTCGCTGGTTCGCTGCACTAAAAATCTATCCAGAGAGATTTGTTTCTTCCTTCGTTGAAGAATCTTTCTGAAGTGGGACATTGCATTGTCATTCAGAATGTTTACTGCCCTGTTTGCCACAACTTTGTTAGGGTGATGCTTTTCAATAAAACCTTGCACTTCACTCCACTTAGCGCAGATGTCTTTAATCATAGCACTCGTAACTTCCTCCCTAGCTCCCTCTTCCTCTGATGACTGCTCCTCCACCAATGCTGTCCGCTGCTCACTCTGAAGTTCCACAAGCTCTTCTGTGGTGAGCTCTTCACTGTGGTCCAGCACTAGCTCCTCCACATCATCACCATCGACCTGCAAGCCCATGCTCTTGCCCATGGACACAATATCATCAACTAATTTAACCGATGTCACAGCCTCAAAGCCCTGAAAATATCTCTCTCGTACACAATCTGGCCAGAGTTTCCTCCAGGCTGAGTTCAAGGTCCGGTAACTGACTTCGTTCCAGGCTTTATCAATCATGTTAATGCAGTGGAGGATATTAAAATGGTTTTTCCAGTAGTCTCTCAGAGGCAATCGAAGCGCCGGGCGTATGTTCGTATGTCGATTTGGTCGTAAATAGAGGCATTCGTAAGTCGAGGTTCCACTGTAGTTACATACTTATTAAAATATGATCGAAAAGACATACCTGTAGTTTAAAAAGTAGCTTGTTTTGATTTTCTGCTGTGCTTTGACTCTCTCAAGAGTCCAGCGATAGTCAGCCAGCATACTGGGGCTCCATTTGTCTTGGTAACAGTTTTCCATGGCAGAAATATCCCGATGAAAATGCTCACCATGTTCGTCGCTTACCGCACCCAGGTTTTCCGGAAAAAAGTCCAAGTGAGAGTCCAAGAAATGAACCTTTAATGACATATTGCACCCCATTGCTTGGTAAGACTTAAGAAGATCTCCTACTATTTCAGGATAGTTTTCGGCCTTGTGATTTCCCAAAAAATTTGTGCAGACACTTTTGAAACTCTGCCACGCAGCTTTCTCAACTTCATTCAACTCTCCTTCAAATCTCTCATCTCTTAACAATTCTCTGATCTGAGGGCCTACAAAAATGCCTTCTTTAATCTTGGCATCACTGATCTGGGGAAACTTATTTCTCAAGTATGTGAATCCTGTTTGCGCTTTATCCATCGCTTTAACAAAGTTTTTCATAAGTCCAAGCTTGATATGCAAAGGAGGAAGGTACACTTTCTCAGGGTCAACAAGTGAACTATTCACAACATTTTTCTTGCCTGGAACAAGTGAGGTGCGTTTTGGCCAATCCTTCTTAACGTAGTGGTTTTGCTTGTCCCTACTGTCCCACTCACATAAAAAACAACAGTACTTGGTGTAACCTAGCTGCAACCCTAGCAAAAGTGCAATGACCTTCAGATCTCCACAGATATTCCACTTATATTTCTGATACTGAAACTTTTCTAAAAGCAACTTCATGTTGTCGTATGACTCTTTCATGTTTGCAGCATGTGCAATAGGTACAGAAGGAAATTTATTTCCATTGTGAAGAAGGACTGCTTTCAAGCTAACTTTTGAGGAGTCAATGAACAATCGCCACTCATCCACGTTATGTTCATGACCAAGAGCCCCCATGACTGAATTAACATCTTTACAAAACACAAGTCCATCTTCATGGGAGAACCATTCTTTGAATTCATCATGGCGGCTGCGGAAAAAACAAACTTTAGTGTCACCGTTGCAGTAGATTCCAACCCTTTAATCTTGAACCTAAAAGTTCAGCCTGCTTCTTAGATAATTTCAAATCACGAACTAGGTCATTTAGATCTCCTTGTGACAGTAAATGTGGTTCATTGGAGGAACAGGTAGCCTGGAATGTTGGATCAGAAATGTCTTCATCTTTTTCCTCGTGATATGCTACAGCTACGTTTGATTCCTCATCACTTAAACTTACATGTTCAGGAGGATTTGGTACTGGAAGTTGAGCACTGTGGGGAACTGGTCTCATTGCAGACGGTAGATTAGGGTATTTCATAAGGCTCTTTGTTTTTGAAGTGATCCCCTTTGTATTTACCAGGCAGAAATAGCAGTCTGTTGTGTGATCTTTGGGTTCCCTCCAAATCATTGGAATAGCAAATGGCATGTGACGTGAACTGTTTAGCCATCCTGTAAGTAGTCTTACACATGTCACACAACAAATGTGAGGGGCCCAACTCTTGTCCTGATCGCCTACTTTATATCCGAAATAAAGTTCATAGCATTTTTTTACTAATGGTGTAAAGTTACGTTTCTGGGATTTTAAAGTTAGATCACCACATACATAACAAAAGGAATTAGGATGATTCAGACAGTTCCGCGGCATTACAAAACATCTATATGAATACAACACTGGTGTAAAATTAACAAGAAGCAACAGACACCAGCTGTTAACACTGTGACATTTACAAGCAGACTGACTTGGAGCTGCTCTACACACAGAAACTAGGCTCATGTCTGAACAGGTACAAACATGTTTCAACCTGCACAGTCTGCTGCTCCGACCAAATTTATCCTGCCAGCATTATCAGAACTTTCTCCCCAAAGGAATAAATTGTACTAATTTTACAGAAAAATTAATACAACATATATATTAATATTAATATATTTTATTATAGTTATATTAATTAATATAATATATTATTATATTTATTATTTTTATAATGTTTTATATTATAATATTGTTATATACTTAATTATATATAATTAGTTTTTTATCCGGTGATCATGCTAAATGAGGAAAAAATGAATATAGCGTCACAAGTAAACTAAGCCTGATAGAAAAAAATCTTTCATATTTAGATTCAGCATGAAAAAGTACACTTAGAACACCCATCAAAACCCTTGTGACAAAATTGTTGTTGACCAGTGTAATTCATTTGCACAAGAAATGAAGATCAGATATGAATAAAATACACCAAAATAGACCAGAAAAACCCATTCTCATATCAAAATTGACCCGCTGGGGTAAAATGAATAATTACCACTATATGATTTCAATCGAATTTAATCAGTCCAAAAACTGCTTATATCTCTGTTAATATCAATTTGCATAAGAAGTACCATAGAAGAAAATAGATTCAGATTTAAATTCTACATAAGAAAAACCTATTGTCATCCCAAAGTCCAGGTCATATGCTAAAACAAATAAGATTTTTATTGTCCCGTTTTAATCAAGGATTTCAAAAATAACATTCATGTTTTAGAGAAACAAATAGTGAGGCAGTTATATGCAATTTAACAAATTTAAAATAAGTATTTTTAAACTGTATTGGGATCTTTTTGGTTTGACAGCGGGTGGAAAAAAATGAGTCACGGCTATGGGACCATCAAATTCTAGACTCTACCAACTGGTTAGGTTAACTGAATACCCAGTTAGGTCAACTGTATGCCCTTGGTGATTGGTTAGGTTAAGTCATGATATTTTCATTAGTTTACTGGGTAATTATTCATTTTAACACCCAGTCTGTTTTTATGATGAGAACAAACTTTTCTGGTCAATTTTGAGGTGTTTTGCACAAATCTGCCATCCATTTCCTGTGGAAATGCGTAGTTTTCGAGATATCATCATCTTGAAAACTATGCATTTGCACAGGGAATGAATGGTAGTTTCATACAAAACACCTCAAAATTAACCAGAAAAGTTTGCTCTCATCATTTTCACTTAAACTAATGAAAATATCGCAACTTAACCTAACCAATCATCAAGGGTGTATAGTTGACCTAACCTGGCATTCAGTTGACCTAACCTGGCATTCAGTTGACCTAACCAGGCATTCAGTTGATTTAACAGGTTAATATTGGTTATTTCACCTAAATATCTTCTGATCTTTTCGTATTAGGCACTCACTGTCACATTTTGGGCAAGTTAAGGATGAGAGAATAATGCCATAATTGATGAAAACATCCAATCCTTTGTCTTCATCTAGGGCACATGATGAATCAAGTTCTCAAAGTCAAAATTACACGAATGGCACGCCATAACTCTATCACAAACACCACTAAACTGAATCCAATTAGAAAAAAAAAATAGGCAGAACAAAACCTAACCAACTAATTAAGTCGCAGAGTAGCGAAAAAATAGCCCTATCAGGAAAAATATTTTATGAAAAAAAGTACATTATAGCCAAAACAAGAAATATATTTTATTGCGCAAACCTATAGCTCCATTATTATTAAGTTCCTGAACAAAAAAATACTGTCATTGTAAAGCATTTGAACTGCTTTACAGGTATATCTGACTAAAAATATTAAGTTTGAATGGGTGTTAAAACGAATAATATCCATTTACTGTCAAAACAAACAAAAATATCATGACTTAACCTAACCAATTGTTATGAGCATACAGTTCACCTAAAACTTTCAGGGATTTTGGAATCTTAAAGCATATATGATATTCTCTAAACTAAAAATGTATAACTGCCTCACTATTTATTTCTCTAAAACATGAATGTTATTTTTGAAATCCTCAATTAAAACTGGAAATAAAAAACAAGTAATGTTAAAAAATATTATATGCCATCAAACCGAAAAGATCCAAATTTGATAATTTGGTTAGGTCAACTGAATGCCCAGTTGGGTCAACTGTATGCCCTTGACAATTGGTTAGGTTAAGTCATGATATTTTTGTTTAAACTAATGAAAATATCATGACTTAACCTAACCAATCATCATGGGTGTATAGTAGGGTGGATCACTTTTCACTTTTTTTTAAAATTATAGCTGGTCAAAGTTTTTCCCATGATTTGGTTCAGTGGAAGTACACTGACACCATTTTTACCAAAATCGATCAATATTTAGGGGTCGCGCATTGACCTTGAAAATTTCAATTTTGGAAATTTGGCCAAATTGACAATTTTTTACTGAATAAAGATAAATCATCAAATGACCATATTTTCTGAATCCTCTCAGTGAAAGAAATCCTCTCAGATACTTACCAAGTTGATAGGACAAGTGGTTTAGAAGTTATACTCAGCTTGAGATAGCATTAAAATTTTTTACCGTATTTTGTCCCCGTACCTCCATATGCTGTCTGCCATTGTCTGTTTTTTAGGATAAGATAAAACGAATAAGGAAAGATCAAATGTATTTTGTATTAAAACGGTCTACCGATATCACTAAAGGCACTTACTCCGGTGCCCCTAACTAGGTTAAAAAACTGTATGAATCGTGGTTAGAACACACATCATCTTAAGGCGTGCACCATGTACTCTCTCTGCTAACTCCCTTTCCCTCTGCGCTACGTCATCTTGGCAAGTGACGACTTCTTGAAGTCACTGAGTTCTTTCCGGCTCTTTTCCACGAGCTGAAGAAGACCTTGCAGCTGAGTCATTCCAGCTCAACTGGTACAGATTTCAGAAAGTTGGTCGGGTGACCATCTCCGATTTTCTTCAAATTTTCAGGGTTGATTCATACACCATTCAATAGCTTAAATCTAAAATTTAGCTTCCTCAGTCAAAAACATTTAATTTTATGGTCGCTTAAATGGCCCCCACCGACAAAAAATGCCCATGTTGGCTTGATCAGCCAATGCCTTCATTTTGAGAGGCCTTGAAAAGTATCTTCTAATAGGAGTAGAAGCTTCAAATTTGTCATGCCAATACAACTTCTGGGGGGTTTTCAATTTTGCAAGCTAAAAGGCTGTGGAACAAATAGTTTCTGAGTTACAAGGGCTTAAACATGGCTCCATTTTGAAGCTTGCATCAATTTCTCCCACTTTTATGACTCTACCATTTTCAAAAGTTTTAGTTCTACATCAATCACAGCTGTTTTAATACTCCTAATAGTCTCTATGGGTTGTAAATTTATGAGTGAAATAAAAAATAACCAAAAAAGGATTTATTTTTATTTTTTTAAATTTCCAAAAGTTGATACCGTATTTTCACAAAATTTACAAAATTAACATCAACTTTGGGGCTTAATATAAAGGTGTCTGAAATTAGTCAGGGAGTTGATACTTCTAGTAAAGAAAGATACATATGTGTACAAAAACATATATTAAGGAATAGATCTCAACTCAACTCCTTCATATAGTTTTGGCTATTGAAAGAAAAGTACTTTTTATGAAAAATACTGAATTTTTTCAAAATTTTGAAATGTTTAAATTTCTTTTTACAACATTGAATTGTAATTTTACTTCCATTTTATTACTTGGTAAGTTAATTCACAAATGTTAAATTATCTAAATAAGTTTTACTCATAAAAAAGACATAATATATACCTAGATTATTATTACATTTGCAGTTAACACAACAGATGGACCAGCTTGTTGGCTCAATACTTGGATCTACCTAAGTAAATCATGTAGAACCATGTTCTACTGCTTTTCAAGCACTTCCTAGTAATTTAAATTATGCAGTTAGTACAGATAAACTAGCAGTAACCACCATTTTCAGTACAAAACCTTAAATTTAAGTAGCTTTGTTGTATTACTTCCCTTATACAAGTGTACAGTACTTAGCTATATACAATAATGAATTCCTGAGTTTTTAAGCATGTGAATTATTGGCTATAAGTTCATATTCTTTTTTTAATATGTGTTGTTTTATGTAAATTCATATGTAAACTTATATATAACTAATAACTCTTATGTTTAGACACTGACTCAGGAATTTATTATTGTACTCAGGCTTTAAGTCTGATTGTCTTCAACACTCCATGGCCTCACAGCCATAAATTGGCAATTTATTATTCAGCTTGATACAGGTCTGTAGTTACTTAGGTTTTTTTTAAAATACTCCTCAATTTTAGATAAACAATCATTTGATAACTTGTACTGTCTCCCCATTTTCCCAGCAACTGTAGGTGGTTCAATTGAACACAAAACATGTTGGAATGGAATCCAGCAAATGTCCTCATGTTCAGGCCATTTAAAAGGATTCTTTTTCATGAAATTTACTAATAGATCCTTCTCAGTATCACACACTTCAACTATGTTTCCAACAAACCAGTCACCTTCATAGAAACAGGCCACATATGTGCCAGGTTTATATTGGTAAGCCACATTTTCTTGTGTAGCATTGAGGAAGGAAAGTTGTACGTTAAAGAAATTTTCATCACTAGAAATTTTGTACAGTTTAATGCCTGTTGATGAAGGTCTAAAGCAGTGATATGAAAGGGTTCCTGGGATTGTCTTAATTAAGGAATACCTTTTTTCTAACTCAAATAAATTAGCATTTTCCTCAATTTTAGCTGAATCAATGTACAGAAATTGTATACCATTAATATTAGATTTGCACCAATGGAACATCTCTTTTGGATTGGTGATGTGACCTTTACTTGTTGCTTGTAGACTTGCCCGGGCAACTAACCTTTTGATGGTGCCACCAACACCATCACAGGGGCTCTTTCCGTAAGAGGTGGCAAAAAAGTTCCATTCACATGTTAGTTGGAAATCTTTTTCATGTAACACTGAATTAATGATGTTTTTATAGTTTTTATATTGACTTGCTGCGCCATCGCTAAAGTAACAAATATGTTTTAGTTTAGGATTCTGACTTTTAAGTAATTTCAAGGCTTCACATAAAAAAGAATGAACTGCAGTTGTGTTGTGTGTAAGTGAATCTGATATTACACAAAAATTTGTAACTTTTAGTTCACCATCAACTTTTTGATAGAAGACTACCGGATGCAAGGTAGCCTGGGTATTGTCCCAGTGATGCCCTTGTACAGCATCCTGAATTATAAAACTATAGTTTTCAGAGAAGTCAACAAGCACTAATGCTGTAGAATCATTGAGGTTTTCTTTACAGTCGGACAAATATTTTGATTGGGCTTTTGCTATGAAATGGTGTACTTTCAACTTTTTTACACTTTCACATATGTCTTCTAAGTGATGTAAAAAAACGTTTTTTTTTTTTTTTTTTTTTTAATATAGATATTGCCAATTTAATTATAAGGTATACTTTTGCAATGATATATATTATAAAAATAAATAAATAAATAATAAAATAGGCCATATGGTACCAGTATAGAATGTCCTTTTCAGCCTATTTACAGAAAAAACTGGCCTCTTTCTTGCACTGAAAGTCTTGTATCTTGAGATCCATTAAACTTGCGAGAACACTGGCTGGGAGCTGACTGCCCATTGTCCAACCTTCCCAGGACTCTCCCATCCATGCCTCGGATTTTGAATCTCCCACTTAACTATCCTTTAGACCCGCGATGACATATTCCCCCCCCCCCCCCCCACGAGACCATCCATATATATATATATACATACACATACACCCATATACATATATACCAATATATACATAAATACTTATATACACATTTATATCTATTGTATACCCCATACACATGCATACATCCAGAATTCCAGATACATACGCATGCATACTCACATATATACCTACACAAACTCATACACCTCTATTTCGCCCTTTCATTACCTCCGAGATCATTTAGCACATACAGTAATATCCATACAGCCAAAAGAAACCAATTAAGCACAGACAGAGCAGCAAAGCTAGTATTTATATCCCAAAATGCAAAATTCCAAGAAAGTGAAGTAAAACATGGTGCTACATTGGCTTCGTCAACATCCAAATCTGCAATAAATACCAGTACCTGTGATATTGAAACTATTTGCTTTAATCAATCTAGTGATAATGATTCTTCAATGGAAATAGAATCAGATAATGAAAGTTAAACAGCATTAGGTTAACACAAAGGTTAAAGAAAGAGATGAATATTTATATTTTTTTTATTTTTCTATTTGGAATATATATAAATATATATATATATATATATTCCCCGCAAGGGGGTTCTAAGCTCGTGCTCTTGAGTGCTCTTTGTGCTCGTTTGTACGTGCTTGTTCCTGGAGGTTTCACGTGCGCCCTCCCGGCCCTAGCACCCAAGGATGATGGGGCTCGACCCTGCAGTCTTTCTCATCCTTGGTCTTTTTCCACTTCGACTGTCCCCTCCACCCTTTCTTTTTCCTCTGTCTTTCCTCTCACTTTTTCTTTGTTTTTCCGCTGAGATATGCCCTTTTAAATAGAGGCGAATCGGTTCTTCCCGAACTTAAAAAAAAAAATATATATATATATATATATATATATATATATATATATATATATATATATACACTGGTATTCTTGCCAATCACAATTATATCTATTGTTTTATACCAGTATTATGGATATTATACCAGTACCTGTGATATTGAAACTAGCATATATGCTCTACCCAATCTAGTGATGATTCTTCCATGGAAATGAAGGTTAACCAACATTAGGTTAACAAAAAGGTTCAAAAAAAGGTGAATATTTTTTTTTTCGATCTGGAATATATATACTGGTACTCTTGCCAATCACAATTATGTATATTGTTTGAAATGAGGAAGAATGTTTTATGTTCTAGTTAAAAAATATAGGTATATACATATAAAAAATGAGGGTTTGTTTTTCCTTTCTATTATATACTTTTTGTGTGATTCAGTTTTTCTAAAAGATGACTATATACATATACTAGGTATAACCGTATAAGCATGGTAGTATAGTAAATTATAGGTAATACTAATATACTTATTAGATTAAAGGAAGAAAAATATGGAATAAGTTTAAAACAAAAAAAACAAAAAAAAATAGACTATCTTCGTTTTAAACAAAAAAATGACAAAAAAAACAAAAAAATGATACAATAAAAAACGACTCACATCACTAGTCTTCTACTACATTTGAAACACTTTTTGTCATTGTGACCAGTTGGGTATGGTCTGTATGAAGCCACTGCTTAAAGGAAACCTCATCATCTATGTCATAATCATTGTTTTCAAAAATGGTAAGAAGCCAATCCCGTAATTCATTTAAACCAGGACATGTTTTGCAGTTATTAATTATGCAGTTTCTGGTTTCAGTGTTGCAGACTATTTTCCCTAGTAACACTCTTAATTCTACTCTGATGGGGAGTGATTCACATAAAAGTTTAAAGTTCTGGTGTATTTCACAAATGCATACATTTTGTGATCCTTTACTCCCCACACCCATACACCATTTTGGTCTCAGTTCAAAAAACTTTGATTTGGAGATTTTGTCATTTGGATATTTATTTTTGTAAAGCGTATATAATTCTCTGATATTTGTCAACAACAGTATTTTCTGCTTGTGAACCTTCCCTTATGGTGTTTTTATTGATTTGTAGTCTTTTTTACCAGGGCATTCTCTAGTATATTCATTGTTTTGGAAAAATTCTATCACTCTTTCCTTTATTTCATCACTTATACCCTTGCTACTCTTTTTATTTCTCATTATAGGAAGGATACCTTCTTTTCTCTTTAAGGCCCTCACAGCATTAACCATTCTGGCTGACACTTCAAATTCTTTCATAATTCTTTCTCTGGACCAGGTTTTACCAATTGGAAGGAGTGTTAGAATTTGTATCTTTTCTTGTCTGGTACTAGTTTTACACTTTTCTTTCAGTTCCTCTATCATATGCTGATAACACTTTTCTTCCTCACTCTCTATAGGTTTCTCCGCTTCCTCATCCAAAATGCTAGGCTTCATATGAAGTACTTTTGACAGCTTTGATTTTGTTGATGTTTCAATTTGCTTTAGGTTCCTTTTCACGTAAAACTTTCGATATCTTGCTCTTACATACTTAATGGGTGAGCATTCTAGTGAACTTAATGTTTCGTCAAATGTCTCCTTAACTATTTCTTCTGGAACATATTCATCACTACCTGAGTCTTTTTCATCTTCAATCATCTTGGCTCTAGAGATAATTGAACTGGTAGAGAAGCATGTTGAGCAAAGTTTCTGTCCTGGTATCAGATTCAGTCTAGTTGCTATGTCTTTGTCAATAATTTGTAGTGATTCTGCAAATAAAGTAGGGTAATGTAAGCTCTAAACACATTGGAAAATAATTTTAAAACCTCAACATTTGGTTATAGGCTATTCGTATAAAATATTCAAAACATATGCATTCAGTAGCACAGTATATAGCCTACCCTATTAAAATTAAATAGCTAATTTTGGTTACAATTTACAATATAAACTTCTTTATGAAATATAAATATATTAGTACCTATATTTACTTACTTGTTATCTTCTTTCGATGATTTCTCCATGGATCTTGGCAGCTACATTGCATTTGTTGGTAATGCATTCCAAACATTTTTTCATGGTGGTAGCATACAGTAGCACTATTTGGGTTGATTACAGTTGCTTTTGTTCTCCACAATAGCAGTTTCCTTGTTTCATCTGTCAGCTCATGTAAGGTATACATACCCACCTTCCTGGTGAGTCTGTGTTCATGACATGGATCATCCAAGTACATACCAAAGCTGCACTTTGATTCTTGATTAGAATAAGCCATTATTACAGGCAGTAAAATTAAGTTAATTGCTCTAGTTAAATTTTCTGAAAATAAAAGATCATGATCTATAAAATAGGCTTGGACATTAATGATTAACCATCATGTTTTACATTTATTATTTTTTTTTTTTTTTAGTTCGGGAAGAACCGATTCGCCTCTATTTAAAGGGCATATCTCAGCGGAAAAACAAAGAAAAAGTGAGAGGAAAGACAGAGGAAAAAGAAAGGGTGGAGGGGACAGTCGAAGTGGAAAAAGACCAAGGATGACAAGGACTGCAGGGTCGAGCCCCATCATCCTTGGGTGCTAGGGCCAGGAGGGCGCACGTGAAACCTCCAGGAACAAGCACGTACAAACGAGCACAAAGAGCACTCAAGAGCACGAGCTTAGAACCCCCTTGCGGGGGTTTTACATTTATAAGAATATACAAAGCGAAATGAGCTACCCAGAGCCCTTCGAGTCGCTGGTTGTTTTGACAGACATATTAAATTTCTTGTGTTTTAGACTTATTTACATATTATTACAATTGTAAATCAACTTAAGTAATAAAATGGAAGTAAAATTACAATTCAATGTCATAAATAGAAATTTAAACATTTCAAAATTTTGAAAAAAATTCAGAATTTTTCACAAAAAGTACTTTTCTTTGAATAGCCAAAACTATATGAAGGAGTTAAGTTGAGATCTATTCCTTAATATATGTTTTTGTACACATATGTATCTTTCATTACTAGAAGTATCAACTCCCTGAATAATTTCGGACACCTTTATATTAAGCCCCAAAGTTGATGTTAATTTTGCAAATTTTGTGAAAATATCAACTTTCGGAAATTTTTAAAAATAAAAATAAATCTTTTTTTGGTTATTTTTTTTATTTCACTCATAAATTTACAACCCATAGAGACTATTAGGAGTATTAAAACAGCTGTGATTGATGTAGAACTAAAACTTTTGAAAATGGTAGTCGTAAAAGTGGGAGGAATTGATGCAAGCTTCAAAATGGAGCCATGTTTAAGCCCTTGTAACTCAGAAACTATTTGTTCTACAGCCTTTTAGCTTGCAAAATTAAAAAGCCCACCAGAAGTTGTAATGGCATGACAAATTTGAAGCTTCTACTTAGTGATGCGAGTCGTTTTTTATTGTGTCGTTTTTTTTTGTTTTTTTTGTCATTTTTTTTGTTTAAAACGAAGATAGTCTGTTTTTTTTGTTTTTTTTATTTTTTATTGCTTTAAACTTATTCCATATTTTTCTTCCTTTAATCTAATAAGTATATTAGTATTACCTATAATTTACTATACTACCATGCTTATACGGTTATACCTAGTATATGTATATAGTCATCTTTTAGAAAAACTGAATCACACAAAAAGTATATAATAGAAAGGAAAAACAAACCCTCATTTTTTATATGTATATACCTATATTTTTTAACTAGAACATAAAACATTCTTCCTCATTTCAAACAATATACATAATTGTGATTGGCAAGAGTACCAGTATATATATTCCAGATAAAAAAAAAAAATATTCACCTTTTTTTGAACCTTTTTGTTAACCTAATGTTGGTTAACCTTCATTTCCATGGAAGAATCATCACTAGATTGGGTAGAGCATATATGCTAGTTTCAATATCACAGGTACTGGTATAATATCCATAATACTGGTATAAAACAATAGATATAATTGTGATTGGCAAGAATACCAGTGTGTATATATATATATATATATATATATATATATATATATATATATATATTCCAAATAGAAAAATAAAAAAAATATAAATATTCATCTCTTTCTTTAACCTTTGTGTTAACCTAATGCTGTTTAGCTTTCATTATCTGATTCTATTTCCATTGAAGAATCATTATTACTAGATTGATTAAAGCAAATAGTTTCAATATCACAGGTACTGGTATTTATTGCAGATTTGGATGTTGACGAAGCCAATGTAGCACCATGTTTTACTTCACTTTCTTGGAATTTTGCATTTTGGGATATAAATACTAGCTTTGCTGCTCTGTCTGTGCTTAATTGGTTTCTTTTGGCTGTATGGATATTACTGTATGTGCTAAATGATCTCGGAGGTAATGAAAGGGCGAAATAGAGGTGTATGAGTTTGTGTAGGTATATATGTGAGTATGCATGCGTATTAGGGTGGTCCAAAAAGTTAAAGCATTGAATAAGTTCTCTCCACAAGGTTGGTTTTATGCCTCTTGGTGTGGACAGTATTTGTGCAAAGTTTCACGTTATTCGGTTAATATTTAGGGGTCGCCCCACTTGCCCGCTTTTTGAAAATTTGGGAAAATATATAGACAACTGAATAACAATTTTTTTTTGGTTCTCAAAGAATATGAAAGAAAACAGTAAGACAATAGGACATGATAATGGGTGTATCTTCATTATTTCTTCTGCATCAGAGTCACCTTGGATGGTATTGGTATCTGTTTTCGGTGGGCTGCTACGAGTTGTAGGAGGTACTGCTTCTGGTCCTCGTTTCGTGTCAAAGTGTCGTTGTAGCGTTGTGCGAGAGCAATACCTCGCTCAGCAGCATCATTGACAACTTTCATCTTTAAGGCGCGATCTCTAAGTTCCCTGTAGTTCTTGTCATTTGGCCATTCCTGTGGATCTTTTTGAAGTAACTGGCGCGCTTCCTCCTTACCTCCAACTTTCAAGGCATCAAAGAGGGTCAATGTCCTTTTCGTGACGAAGGATGCCACATCATTTTCAACACCAGCTTCCGCCATGTTGATTCGTCGGGGGCAGCCATTCTTTTGGGGATGTTGGAGGTGTTGAACCATTCTCCTTTTGGTATCAGGATCGATCCTATTATCAAAGAAGGCCAGTCCAATCAGATGCTCCGACAAGTACCACAGGTGGCGTCTTAGAGCTGTCTTCGCCGCTTGTGCAGCTCCTCCGTGTGGATATTTTTCCAGAAGATGCAGCATTTTGAGATCATTGAGAGGAGCTTGTGTCCCCATTGGCGCTTCATGCCAGTACTTGACGTAAATCAGACTGACAAATAAAGCCAGCTGAGTCACGTTTCGTTCTTCGCGTGCTGTGAGCTTGAATTGATAGTGAAAGAGGTAGATTTTGAGCGCATAAATCGCCTTCGCCATCCATCTCGTGTGGTGCATGGGACCCGGAGCTCGGATAAAGAGTTGACCACCAGTCTTTCCCCCCAGGAAGAGCAAAGATAGTTCAAGGAACTCCTTGTAGTCATCACGAGGTTGGCTTGCCTGAAGAGCGTTAGGTAAGTAAGTGAGCATCTCTTTTCTCATCTCTTGGAGTTGAGGGTTCTCGAACAAGCTGTCCGATGCTGAGACAAATGCTTCGTGGGAGAGAGATGGCCATTCCTTTTGAAATTGCTTAAAAAGGCCTGTTTCAGGACTTCCTGTTGAGCCAAATATTGAGGCAAAGACATCAGCAAGTACGACTTCAAGTATATGATGTCGACAACCGATCCAAACTAGCTCGTGACCCAATGCTTCTTCAATCCTGACACAGGCTCCACGATGTAAACCCGTGTTTGACGCAGTGGTATCGAAGACGAGACCTCTCACATGCTGTTCCACGTTCCATAATTTCATAGTTTGAAGGCATGCCTGGGCCTGTGCTTCTCCAGTTCCTTGTTTCATCTTTGGGACACCAAGCAGCTTCTCCTGTCCATTGAATGTTATAAGGATTGCTATCCGATGCACATTCGTCTTCTTCCCTTCAATGCCGGGGAGAAGCTTTCCGTCCCAATGGAGAAGGACAGGGTCTTCTGGAGAGAATGATTCTAGGTCTTCTCGAGCTGCCTGTTCTCGCCCACTTTCTCTGTAGCGATGAATAGAGCTCCGAGAGCACGTCATCCCAGACAGATCATGCCCCGCGGCCTGTAATACAGCTCCAGTTACGAAAACAGCATTCCAGTCAGAAAGATTGGTGCGATCCATTGCTCCAATGACTTCTGGAGATTGGAAAATGTTCGTAACCTTGTTCTTGGGACGCTTTGGTGCCGGAGCTTCAGACGAAGAAGGAATCGGAACTGATGGTCTATAGTTGTCGTCGTTGTCTTGTGAAAAAAGGGAAGAAGAAGAAGAGGAAAGATCAATTGATGACACTCCTGCTTCTTCCAAATCTTTCTGTGTTGCTTCATGCCTTGCCTTCCTCTTGGCTTCCTTCTCCATTCTGGATCGCTTTCTGTCCTCTTGTGTAGTCGTTTCCTTATCAATGCCAGCCATGCTGCAAGAATTGACGTCCTTGCGCTGCATGGACAGGAAATTTCGGTCCTCAATGTTGACGATTGTGCTCATGGCATCACTGGTTGCGATGTCAAACAGTTCCTAGATGTCCGCTTTGAAGATGTCTTCATTCATTCTATCGCTGGCACGTTGCCTGGTCCTGTGCTTCTTGAGTGTTTTGTAGCAGTCTAAAAGCTTTGAAAGCTTACGGACACAGGAGTCGATCCGTTGAGTTGGGATCCGCGCTCGGGTCCAGACTTCAATCACCCTCTGGCATGCCTGGTTCAGACTGTCGGAGGTGGTTTGCTTTTGGTTGATGTGGTGGTATTGCCCCAAGAGGAGGGCGTCAAGGCATGTAGGGAGCCTTGACGTGGATAAAGTTCCAGTTGCCATCCCTAGAAGCCAAACTTTTGGAATTGATCGAGTTTGAGCCATCGGACCTACGGAAGAAAAAGTACATTATATAATATATATATTCAGAGTGGGGCGACCTCTAAATATTCACCAATCACGCTGCAATTTTGCACAGACCATGTGGACACTAAATGGACAAAAACCACACTTGTGGAGACTATCTAAGACAATTTTGAAATTTCCCCCTATGGATTTGGACCACCCTAATGCGTATGTATCTGGAATTCTGGATGTATGCATGTGTATGGGGTATACAATAGATATAAATGTGTATATAAATATTTATGTATATATTGGTATATATGTATATGGGTGTATGTGTATGTATATATATGGATGGTCTCGTGGGGGGGGAGGAATATGTCATCGTGGGTCTAAAGGATAGTTAAGTGGGAGATTCAAAATCCGAGGCATGGATGGGAGAGTCCTGGGAAGGTTGGACAATGGGCAGTCAGCTCCCAGCCAGTGTTCTCGCAAGTTTAATGGATCTCAAGATACAAGACTTTCAGTGCAAGAAAGAGGCCAGTTTTTTCTGTAAATAGGCTGAAAAGGACATTCTATACTGGTACCATATGGCCTATTTTTTATTTATTTATTTATTTTTATAATATATATCATTGCAAAAGTATACCTTATAATTAAATTGGCAATATCTATATTAAAAAAAAAAACAAAAAAAAAACCGTTTTTTTTATATCACTACCTGAGTCCTACTCCTATTAGAAGACACTTTTCAAGGCCTCTCAAAATGAAGGCATTGGCCGATCAAGCCCAACATGGGCATTTTTTGTCGAAGATGGGGGCCATTTAAGCGACCATAAAATTAAACGTTTTTGACTGAGGAAGCTAAAATTTTAGATTTAAGCTATTGAATGGTGTATGAATCAACCCTGAAAATTTGAAGAAAATCGGAGATGGTCACCCGACCAACTTTCTGAAATCTGTACCAGTTGAGCTGGAATGACTCAGATTGAAATCTCCCGTAATTAATGTTCTAGCACTACAACCTTTATTTATTTCTTGAATGATAATGTCATCAACTTTTCTATTACTGGCAATGGACATATTGTGTGAACAAAGAATTTAAAAATTAACTAAATCTACTCTAAACTAAAATAAACATGTATGTGAACTAATATTGTGGCAAATTTTTCCTTCAATAAAGTAAAATTTATCAAAACCTACAGTCTCTGAAATTGTAATGATTTAGTTGAAACAAATATTTATTATTTGGCTGTCACTCAGTCTCATCCTGGATCATCCATGAGTGCAGAGCCCTCTGCTGCTCAGCCTGGATCCATGAGTGCAGAGCCTTCTACCTTTCAGCCTCATCCTGGACCCATGAGTGCAGAGCCCTCTGCTTCTCAGTCTTATCCTGGATCCTTGAATCCAGACACTGCTACATTGCCAGCTTAATACCATCTCACACAGGGCACCCCCAATGGGCCTTGGTGAATCAGGATGCTAGGAATGCAGTCAGGGGTCATGATGAGGAGACATCTTCAATAATGGTGGTAAGGAGGGGCCAGAAGCGAGTGACCCCTCCAAAAACTGCAACCACTGCAGTAGCTAATGGTGGTGGTCCCTCAATGGAGTCTAGTCCCACTCAAGCACTGGCTAGAGGGAGTCAGCCTGTGGCAAAGGCTGGCAGAGAATGGCAGGGTATCATAGGGGCTGCCAAAACAGATCATATGATGACTGTACCAATGGAGACCACAAACATTTTTGTCTTGAGAGGTTGACCTGATCTTATGGCTGAGGAGCTGCAGGCATTTGCAGAAGATAAAGTGAATCTTCAGATTTCATGTAGGAAAATTGACTGCAGATGGACTATGTACAGTTCCTTTCAAGTTACAGCAGTCTGTGATGATCCAGGAGTATTTATGGATCCAGTAGTATGGCCAGAATGGGTATATATGGCAGTTCTATGAGAAGAAGGGAAGAAAAACACCTGCAGCCCCTCTTGCAAGTGCTGGAGAGGGTAATTGTGAAGACATCATGCATCGTACTGTGGAGGAAGATCCAGCTGGGTCTAATGCTGTAACTGTTGTGCCTGGTATAAGTGGAATTCAACATGTAGAGATGGCTGGCAGAACTCCTGCATCTTCCTAATTGCAACATTCAAGGTAATCTCTTATAACTGTAGAGGCCTAAGCTTAGGCAGTAACAGCAAACATAGGGGAATCATAATTGATAAGCTGTTAGAGGATGCTGATATTCTCTGTCTGCAGGAAACATGGCTATGGAAACAGGACTTAAAGGACCTGAATAGCCTGTCCAGTAACTTTGATGGGATAGGGGATGCCACCAAAGATAAATAAGATGGTCTCCTTGCAGGCCACCCACCTGGAGGTTGGGGTATGGGAAATATATTAGTGAATTAAAACTTGGTTTGAATTGGCTAATTTGAGTAGACAATAAAATTTTTGTAAAATTTTGTGTATGTATATGCTTTTTCAGGCAGTTGATAATGAAGATGATTACCTCATTAAATTGGGACAGGTCAGCAGTATTATTGATGAGTTGGATGTTACATGTGTAGCTATCAGGGTTGGCACCCAAAAACACACTGGAATTTTCAGTGGGTTTTTGGGTTTTTGTTCCGAGATGTTTATTTTAAAATAATTGAAAGTTTTCTGATTGCTACATTGTTCAATTGTAGCTAATTAGAATGATTTGGCTTGTTGATTATTTCAAGTAAGCTGACTTATAAAACAATTCTTAAATTATGCAATGTGTAAATAAAGATTATGAAAAATTGAAAAGTTATTAAAAAGGATTTGCACCCATTGTGAACACTATGGGCAATTATTGGGTCATTTGACACATTGCTCCAACCATCTTGAATTAAAGTTACAGTAGAATTGACTAAGTCTTTTTTTATTGAATCCAGTACCTACTTCATTATTCACTTTGATTAGCAAGTCATCATATAATTTTTTTCTGCTTGGGGGACAATAGCCTGGTCTTAAATTTTGGACCCATTTAATAAATTCTTTATTTTCTACAACTACAAATGGAATATTTGCTGAAAAGAAAAATCTGGCCATTTGAAAATCTAGCTGTTCTTTTTGATCTACAGTTGTTCTAACCACATATGGCATTATCTGACCTTGTGTTTTCTTGGCTGGAGTAGAATGAAAAAATGGTATGGAAGATTCAGAAGCGGTTGAAGTGAATGAAGTCTCACTACTGTGAATTGTAGTGTCATCATGAACCAGGCTTTCATATGATTTGCTTGAAGAGGGTCTACTCTCAAAACTGCTGTGTCTATGTGTAGGAGGAAGAGTTGCTGATGTAGCTGTATTTGTAAGCTCATCCGCTTCATCATCACGAGCCTGTACCCATTTTTTATTGCATCGATCTAAATGATGTTTCACTCGTTCTATTTTTTTTGAAAATACACATCTGCAGTATTTGCACCAAACTCTATTTGGTTGGTCACTCAACATTTCTACTTCATCCCATTCAGCAGCTTTAAGTCTGCCACCAGTATGTGTGGGTCTAACTTTCTCTAGATGATGTTTCACTCTCAATTTTTTGAGTGATACTTTCTTTGCAATAATTGCATAGTACTCTAGCAGGCTGATCACTTAATAAAGTCACCTCGTCCCATTCGCTAGCTTTAGATCTTCCACCTCTATAACTCTTTGGCATCTTAAAAATTTAAATTTGAGTTAGGTCTAAATAAATCTGAAATATGCTGTTAAGAAATAAAGGAAAGATCTAAAATTAAAATGGAGAAAATTCTAATGCCATTATTATCTCTCATATCTGAACTTTCTGTGGAATAAAGATGTCTTTTTAATATATATTGTAGATTAGATAAATAAATTAACAAAATAATAGATATATTAGGCATACATAATTATCAAACCTTTCTAAAAAAAATTTCAACCCATCAAAAACCCAAAAACCCAGTTAGGTTGTTTTTTTTGTGAAAAACCTGGG
This sequence comes from Bathynomus jamesi, assembly GCA_023014485.1. Taxonomy (NCBI): domain Eukaryota; kingdom Metazoa; phylum Arthropoda; class Malacostraca; order Isopoda; family Cirolanidae; genus Bathynomus; species Bathynomus jamesi. Next base: position 97,648 of record JAJOZX010006922.1, on the reverse strand, counting down.
TTTTTGCCAACCCTGGTAGCTATTATTGGTGACTTAATGCTAATGTGCTTAATGATAATTCTTTGTTTAGCAACCACTTAAAAGCCTTCTGTGAAGATAATAACTTGACCCTTTCATCCATGTCTAGTCTTCCTGGTGATAGCTTTACTTATGTTAGTGATAGTTGGCACACCACCTTATGGTTGAATCATTATATTTATATGTTCATTGTACACAGTGGTCACTGGCCTACTTAGTCAGTGCTCCAGACAACTATCTCTTAATCTTCTATGGACCTCTTGCATAATGTTTGTACCTGTTGAGCCTGAAATAAAATGTTTGTTTGTTTTGTTAGCACTGCTTCTAATTGCATTTAAATAGACATTAAGATCCTTTTCAAATGAGTGAAATACCCCACATACAAAAATAGTAATAGATGAAAATTAAAGTAATAGAAGGAATCAAAAGTAATAGTAATAGAAACCCAGTAAATGACCCCATGTCTGGTGGAAACAAATGCAAAAAAATTATTCAGGGTTATTATTAGCCATAACTTCATCATTCTCAATTACTGATCCATTATAGTACTTTCTAAAAGGCAACACCAGCATATGTTTGGCTGCTGTATTATAAAAGCTAAAGAATTTTTTTGATCCTTTCTACTGTTTCTAGCTAAATTTATTTCTGATTTCCTATTCAGTTTCAGTTTCTGTGTTTTAGTTTTCATTTAAAGAAGCCCATTGTGAATCAGATATTTGGATAATTAAAGGCCTCAGCCAAGCTGTAACAAAGTCAGTGTATGTAGTGAATGACTATAAAAGCATAAGGATAACTCTTGGCCTCTCTAGCTTTAAATTGTAACTGGAGAATTGTAGCTATTTACAAGATTTCTGGGTCATTCCATGTCAGTTCAATGGAATTTTGGGTCGAAAAAACGTGAACATCACTGATTTTTTTAAAATTGGCACACTTATAGATCTTGGTGAGAAAACAGATGGCACTTGTTTCAACGCTCTAGGTCATATGGTTCTGGAGATATGGCCATTCGAAGTTTGTAAAAAAAGGTCAATTTCCAAGGTTATACCATATTTCAACATGAAATATCTCAACTCCTATTGCACTTAGAGACCATTTAAACACTATTTTAAAGCTTTTAAGCAGATCTACAACTTTATTTCTATTCATATTTTACCTCAGTGGTCAAAAAAAAGTTTATCTTATTTTTGACCTTTGACCTTGTGTAGGTCATTTGATGTCACAACTGATTTTTTTCTCCTTTCACCCAATTTTGGGTACACATGTCTACCTTAACTTAAAACAAGATTTTTAGTGTTAAGTTAGTATAGACACTACAGCCATTTCAGTGGACCATACCCACCTCCATTTTGACCAAGTACCATACCTTTTTCCACCAAACTTTGGAGCACCGTATCTTTGGAACTGTTTGAGCTAGAGTGTTGAGAAAAATACTGTGAAAAACTGCACTGTTGAAGATTGACCTCAATTAAACCTACCTCAATTTCCCAACCCCTAACGCAGGTTAAAATTAATCCAACCTATTAAATTAGGACTCGAGAATCCAGAAATGGTCCAGAGCAAATAGGATGATTCAAGTCACAGATACAATTCCCACAAATAAAACCATAGAAAATTTACTACAGTTCATGTAATAAATTGGGGATATTTGTTAACTGTTAACCGAAAGGTAAAGTGAAAGAATTGACTCACCTCAGTTGGTCAATGGGATGATGTAGCATCTTGTAGAGTTAATCTTAATATCATAGTCTTCAGTTAAGCTAATTCAAGTAGGGTTATTCTGGGTACACTAGCCTGTATTGGTTTTTAACTTCAACTTTTGTTTCAGTCACTATTTCTGTAGAGTAGTTCGCAAGCCAACTGCGTAATTGTTCCTCTCTTCATGCGATCAAAAGGAAGAACGAACTGAAGCCACGGTTCTGGTGTTTGACTTCAGTTTTGTTGGCTGGTTGTTGTCGGTGGGAGATAATCTCACCGAGCACACCCTTCACCACATAGTAATAAATTACTAATGTGGATATGACCCAGTATGATGAACAATTATTCACATACCTTTGTTAACCATAAATTATTGTACATTAAAGAGACTACCAAATCTATTTCCTCTGAGGACCACTTCTGCTCTCTCTCAACCACCCTCCCAATATCCTAAATTTCATAAATACCATTAGATTTTTCTTACTGAGATATATAATGCCTGCTATTTTTAAGACAATTTGCCTTTTAATATGTATATTAAAATAACCTAAATTCCTTTATTTTTACCAATTGAGTTATAAGAACCAATTCTTGTCTAGTTGGGTGAAACCATGAAAAAAGAGGCATCAACATAACTTTATATTTAAAAAAGGCAGTTATTAGGTATTTACAATATATTTTATGGAAGCCATTATTGTTACATTTATAATAATAATAATAATGTATTTGTATATGCCTTTCAAGGTAATTATTTATCCTACCAAAGATTTGACCTTAGACAAAAACTGAGATCATTATTCAACAGCAAACAGTAAGAAAGAAAAACCTATAATAAGAGACTTTAGTCCTGCCTAATAAGACTCCCTCACCAAACTCTTTGCTTGCCTAGCCATGTAATCTGAGCACTTAAATTCTTCTCTGATCTTTACTTGTGTCCATCTTTTTGGTAGGATAGTAAGAATTGTCAGTTTTTCACTTCGACTTGTCACTTGATTAAATTTCTCTTTTAGTTGTTGAAGAATCTCCAGTTCTGTATCATCTGAGTCACTGCATGAAATTGGTTGTTTAGTTGCAAGTTCAAGCTTTCTTTTCACAACTACTTTCCTCAACTTTCTCTTTGCGTAACCAGCGCTGTCAGAGAGTTTACATGGTTTTATTGGGGTCTCATCAAGTGTGGCCAATGAAGCATTGAATTTACTAAGCTCATACTGCATTTCAACTACATCAATGATTTCTAGCTCAGATGGGGCACTTGATGAGGTGGATGGTGATTTTTCAAGTGGTTCACATTCAGGCATTGGGGATGGACGATTTGCTAGTATATTTTAACAGGTTGCACGTGCTTTATGATTATTTGTTAGTTTCTATTCAGGATTTTGATCAATCAAATTTTTAGTCAATGCACGAATGCCTTGTGTTTTTTAAATAGGACACAACAGAACCTGCCCATATTCAAACTGCTGAAATCCATGTTTATCTAAAAAGAAAAAAAAAAACATATGTGGCTTAAAAGCCAGGGTTGGGTTCAATTACAGAAAATGGAAACAATTACAATTTTTTTTATTTTTCTTCAAATTAATTACAGTTAGTATTGTACTTATTGTACTTCACAATTTCAAGATCATTCGCAATTACAATTAATTTTGTCTGAATCAATTACAATTACACAAATATAACTATCTATTCTATATATCTAAATATATATCTAAAATAAATATATATCTCTAAAAATATATATCTATATCTAAGTATATAACTAAATAAACTATCAAAGGTTTAATTTCATTGGATGATGTATGACTGCCAAATCTAGGGGTATAATTTTTTACAATTGACATTAATTGATGAATTACATCAGTTATAGCTCAAAAATCAATTACAATTACCTTTATTTTTATTTATTTTGAATCAGTTACAATTACAATTAATGGAAATTAGGATCAATTAATTAAAAATACAATTATAATTATTCATTGTATCCAACCCTGTTAAAAGCTATTTTTGCTTAGATGGCACAAATAAAATTTGGCACCTTCTGATCTTGTTTCAGAGGTCTACAACAAGAAAAAATGTGCAGTTTGATTTACAGATTGGAATAAATACAGATGCCAAAAAATCCTTGCTCCAAGGTTTAAATAAGCTTATTTTCACATGGGTACATATTGTTGTATACAATGAATAAATACACAAAGTTAAGTAATTCTATTAAAACTTATCTAACTCTAAAAACTGAACTTATTCTATAGGTTAGTACCTATAGCCAGAGATGGGCACGATCTTGATCTTCAAGATCAGATCGTGATCTTGAAGATCAAGATCGTGATTTGATCTTGAAGATCACTTTTATTATGGTGATCTTGATCTAAGATCACTTTATTTCTTGTGATCTTGATCTTGAAGATCACTTTAGACTTCAAGATCACTTTTAATTTCAGATTCTTAAATATGCCGCTATGCGAATGTCATTTGTTTTTTGTCCAAGCGACATCTGGTGGCAACTTTGTTCAACACCGACTGTTTATGTTTTCTGTTAGTTGGGTGACTTGCGTCATGCGTGGGCTCATGGAAGGTGTAGTTGCTGTGGAATTTAGGCTCGTAAAAAGTGTAATTTACTGTGCAATTATGTTAAAAGTGTTCTATTAATATATTATTATATATAGGCATAAAATATAGCCTATAGGTCCGTATTCATAATAAATTAATTCTAAACATATTTTATTTACAGATTGAATTTTTTAATAATGAGTGCAATTTTACAACTTCAACAGGCTCCCAAGGGAACCAAATATTCTAGGTTGTCACCAGAACAGTATTCAATATATTTAGATAACAATGTTGGTAATAAGGATCAATCTGTGCTATTGAACGGAAAATATTTTCAAATTGTCAAAAAAACTGGAAACAGTATCAAAGTTATTTGTATGCAGTGTACAAAGAAAACTACAATTCTGTCTGCTGGCCTCGACTCAACAAGCAATCTTCTGAGGCACCTCAAGATTAGTACTACTTAGTAACTAAGTAGTAAGTAGCAACATTAACATAATGGTTCAAGTCATATTTTAAGTGACTGGTGCCATACAAGACTAATGCTACATTTACATAGACGTCCATTTGAATATATTGTGCACTTCAGATATTAATAGATTATGGACTAGTAACTACATTAAAAACTGCCGATATCCAACTATAATAAAATGCCAGGTGTATCTGTCTTTCTCTCTGTCTGATCCATGTCTGTAATTTCTCCTATTTAGTTACTGAAGGACGAAATTCGGCTTTCAATTTAACATAGGATAAAAATGCACTGATCATGGTGAAAATAATTTTAGTTAAAGATAACAAAATTTTAGAATCTTGTTAAGTATTAATTTCAACTAGAAGTTTGATACTCTGATAAATATTATACAGGGTGTTCAAGAAGTCTCTCCGCATGATAATAATTTATTTTCTTGTGCAGAAACTACATTCGGATCTTTTGGGTGAATATGAATCGGAGAAAAATCTTGCAAGCGTCCAGCTAAAGAAGATGATGCCAGCGGCAGCAATGCTGGCCCTGCCAAAATTGCCAAGCAGTCAACACTAAGCATGTTCCACATTTCCAAGCAAAAACCAGGACCACCAATATGCAAGGATATCCTTGAAAAGAAGATTCTCTCGCTTGTGGCTAATGGGCTCCTACCATTGAGCCTAGTTGAACTACATAAATTTAAGGATCTTCTTTCATGTTAGTATAACTCAAATATTTTGCTATTTTTTCCATAGCTAATATCTGATTAAAATAATTAATCATATTATTTGTATGAACATTAGACTATCGCTTGCCTAGCTAAATATTTTGATATTTTTTCCATAGCTAATCTACAGGGTGGGCCGTAAGTTTCCATACATAGGAAAAATAAACATTTTTTTATGGACAACCATTTTTATTTATATAATATGCTCTACATGGTTGCCATTGTTTTGAAAACACATTTCAATACGTGTTCCCCACTGTTGATGAACACGCATTAGCACAGTTGACGTTATGCTTGTAATGGCGTTGGTGATACGTTCCTTTAGATGATTTGTGTCTCGTATCTTTTCCTGATACACCATGGCCTTCAAGTGCCCCCAAAGATAGAAATCAAGGCGGGTGAGATCTGGGGATCTGGGAGGCCACTCCACAGGACCACGCCGACCAATCCAAGCATCCGGAAACTGCTGATCCAAATACCGACGCACGTGAAGACTATAATGAGGTGGAGCTCCATCTTGCTGGAAGTAAACTGGGAAGTTACCTTCCTCGTTTAGCAGGGATGGGAAAATCTCTTCTTGCAACATGTTAAGATACCTTTCGGCATTAAGATTTCCACTGACAAAAATTGGTCCAATAATTCTGTCACCCGATATCCCGGCCCACACCATCACTTTACCGGCACCTTGCATCTTCGTCGGACTCAGCCAGTTAGGGTTAGCATTACTCCAATAATGTATGTTTTGCCGATTAACCTCTCCATTGACGTAAAAATTTGCTTCATCAGTAAACAAGATCTTACGTCAAACGCATATTCTTAGGGTATCTGAAACATAAAAACAAACGTTTAATTTTTACTATGTATGGAAACTTACGGCCCACCCTGTATTGTATTTGTTTTAATTTTTAAATATTTTTTTCAGACGTCAACCCGGCTGTTCAGGTGCCATCTAGACGCACCCTGGCTAGATCTCTTGCAACAACAACCAGTACAATGAAGGAAGACATACAAGCAAAACTGGCAGCAGTTGACCATGTGTGTGTTACATGCGACATATGGTCAACTAATCACCGCAGTTTCATGGGAGTCACTGCGCATTGGGTATGCTATTGATTTAGTGTATTATTTTTATATAATTGATAAATTGACCATTGGTGATAGACTGATAGTCTGATAGACTTATAGTATAATGTTTTCAATTATTCGACATGTGTTCCTCATTCATTAATTTGGTGAGTCTTCATTTTGCTGTGATTCACAGTAATTTCACACTAATTCACTGATTCTGTCATCTGTCATTGTGTCTGATTCACAGCAAAATGTGGAAGAGTCCATATTCACAGGCTGTGAATATGGACTCTTCCACATTTTGCTCTTATGGGATGGGTCACTGATGTGGTGGTATGGTAGGCGACTCATCGCTGAATTGCCTCCTTTATATCACATAGTTCTTCTTTTCAATGTTTGGTGGCGCAGTTTAGCTGGTGCGTGTCTAACCAATATTATTAAATTAAGCTTAAAAAAATGTTCATACAAACATTGATTTTATATTCTTACATTACAGATCAGTGATGACTTGTCGCGAGGATCAGCTGCACTGGCATGCCGAAGATTTCGTGGAACACATAGCTTTGATAAAATTGCTGGAATATTGGACAGGATCAACTTGGAGCATGGTTTATCTTATAGAAAAGTTGTATCTACAGTCACCGACAATGCATCGAACATGGTGAAATGCTTTAAAGAGTTCGGTGTTTGTGTTCAGAATCGTACTGACGACATTGATGAAGATGATGCAGATGAAGATGATGATGAAAAAGATTCAGATGAAGAGGTTATCATCAGCAACTTTCCTGAACATTCAGGAGAGCATGGAGAGGAGTCAGTGAAACTATCATCCCATATTCGATGTGCCTCCCACACATTGAACTTGGTAGCAACAACTGATGCAGATAAAGGACTGAATTCACCTGGACTAAAGAAGATAAAGCATTCTGCAATGGGAAAATGTTCGGCGCTGTGGAATGCTGCTGGTAAACCCAAGTCAGCAGAAAAAATACAGGAAATAACTGGCATCCAATTTAGGTACCCATGCGTCACCCGATGGAACTCAATGTATGACTCATTAAGCCAAATATATAAACATAAGAACGACGTGAATGTAGCTCTTGAAGAACTGAATCTACCCATCCTCGTTGATCCCCGAGGTAACTGATGCCGTTTTGGCCTCAGTATCTCATCCGTATTTCAAACTTAGATGGATATCATTGTTGCAAGGGCCTAATTTCGGCGATCATGAAGCAATCAAGTCTCAAGTAAAAGACAAGCTGCAAATGGCTGTAAGAAATTGTAATTCTGACAGCAGTGGTAATAGTTCGGTGAACTCAGACTCATCATCTGAAGACGATTTCTTCAGAACTATGGATGGCTCATTCTCTGCTCCTAACAACAAGGAAGACTTGGAAGTCCTCAATTATTTGCAGGACACCAGTAAGGCACTCGACTCTTTAGATAGGTATCCTGCTATAAAGAAGATCTTCAAGAGGTATACACCACGCTACCTTCCTCTGCACCAGTGGAACGGTTGTTTTCGTTTGCTGGCATGGTTCATAGCCCCAAACGAAGTTGTCTCTCGGATGGTAACTTTGAACAATTGGTTTTGCTGAAAGCAAATGTTTACAGCGGTTGAACATTAAATTAACACTCTTAACTTGCGGTTTTTACCCTTATATTGTCAGTAATTGCGTACTGCAGTAAAACTGTAAAATTAAATTCTATGTAAAAAATGTTTACTTATATATGCTGACCATTCATTGATATGGGTTATGGACCTGGTGAAATGAGAATTGAGAAAAATAGAACTAAAAACTATATGTAGGTCATTTAATAGTTTTTTCTTTGCTGATAAGTTATGATAATACTAAGTTTTAAGTTTACCACCTGAAAAACTGAAAGGGGAATCGTCAATCCCCATGGTTTAGATCAGGTGACATGGGTAGGATGCGATGCTTGTATTGCCTCAGCCCTCAGGGGAGTATTAGGAGTGATACTTTTCAGGAGTGATTAACAAAATAATTTGTTTTTGTTTACTCTACAAGAGTACAACTTTTTTCAATTCATATAAAAGTGATCTTAAAAAGTGATCTTGAAAAGTGATCTTAAAAAGTGATCTTGAAAAGTGATCTTCAAGATCACATTTTTCTGGTGATCTGATCTTGATCTTCAAGATCACATTTTTCTGGTGATCTGATCTTGATCTTCAAGATCACATTTTTCTGGTGATCTGATCTTGATCTTCAAGATCACCAAAGTTGGTGATCTTGCCCATCTCTGCCTATAGCCTAGTATAAGGTACTTATATACGTACATAGTTTTACGTTTAAACAGGATAGCAGGTTCGAAGTTCTTCACACTTTTGAATGTCCATATAAATTAATTATGTAATTTAAATTACTTATATATTATATAATTCCCTGAAATATACAAAAAAAATAAAATTTTATAATAGGGCCGGATACTTATTCAACCAAATAACTGGGTTAGGTTAGGTTAGATAATTACCAATTTTTTTAAAATTAGCAGACGTTATATATATCAGTAAGAAAAATCTAATGGTATTTTTCTCAACACACTACAGTAGCTCAAACAGTTCCAAAGATATGGTGCTCCAAAGTTTGGTGGAAAAAGGTACTTGGTCAAAATGGAGGTGGGTATGGTCCACTGAAATGGCTGTAGCATCTATACTAACTTAATCAACACTAAAAATCTTGTTTTAGGTTAAGGTAGACATGTGTACCCAAAATTGGGTAAAAGGAGAAAAAAATCAGTTGTGACATCAAATGACCTACACAAGGTCAAAGGTCAAAAATAAGATCAACTTTTTTTTTTACCACCGAGGTAAAATATGAATAGAAACAAAGTTGTAGATCTGCTTGAAAGCTTTAAAATAGTGTTTAAATGGTCTCTGTAAGTGCAATATGAGCCGAGATATTTCATGTTGAAATATGGTATGACCTTGGAAATTGACCTTTTTTTACAAACTTCGAATGGCCATATCTCCGGAACCATATGACCTAGAGTGTTGAAACAAGCATCATTCTGTTTTTCTCACAGCTCTATAAGTGTACCAATTTTCAAAAAAATCTGTGATGGTCACATTTTTTTTGCCATTGAATTGACATGGAATGACCCTTCTCCATTTACCATAGTCATTAATTGATTTTAATTGTATCTCCATCCTTTGGATTGTGTCATTATCAGTTAAACTTCTTTTCTACTATTTACAAGATTTCCCTCTGATTTATAAATTCATCAAGTCCTTTCTTGAAGCTCTTGGTAAAATTCCAGATGCCCTCAGATGTTCAGAAACATAGTCCATAGGCTCTAATTACTACCCTAATATAACCAACCTAACATGGCTTAATCTAACCTAATTTAACATATTACCAAGCTGTTATGAATTCTATTTGAACTGTATCTGGAATTTCACCAAGCTATTTAAGGTAATGAAGGGTGTGTATAAAGTAATGCAAGTGAAGAGACAAATCTGAATTGAAGGGGTTTAAACTAGTTTGAACCTACTTTTTAACTTGTAAAAACATTTTCAACACCTCTTATAAACCTTACTATTCAATATACAGTTGTTATAAAGTACATGTAATAAATATTACTTGTTCATGTTCACTTGCATTAATGTCAGTGTTATCAAAAACCTGGATTTTTCACCAAAAACCCAAAGCCATGGGTTTTTGGGTGGGTTTTGGGGTGTTTGGGTTTCATAATTTAAATTAAAGTTATAGCTATGATTTTTAGAATTTATATATTTTGTTTCAGTTTTAAGGTCACTTTCAACTGAAGAAGATAGCAGTGTGCTGTTGAAACGTATTGTGTTTTCATTTAACATAAAGTGTGGCTTTTGTTCTATTTTGAATCAACACGGTAGCGTGTTTTTCTGAATTTTTATTGCAATTTGTTTACAGGCCTAGACAGTAGACATTATTCTTATTTTTGAACATCTTTTTTTCAGAGATCAGTTTTAGTTAATTAATGTCTACTTAATAATGCCTAAAGTTAGACCTGCACATACTGGTGGCAGACTTAAAGCTGCTAAATGGAATGAAGTAAAAATGTTGAGTGACCAACCAAATAGAGTTTGGTGCAAATACTGCAGATGTGTATTTTCAAAAAAATAGAATGAGTGAAACATCACTTAAATCGATGCAATAAAAATGGGTACAGGCTTGTGATGATGAAGCAGATGAGCTTACAAATACAGCTACATCAGCAACTCCTCCTCCTACACATAGACATGGCAGTTTTGAGAGTAGACCCTCTTCGAGCAAATCATATGAAAGCCTGGTTTATGATGACACTACACTTCACAGTAGTTAGACTTCATTCACTTCAACCACTTCTGAATCTTCCATACCATTTTTTCATTCTACTCCAGCCAAGAAAACACAAGGTCAAATAATGCCATATGTGATTAGACCAACTGTAGATCAAAAAGAACAACTAGATTTGCAAATGGCCAGATTTTTCTTTTCAGCAAATATTCCATTTGTAGTTGTAGAGAATAAAGAATTTATTAAATGGGTCCAAAATTTAAGACCAGGCTATTCATTCATAATTCATAAGCATTCATAAGAATTCATAAGCATTTAAGATACTTGTGAATATATATATATATATATATATTAGTGATGTAGCGGATGTCATTTTTTTCACATCCACGGATGCGGATGAGGATGTTTGATTTCAACATCCGCGGATGCGGATGTCTACATTTTCGTTATTTTTTAGGATATATTCGAGATTTGTTGTGTTTAACGTATATAATAAGTTATTATATAGAGAGAGCTGTAGCTATAATGTAGTATAATTGATTAATTGTACAATAATTGCTGTACTTTTCTCTGAACATATAAAATAATATCAAGCATCTAACTAATATAGAAATCAATTAGTGAATTCGTCTGCAAATAAATTTGTTATATTTTGTTGAGTTTCAGCCACAATTAGAAACCATAATTGTGTTACCAGGATGTGGGACGTGAACCCAACTCAAATGCACCCCACTGACCTCTTTCCCCAACCTCCACCCTTATAGAAAGAGATCTTTAATTAGCTTGATAACTATTTATATTAAGTTTAAAGTTTTATTAGGCATATTTATAAATGAGTAATTAAAATAAAGTAAACTAAGATGTTCATCGTTTAATGTTCAAACTTAATTATAGGAAGGTTATGCTTAAGGAACATTAATTTTTCTGCCTTTTCTGCTGCCAGTCTGTTTCTCTTTTCATCATATATTAATCCAGCACTGCTAAATAATCTCTCGCTTGGTACGTTTGTTGGAGGACAGGCTAAATGTTTCCTTGCAAGTTTACTCAAGTATGGATAGATATTCTGCGTATTTTTCCACCAACTAATAGGATTGTCACATGCAGCCAGGCGTTTTTCTTGGTGATAGCTCTCGATCATTTTTACTACATCTTTTGACAGCGCGTAGGTCTCGTCATTGCTGCTTGACTCAAGAAACTGAGAGACAGATTCTGTGATAGATTTGCTTGTTGAAGGTGTTGGTTCTGTCACTGAAACTTTTATTCTTTTGGTGGGTGGTGAAGCGACAGATTCAAGAGATTGAAGCTCTTCAACTGCTTTGCCAAATGATGATTTAACTCGTTCTAATGTACTAGGTGAAAATAACTTAGCTTTGTAACGTGGATCTAAGTAGGTTGCAAGAGAGTAACTTCATACAAGAACAGCCTCTCATCTTGTCGCTTGCATCACTTTTGCGCACAATGAACTAGTTCTATTAATATAGTAGAATTTGATAATTTCCGCTTATTAATGACATTTTATCTCAACGGTCCACATCCGCATGACATCCGCAGTCCAAAATGCGGATGCGGGTGCGGATGCAGATGCGAAAAAATGTGCGGATGCGGATGTGACCTACATCACTAATATATATACACCTTTATTTAGCATTCATTAGTTTTACTGTACTCTATTTGTGTCTGTAGTCTGGACACCATTTAAAAGGCCAATAAAACTTCAATTTTTCATAATCTTTATTTACACATTGCATAATTTAAGAACTGTTTTATAAATCAGCTTCCTTGAAATAATCAACATGCCAAAGCATTTTAATTAGCTACAATTGAACAATGTAGCAATCAGAAAAATTTCAATTATTTTAAAATAAACATCTCAGACCAAAAACACAAAAACCCACTGAAAATTCCAGTGGGTTTTGGGTTTAGGTTTTTGGGTACCAATCCTGATTAATGTACAGTAATTCAAATCAGATTTCTCTTCACTTGTGTTACTTTATACACACCTGATACTATTCACTGCTGCAGCTGGCCCAGATTGCAAGATCTGCTAAAAATTTTCCACTGGTGTCATGTGACTGTTTTTCCATAGTATTCTCACACCTGACATATTGGTGGAGTTTTAGGCTAACTCAACTTACCCTTAGCTGATGTATCAGGCAAGCATTTAATTGAAATTGTAGTTTGTGTAATTCTTTGTTAAGCTTAAAACTTAGAACATTGCATGTAAGCTTGGTTACCTCACCAGAGGTGCTTAAAGGTGTGCAGCTTAGGGCAACCAAAATTAGGACAATGGTATTTCCACTGTATGGTGAAAATAGCTTCTGCAGGGTCATTCTCTGTCAGATCAACCAAAAAATTGAAATTAACACCCTCATCTCTCATATTTTGCTGAAATTTGGTTTATAGGGAGTTTGTGAGCCCTGAATCCATTTCTGAAATTATAAGGTCAATCCAACCAACGGTTCAAGAGATATGAACTCGGGCAATTTGAGGTCACTCGCGAGGTTACTAACATTTGGCGAGCCATAACTTGGGTAATAATTGTCATAATTATATAAAATATATATTTAGAATCAGAAAACGGCAAGGAATCCAAATATGCATGTTTTAGAACTCTAGGTTGAAAAATAAAAAGTTACACTGTAACCAAAATTTGAGGTCACGATTTGACCTCTGGGTATCAAATGAGAATTATTTTTTTAAATGTAAAAAATGAAGGCATAGGCATTGGCTATTAGAATCAGCAAAAAAAGTTTGTTTATGTTAGTATTTTTCATGTAACTAACATATAAGTGAACACCATATTCATAAGTTGTGCGTCAATTCTACCTATTTTTTCACACAAGCTCATAATTTGACCTATAGAAATTAAAATTACATTTTTTATAGATATAAAAAACAAAGTCAGAGTTCTTGACTAATAGAAACAATCATAAAAAGTTTGTTTATGTTGGTACTTTTCATGTAACTAACTTATAAGTGAACACCATATTTATAAATTGCTTGTCATTTCAAGGAATTTTTATATCTTAGCTATCAATTTGACCTCAAGCTCCAAGAATTTAATAAAAATTGTATTTCACTGCTAATCTATCACACTGGCAATAATAGTTATAATAGTGAAAGGGGAAGACTAAGCTCACATGTAGCCTAAACAAACCTGTTGAAACATGTTGCTACTTGTCTAAGTGCAGAATCAACACAGATAGTTGCAAAATTCCTTGTCTACAGGTTAGTACAGTTCCAGCCAGCACTGTGGGTGGCTGGTGGGTATGGTGTTTTAATGAGCCTCAGAGACTATCAAGGCCTAAAATATTAAGTGTGTATAGCTATATATTTTCTAAAAAATATATATTACCTAATTGTAAATCCTATATCTTTACAGATCAAAATACAATGGTTCGGCACTTGAAATACTGCCAGGACCCTATTCAAAAACACAAGAAACGCATAACAATCAATCTTAGAAAAGTGACTGATGTACTTGTTGAAAAATGTGCTGGAAGAGTGAAAAAAGACTCATTGTTGTGTGTGAACTGCTGGACACTGATAATGAAAAACCCCACTATACTTAGTACCACTGAAAACAACGAGTCTGAGCAGGATTCAAATGAATCATCTACTATCAGTGGCTTGAGTAACATCTCTTCAATTCAAGATCTGGACAATGACAGTGATTGCTCGATAAAGGAAAATCCTTCAACTTCAGTTGAACCAGTTCTAGCATTTCTGGACCAACACCAGTTAAAAAAAGTAAGTAATAAATTAATATAATACTTATACTTTACTACAAGGTCTGTTTGATCTACTATATAGCCAATTATATAGCATTTAAGGTACTATAATTAATATTTAATTACTAATATTCAGGTGTGTGAAACCTTTTTTTCTGTTCTTTTCAGAAGGGCTGTCATTAAGCCAGAAAAAGCGCAAGGCTCGTGGTAAGCTATCATCTGCTCAGAAACACCTGAAGGAGAGGCTAGAACTCAGTTATGGTGTTCAAATTACCGAGGAGGTAAGTGATACTTCAAAACCTGAAACTAAATCTGAAAAACATCTAGACAAATTAATGAATGAATTGAAACAGTCATTCCTGGAGAGCAAATGTCACCATCACAAACTACAATATTGACACTCTCACCATACACAATTGAAAAAACAGCTAGTTTCTTTCAAACTACAACATACATGGTGAAAAGAAGCCGTTCACTTAAATCAGAACATGGAATCCTTCCGAAGATTCCACTAATGAGCAAAGGAAAAGTGATATCTGAAGAACACAAAGATATAGTTAGAAGATTCTATGAGTCAGAAGAGGTTAGTCGTATGTGTCCTGGCCAAAAGGATTGCGTGAAAGTTATCAGTGCTGAAGGTGCAATGAAGGTGCAAAAATGATTGGTCCTCGGGAATTTAAGAGAGATGTTTGAACTATATAAAAATGATGAAAAGAATCCCAAAATAGGATTTTCCACATTTGTAAAATTACGGCCATCATATTGTGTGCTTGCCGGTAGTGGTGGGACTCATTCTGTCTGTGTCTGCACATACCATCAAAATCCAAAATTGCAGCTGGCTGCATTGGGAGAAAGAGGTCTTTCATACAAGGATCTTATGGATTACAGTGTCTGCAGTACAGAAAGAGAGACTTGCATGATGCAACTTTGCAATGATTGCCCAAGAGAAGAGGGTGTCCTGGATTTTCTTGAGTTACTTGACAGTGTGAAATCAGCTCCAAATGAAATATCTTACAAGCAATGGGTGACTGTTGACCGTTGTACAATGGTTGATAAGGTGGAGCCACTTCATGAATACTTATCATCCCTAAGCATGAAAATATCCTGCATGGTTCATCATCACTTTGTTGCTCAGCAACAATCACAGTACTTCAAGCAGTTGAAAGAAACACTACCACCTCAGAGCTAGGTAGTTATAGTAGGTGATTTCTCTGAGAATTATTCTTTCATTGTCCAGGATGCTGCCCAAGGGTTTCACTGGGACAATTCACAGTGTACAGTTCACCCTTTTGTCATCTATTATAGATCATCTGCAGACCAGGAACTTAGCCATTTTAGTGTCTGTTTCTTATCTGCATCACTAAAACACAACACTATAATGGTTTACTCATTCATATTGAAGCTTATGACATATGTTAAATTCAGATGCCCACAATTGAAGAAGGTGCACTATTTCTCAGATGGATGTGCTGGCCAATATAAGAACAGATACAACTTCACAAATCTCTGTTACCATGAAGAGGATTTTGGTCTGTCTTGTGAATGGCACTTCTTTGCTACATCCCATGGCAAAAATGCATGTGATGGGATTGGAGGAACAGTGAAAAGAGCTACTGCTCGTGCCAGTTTGCAGAGAACTAGAGAGAGGCAAATTCTTACACCAGAACACATGTTTCAGTTTTGTGAAGAAAACTTGAGCAAGAAGATAAATTTTTTCTTTGTAACTACAGCTGATTTGAAAGATGCAGAAGAACGGTTTGGAACATCGATTCAAGGATAGTAGGGCTATTCCTGGAACTCAGAAATATCATAGATTTGTTCCCCTAAACAGGAAGAACTGATGGTGTATCCCATTTCAAGTGGCATTGGAGAAAAGAAAAGAATAAGGAAAAGTCATTTTACTAATGAACCTGCAATGCTTGGTAACCTAAAATGTGTCAAACCAGGAGAGTATGTTGGCTGCATTTATGACATGCAAGTTTGGTATGGAATTGTGGAGGAATATTGTGAAGAGTTTGATGATTTCACTGTGAACTTTCTACATCCCTCTGGGTCATCAGGATCAAGTGCATATTATTATCCATCAAACAAGGATTCATGTGCAGTGCCAGGACATCATATATTAACTGTAATGAGTTGTCCTACCCTAAGAGGAGGCAGCAGAATTCAATACATTTTTCCACAAAAAGAAATTGATGAGAGCATCGAGCATGCAAAAATTGTATTAGGCTAGCACATGAATCCTCTAAGTAGGTCTTCCCCTTTCACTATTATAACTATTATTGCCAGTGTAGATTAGCAGTGAAATACAATTTTACATTTTTTGCCTTTGTTTTTATATCTATAAAAAAATGTAATTTTAATTTCTATAGGTCAAATTATGAGCTTAAGTGTGAAAAAATAGGTAGAATTGACACACAACTTATGAATATGGTGTTCACTTATATGTTAGTTACATGAAAATACTAACATAAACAAACTTTTTTTTGCTGATTCTAATAGCCAATGCCTATGCCTTCATTTTTTACATTTAAAAAAAAAATTCTCATTTGATACCCCAGAGGTCAAATCGTGACCTCAAATTTTGGTTACAGTGTAACTTTTTAATTTTTCAACCTAGAGTTCTAAAACTTGGATATTTGGATTCCTTGTCGTTTTCTGATTCTAAATATATGTACTTTTATATAATTGTGACCATTATTACCCAAGTTATGGGTCGCCAAATGTTAGTGACCTCGCAAGTGACCTCAAATTTCCCGAGGTCATATCTCTTGAACCGTTGGTCGGATTGACCTTATAATTTCAGAAATGGATTCAGGGCCCACAAACTCCCTATAAACCAAATTTCAGCAAAATCTGAAATAGTTACTCCAGAGTGATGATGCTATTTTCACCATACAGTGATTTTAGTGTTGGAATCTATTATCACTGTACAGTGATTATAAAAGATCAGGTGCTATTTTCACCATAGTGATTCTTTTGAAATTGTCATCAACACAGAATCAATCAATATCAAACTTAAAGATCAAAGTAAGAAAATTAATCTGTGATTGGCTAAAAGATTTGTTCAACTTTATTATATCTGCATTATAGACCTGGTTGTCATGTATATAAATCTTGGTTTGCTTCAAATCCAACATCATTGTTCACTGCATCACAGTCGAGATAGATAGATAGATAGATAGATGGATAGATAGACAATACTAGTACAGTAGGGTGCATCAGCCTATAAGGGGTGAAATTTCGAACTTCGGATATTGATTCGGCCCTATGATATTATGGTTACAATCCCCAACAAACCTTCAGTGTCCATGTTTCAAGCTGTTCTGACAATATTTAGTGGGTCCACCTCGAAGATGAAAATTTGACAATTGTGGAATTTTATGGTTTTACTAGAAAATCTTACGTGTAAGCGTTGTAGATTTTGTTTGAAAAAAAAATTTTAAATATAGTTTTAGGCAAGTTCATGAAATTATCTGTCATTTTAGACCTTCTTTTGTATTATTCTGAGAATCATGAAGTGAGTTACCATGATGCGGGATGAGGACCCAACTTGCCAAGCATCCCACCGACCACCTCCACCTATTAAAAATGGTATTTCATGATAAAATACTTGTAAAAATTGATTTATTGCTTATTGATATCTTAATTCTTCTTCTTTGTCCTTTTTTCTTTTAAAACAGATGATAAAGAAGCTTGTCTCTTTCTCAGATTAGGAGTGGCTTTTCTGTCAGCTTCTATAACTTGGAGAACATTTTGAAGATGTTCTTCAGTCCTTGCAGCCTCATAAAAGTCACTGCATAGTTTTACTGCCCTCTCAGAGCCATCATTTATGACATTTATAGCCAAGTTTTTCTTTGGAAGATATAAATGATGCTGTTGTTTTCCATTCAACAATCTCAACCATTAAAAAATCTCAGTCTAACTGTAGTGAAGAGAATATGAACCATGAGTTTTTTGGAAATTAGGCTTTCCAAAACTAGATCCATGTCTACCTTCTGGAACCACTGTCTCAATCTTGTGTGGTTTATAGGAAAGTAGATGGTTTGTTATAGCACGAAGTTCATTTTTTGGAACCAAATCGCTGAATAATACAAGAGGAATCATCTCTGATGAAAGGTACCAGAGATGACGTTTCAAAGATGTTAGAGCACTTTTTGCTATTTGCTTGTTTACTTCCTCATATCGAAGAAGCTTTTTGTAAAGCTGCAAATTGTGCCATGGTGCATCAAAAACTGAAGAGCAGGTCATCCACCATAGGTAGTAAATCAGTGAAATGAAGGTTGCAAAGTCTCTTAGTTTCAGAATTTGTTGCTTGTTTGTGATTGTTACTGAAGGTAGTTTCGAGATATTATCTTCTAGTAATGCAATTTTTAGAGCATATATTGCTTTACTCATCCATCTGGCTCTATGTATAGCACCAGGTTGCTGAAGGGTTATATCCTTATCACTAGGTCCTGCATTTAAGTATAACGCAACTAAGTCAGAAAATTGTTTGTAGTCATATCGTGTATGTTGCTTTTCTATATTACTTATTTGAATTGCATAATCAGTCCATTCCTGAAGAGAATCTCCTGGACAGCTTTGAAGTACTGATTGAAGTCAATTTTTTTCAATTTTTCATCCTTGGAAATCCACTGAAACTTTTCTCGAAATCTGTTAGACATTAATTTCTGGTCCACTCGAAGTTTCTACTTTCATGTCCTGAAACGCATGACTCATAATAACTTCACCAACATGATGCCTGCATGCAGACCATAATAAAGGCCGTCCAATCTCTTGTTGGATAGTTATGCATGCAGTGCTCACATGTCCCGTGTTGGTTGCTGTAGTGTCAAAAACCAAGTTCACTATTGAATCAGAGCAGTTCCACAATTTCAGTAGCTTCATAACTTCTTCAGTCAAGTTTTTCCCAGATTGGCCACTGCCACCAGCACTAGGATGATATGATGGAATACCAAGTAGTTTGAGATCCATTGAATTTCCAACTGATACGGCTAATCGTTCTTCTGTAACATATTTATCCTGCAGAGTAGAAATTATTTTTGAATCCCAATGAAGAGAGGCCAATTTAGGAGGATTCCAGGATTTTTTAATGGAACTTGAAATTTTTTGGGCTACTTCGCGTCTTGCTCTATCAGCTGTAGCATATGAAGTTGCCACTGCCTTAGTGTTACCACCACATTCTTCAACAAAAGCTTTTGTGAATGCAGCCTGTTGTGCTGGAGTCATTTTCATTCTTAATGCCAAAGAAACAAGTTTCGGCCTTTTCAGAATGTCATGAGGAATGATAGCTTGAGTACCTAAACAGACTGTTGACTGTGTGGATTTTCCATCTTTTTCAGCTCCATCATTAGCTTCTGACTCACTCTCAATGGTAGTTGTATCGCTTGTGCTACTGCTTTCTAATTCAACATAACTGCAAGAAGCTTCAGTGTCTCTCAATTCCTTTTCTTTTCTCGCATTTTCTTCACATTTTCGAAAATTAATGCGCTTCATTTTGGATGCTAAAGTTTGATCATGAGCTCCAAAAGAAGCAATTCTATCCCCTTGCATAGATTGAAGAAATTGTATATCTTCTGGATTACTCATAATTTTTTCGGCATTTTTAATCCACTGGAAAAGTCACTTTAAGTTGCATTTCCATATCTTCTTGTCTTTGTACTTTGTAGCTCTCTTCTTTTCGATGGAATTTCTCTCAGTTTCACATTCTTTTCTGACAATGAAATTATTTTCTCACGTAGGGCCAAATCAATTTTTGAAAGTTGCCATTTTTGATGCACCCTAGCTACAGCTGTCCCTCGCTTAACGAAGGGGTTACATTCCTAAAAAGCCTTTATGTGAAAATTTGTTAAGGGGACCTAATTTTCTATTGTTTTATATGGGAAAAATTCAGTTTGGTTCCTAGCACACTTTTTTTTGATAGCCTAATATAAATAGAGTGGGTAAAGTTCACTGAAATTATCTATTTCTCTTTACGATATCTAGCTTCATTTCTGTCATTATCACCTTCCTCCTCTTCGTTGGACTGGGTAATGATGTTGAGCTTGGACATTTTGATGCCATGCTATATATTGGGGTTACAAAATAGTAACAATAACACTTCGTAGAATGTCACTTTCTTTATGAATGCAACATGTGAGAACGCATGATGAACACTGATGCTACGAAAGTATGTTGTGGGGAGAGTGGGAAACCATGTGTTGGGCAGGGGAGAGAGCTTGCCTGTGTTGTGGGAACTGCCAATGTAGCATGCCACAGATTTTAAAAAATCTTTGCCTTCGTTATAACAAAATTTCCTTCATAATATTCAAAAGTAGTATTAAATAAAACACCTCATTGTAATGAACATTTGTTAATCAAACCCTCGTTAAGTGAGGGATGGCTGTATTAGATAGATAATACTAAAAAGCATGTACATTTCTGCCTAAAGATTACTACTTTACTAGGTACTATTATTATAATTATCATTATTAAAACATCATTTCATATTGAATTAACCATACAGTGAAAATAGCATCCAACACTATTTTCACCATATGGTGAAAATAGCTTTCAGTACTAAAATCACTGTGTGGTGAAAATAGTCACTCCGCCAAAATTATCCCTAGCTTAAGAACATTATCTAGAATACAGTGATTGAAATTGGGCATGAGCATGTTTAGTTTCAAGAGATTGTTACAGGATGATTGTCCTGCACTTAGGTCAACAGCCTATGGTATCCAACAACCCAGGGATTCACTTTGATCTTTGCGGACTTGGTGAACTTATGATTGTTGGACTCCTAGCATCACTGTAGAACATTTTAAGTTTGGCTGATAAAGTCAAATGAGGTCTGTATGCTATTTCTGAATGATAATGTGCCATTGATGTATCATAATGAATTTCATACCAATTTATAGTTTAAATAAGAAACTGCAAAAATTACAGTTTCTTATTTAGAAAAAATATTTTTTTTAGTTTTTTAAGAAACTGCAAATATTTAAAAAGTGTGACACACTAAAACTAATATAGCAGATAATAATTACACCAAGTCTTTCTAAGAATGTTTACAGATCTTGACAAGTGTTTCTAAATTCATTACACTGGTGTGCATATGAAATTTTTTTGTCTGCTGTGAGGGTTTTTTCAACTCATATTATATAATTCGACCATGCTGAATTCGAAAATGACATTGGTTTTCCTCAATCAGGTCAGGTTTTTTCTCTATTGGCCATTTATTATAAGTCCAATTTTATCCCCAAATTTATTGATTTTTTTAGCTTAAACACTGTAGATACGAGTAATATTATAAGAACACTCGTGAAAAATGAAAACATTGTGTGAATAAATACTTTTATTCATACAATGAATATGGAAAAAAGTTTATTGAGGAAGGAATGAAGTTTTTTTGGCTTTCCGTCTATGTTTTTCTTCGGGCACAGTTTCTCTGGTACCTCTCTTCCATTATTTTGATATCTTGGTGAAATCATTCACCCTGTTCCTCACTATAATCCCCACAATTTTCAGGAAAATAGTCCAAGTGGGACCACAAAAAGTGCATTTTTATGGATATGCGCGACCCATGAGCTTTGAAAGCTTCCATCAAGTTTTTGACAACAGACTCATATTCTGGACTTCTACGCTTGCCAAGAAAATCAGTGACAACTGATTTGAATGCCTGCCAGGCATTCTTCTCAGTTGGAGTCATTGCGTTTTCGAACTGAGTATCCTTGATCAAAGTTTGAATTTGAGGACCATCAAAAACCCCAGCATTTAGTTTAGCATCAGATATATGAGGAAATTTACTCTCGAGATATCGGAATGTTGAACCCTCCTTATTCATTGATTTGATGAAATTTTTCATCAAGCCCAGCTTAATATGAAGTGGTGGGAGCAAAATTTTTGTTGGTGGTACAAGGGGCACTGAAACGACATTATGCGACCCAGGTTCAAAATTCTCTCTGGATGCCCATTCACGCTGTGCATAGTGCTTCTCATCCGCTCGGCTATCCCATTTGCAGAGGAAACATGGGTATTTCGTGTATCCCCCTTGCATTCCCAATACAAATGCCACAATCTGAAAAAAAATGAAAATATTTAAAGAATTTAGAAAATTTGTTCTATCAGATAAAAAAATCTATGCATTGGACTGTATCACTTCTGTGGGGAAGTTAAGTGTTCTTATACGCTCTCAAATAACCTTTGGAAAAACAACATAGTCAATAGCAATAGTTTACTTATGATATTAGTATTACCTTCAAATCTCCACAGATCCTCCAGTTATGTTGGTCGTATACGAGAGCATCCAGTAAAATTTTCATGTTATCGTAGCTCTCAGTAAGTTGTACGGAATGTGCTACAGGGACTGATGCAACCCTATTCCCAATGTTGAGAAGTACTGCTTTCAAACTTCGTTTAGACGAGTCTATAAATAGCCTCCATTCTGACGCGTTATATGGCAGGCCCAAGGATTCGATTAGCCCCTCAACATTGCAGCAGTACACTAAGGAAGAGGTATTTTCGTGCACTGCAAAAAACTTGCGGAATTCTTCCTCTCATTTCCTACACCAGGAGAATGTTGTTCCTGGAGCCAGCAAGTTGTCCTCTCAAAGTCGTGAGCCCAAGATCTCGGCAGCTAATTTGGAAAGTCCTAAATCCCTGGTAAGATCATTAAGTTTGGCCTGGTTGAGAGGCCTTGGCTCATTTGAAGTGGTATTTTGAGGTATATACGACTGGGACTGGTCATTGGCATTGGTCATTGATTCATCATCAGAATCATCGAAGTCCAGGGTTTGAGGTGGGTCGGGTATTGGAATTCCAGGACCATGGGGTACAGGTCTCATAGCAGAAGGAATGTCAGGGTATACAACAATGTGTTTATTCTTCTTGTTAACTCCTGAAAATAGAAACACAGAAACATGGATATAAAACTTGCATATGAAGTAGAAGCAGCATTCAGACAGTGGCGGCTCGTGAGGGAAGGCTGCGGTCTGTAAGATATGAAATAGGTCGATGGAGTCTGTATATTTTCTTTCTTTTTCATTCATATTGTCCCTTCGGGGACAATATGAATGAAAAAGAAAGAAAATATACAATCATTGTATATGTAAATGTAACTTGTATAACAATATGTATGTGTAAATGTATTTTCTATAACAATATGTATATGTAAATGTATGATTACCATTATGGTGAATATTATGCTATATATGGTGAATATTACATTATGGTGAATATTATGTCAAGTTTCATACAAAGATTTCAAAATATTTAAGAAAAATAAATTTATAAGCCCCCTTGGAGGTTTGTCATGCAGAAATAGCAATCTGTCACGTGATCCTTTCCTTCTCTCCAAATCATGGGAATCCCAAAAGGCAAAGATTTCGCTCTGCCTTTGCTCCATCTTCTCAAATTTTCAATGCACGTCTTGCAGCACATATGAGGGGCGAAATTTTTGTCCTGGTCCCCTAGCTTAATTCCAAAGTATGCTCTATACATTGTCTTCACAAATTTAGTGATTTGGGACTGGTTATTTGGCATGGTAACCGTCCCACATATGTAGCAGAATCTATTGGGATCATTTTTACACACACTATTCATTATGAAATATTTTATCTATATGCCTGAAAAGTAAAAAAAGATATTATACAAGTGAAACAAGTGATGATAGATGTTACTGTTCCAATTCCGCTTTGACAAAATCACGAAAAATTCTATTTTACTTATGAGGCCATAGCCAGATAACCTGAGCTGATTGAGAAAAATGGATTGCAGATTCGAAATCAGCAGGAAAAACTATAAGAATCACTTACAAAACCCTTGACAGCAAAATTGATGCATACCAGTGTTATCAGTAGCTACTTAAAATACATTACTGATGCTTTAGGTAATCTTAAGGTGCTTTAACTTTTTAGGGCCATCTACATATATATATATATATATATATATATGAAATAACCACCTATTTTACATTGCCATAATTGTAGAAAGTGACATAAAATGTTAGCCTATATTTAGGGCTATAGTTATGCTGAAGAAATTTTACAGTAGATAAGCCTACTAAAAACATTGGAAAAAAAAAATGGTGAAACTGTTATGCTTGTTCTTCCCTATTTTCATATTTTTATTTTAAACTTCATGGTACAGTAGTCAATAACCCTATCAATGTGATGTTACAAAATAAGGTAGTTGTAGTAGCTTGGTCTGCTGCAGGCACACAGCTAAACCTCTAAATTCGGAGGGCAAGAAAATTGTTTAAGGGGTGAGGGCAATACTGAATTTGTAGTATGAATATTGTAAATGTAATACCCTAATTGTAACCAACTTGTAGTTCTGTATATTATAATTTCTTATTAGCTACATGTAGTTTTAGAAGTATCCTTTTGGCTTAGTTATAATTTTTTTTTACATTTGTTATTACAATCTTACAATTATTTCATTTTTAGTTTGACATTGGCAATTTTTTGAGGGACCTTTATGATATGCAATAGTACTGTACCAAGGGAACTTTACAAAGATCACTGATACACCGTGCCACAAAGTACGTGTGATCCAGTGTGTAACCAGTTTTGTAACTGATTGTAAAATGAGAAATTTATACAGAATATTGTCATAAAATGGGTTAAACTTAGCCAGTGTGGCCATTGGTTGAAGTTTGTTTAAAGGTTAACATATAGGCCCTAGGCCAGTAATGTTAGGTACTGCACATTATTTTTGTATGATTCTGTTTTTTATGTACTCACTCTGGTTCTAAGCTAATGGTACTAACAAATGTAGTTTTGGTACAGTATTGTAAATAGTGAACAATTTGCTGTGGTACTTAATCCTACCTTAGTCTTTTGTATTGTACAGTAGAATTAGAGGAAAATATGAGCCTATGGTATAACCTTAAAGAATGCTTACAAAGGGAAAACTGGCATCAACACTATAATTTTTTCTAACTAGGTAATTAAGTGTACAGGTATATAGTTACTATATATACATATACAAAAACATTAGTCAACATGATGTCCAGATCTTTGAGAGCTGAAACTAGATCAAGAGGAAAAGAAGATAATAAACGGCCCATGCAAGCTCTTGATAAAGTTCGACGATGGTATGTAATCAACCCCACCAATCTACATGTTTATGGAAAAAGCCAGATAACCAAAACTATCATAACCAAATCACAAGACTAAGATCAACAGGCAGTTTCATTGTCTGCATTAATTTTAAATGGCCTTACAGAATAGTTTATGGATACAACAGTAAAGCAGTTTACTGGGTGTATAGGAGATTATATAATAAGAGGGTAAGAGGGTTGCCAGCATTTTACCTAATTTGTTGTAGTCTTGGTAGCACCTTTAGTGAAGTAGTATTTGGCTGTTGACAAATTTTGAAAAGATGGCCTCATATATATATATATATATACAAAGGTGGGCACCCGGGCCTCAAAAAGGACCGATGGTCCCGGTCCCGGTCCTTGCCTCAAACTGGACCGATGGTCCCGGTCCCAGTCCTTTCTGAAGATAGGACCTAGGAACGACTCGGTCCTCGGTCCTTTTTCTGGAGCTCCACCCTGTCCATGATGCACTGGTCGAACTGGTTCTGGACATGAGGGTGGTGCCTGGAGACATGTCGCTTGAGGTTGTTTTGGCTCTTGTTGCTTGTCGAGAGGATGTTCTTGTTCGGCAGGCACAGCAAGCACTTGTACTCCAGGTTCTGCTCACCCTTGGGGCCCAGGTATTCAAAGTATTTGTCCAGGTACAGCCAGGGATTGCCGGGTTCAGTTCTTCCGCTAGGAGCTCCAGTTGCTTGACTTGAAGTTGAAGCACTAACATCAGTAGATTCTTCGTCTCCTCCAGGTGTTGAAACAAGTTTCAGTTCAGTCTCAGTCTCTTTCTGAGTCTTCTGGAGGAAACAATCCATCTTCTTTAGAACTTCAAATAATCACTAAACACACTAAAATCACTAAAAAAGACCGTCTGGAATTGCTTAAAAATGGACCGTCGCTCCTCATTTCGGTCCTCACTGAGAAAAGGACTGACTTTCCCACTCACGACCGAGTTCCTGGAGTTCAGTCCTTTTGGAACTCGGTCCTGCCCACCTTTTGTGTGTATATATATATATATATATATATGTGTGTGTGTGTGTATATATATATATATATATATATATATATATATATATATATATATATATATATATAATATATGTGTGTGTGTGTGTATATATGTATATATATATGTGTGTGTGTGTATATATATATATATATATATATATATATATATATATATATATATATATATATATATATCCCAAACTAATTTATTTTTAAATTTCACAATAGGGAAAAGAAGTGGATTACAATTCATGATACAACAATGAAATTTACAAATGGGTACCAATATCACAGGATGTAAGTAGCATTGACCAAGATAGGCTGTGTTTCCAAGATTCATATTAAGCAAGTTAGATTATTAATTTATTTATCTTGTGTAAAATTTAAAGGCACTCCTAAGAAAAAAAAAAAAAAGACTTTTTCACTAAAATGTAGCTAGTGGTTTACCCATTATTTAATGTACTGGTACCAGTAGGTCAACAGTAGGGTTGGCAGTGCCTTGAGTTTGCTGGCTCTAACTCCAGGGTGTTGCAGTGACTTGGCTCCTGCTCCAGGGTGTTGCAGTGACTTGGCTCCTGCTCCAGGGTGTTGCAGTGACTTGGCTCCTGCTCCAGGCTGGCTCCACTAACCCAGTTCCAGCTCCAGTGCTGCTCCACTAACCCCAGCTTATATCTTAAGTTGCTCCAGAGTACAGTGTTGTTCTAGAGTGATATTTAGCATCTTTTATTGATACATAGTTGTGAGTAGTTGCAATTTGCATAATTCTCTGAATTGTAAGTGTAATAGAGTTTCTAATGAGTAGTAAGTGCTTGCAGTGTTTATACCACTTGAATTTTAGTTGGCCAGAGTAATGGTTTTAGGGTGCTCAAAAGTATCTGCTTTTTATGACATTCTAATCAATTATAAAAAAAATTAATCCTTTTCTCATAACCATACAATTTACTATCCATACTTTGCAAACTGGTATGGCCAGACACTATAGGCCTATTATGATTAAAAAATACTATATGCACATTCATACACAGCATCAGCAGTCCAGTTTGTTTACAACTAGTGTTGTACATGCTGAGAGAGAGCCATCCAAAACACCAATTGCTAGTGATTGGCTCCCATTCCCTAAACTTGCTGACATTCACTCTACTATAAGTGGAGCAGCTCCAGGCTTCAGCTCCAATAAGTCTGGCTCCATCTCTGCTCCAGCTCCACAATTCCAGCTCCACTCAGACTCTGGAGCAGAGTTTAAACAATTAACCTGCTCTGCTCTGGCTCCAGAGCTGGAGTTTTTGTTGATAATATATACAGAGTCATGCAAGAAGTAAATAGACACCCTTCATTTTATGGTAAAATGTACCGGTATGCATCCAAATTTTTTTGCCATTATTATGACTAATATTTGTTTCCTACATTTCTATCCTTGAAGAAGGACTTATGCCAATATTCTCAAGTGGTCAAATTGAAAAAGACAGCTGCCTGTTCATGGAAGATGGAGCCCCATGCCACACTGCAAAAAGACGAAAGAATGGGAGGAGCGAAATGGTATCAAACGACTTCCTTGGCCGAGTCAGTCCCCTGACATGAACCCATAGAACACGTGTGGGGCAATACTAGACAAGACTTTACGTAAAAAGCCCAAAAAACCAGCAACACGATCAGAATTGTTGAATCTTTTACGCCAAATTGTTACAGCAAAATCTGGGCTGTCTATTTACTTCTTACATGTGTCTGTGTATATATATATAAAGTAACTGCCTGATTTATGTGCCCCTCATTTGTGTGGCTTTGGATTAATGTGGTCCAAAAAATATTCAATTTTTTATAAATAAATAAAACAAAATTTTAAAATATAAAAAACATGATGGGAGCTAAGGCAGTGGTGGTTAAGAAGTCAGCTCCAAGAGACCTTAATGTTGAGTGTTATTTTTTTTATATTTTACATGTTATTACTAATTTTTCTTTTTTTTTACAGATGAGTTTATATATTTATTTATTCATTTAATTAATATTTTTTTTAGTAGATTATTATTATTATATTTCATTTATGGGGTGTCTTGGGGTTGGGGGGCCATACTTAGCACAGTGAATTATATGCTATAGTTCTCCCAATTTTATGTGGAAGGTTCAGGAATGCATCTACCACGTAAATCGGGGGATTACTGTATATACAGGGTGGCCCCAAAAAAATGAGACCAATTTTTTATCACGAATATTTCGGTGGCCGTTGTAGCTAGAGACTTGAAATAAAAATCAAAATAAAATTTAATCAATTCCCTTTCAAATATGTCTTTAACATGATAGAGTCTAGCTGGCCCCTAAATGGCTAAAATCGCCTTTCAAAAAATGTTGCGGAAAATAACTCAATGATTCATTTAAATTTTAATATGAGATTTTCAATAGATAAACAAACCCTATCCCGTTCAGTTTTTGATAAAAGACTCGATGTGGCCTCCATCACGATCAACAACAGCTTGCAATCTTGCTCTCCATTTAGAAATAGCCTTTGCAATCGACTCCTGTGTAAGACTTTCCCAAGCAGCAAGAATTCGTTGTACATGCTGAGAGAGAGCCATCCAAAACACCAATTGCTAGTGATTGGCTCCCATTCCCTAAACTTGCTGACATTCACTCTACTATAAGTGGAGCAGCTCCAGGCTTCAGCTCCAATAAGTCTGGCTCCATCTCTGCTCCAGCTCCACAATTCCAGCTCCACTCAGACTCTGGAGCAGAGTTTAAACAATTAACCTGCTCTGCTCTGGCTCCAGAGCTGGAGTTTTGTTGATAATATATACAGAGTCATGCAAGAAGTAAATAGACACCCTTCATTTTATGGTAAAATGTACCGGTATGCATCCAAATTTTTTTGCCATTATTATGACTAATATTTGTTTCCTACATTTCTATCCTTGAAGAAGGACTTATGCCAATATTCTCAAGTGGTCAAATTGAAAAAGACAGCTGCCTGTTCATGGAAGATGGAGCCCCATGCCACACTGCAAAAAAGACGAAAGAATGGGAGGAGCGAAATGGTATCAAACGACTTCCTTGGCCGAGTCAGTCCCCTGACATGAACCCCATAGAACACGTGTGGGCAATACTAGACAAGACTTTACGTAAAAAGCCCAAAAAACCAGCAACACGATCAGAATTGTTGAATCTTTTACGCCAAATTGTTACAGCAAAATCTGGGCTGTCTATTTACTTCTTACATGTGTCTGTGTATATATATATAAAGTAACTGCCTGATTTATGTGCCCCTCATTTGTGTGGCTTTGGATTAATGTGGTCCAAAAAATATTCAATTTTTTATAAATAAATAAAACAAAATTTTAAAATATAAAAAACATGATGATGGAGCTAAGGCAGTGGTGGTTAAGAAGTCAGCTCCAAGAGACCTTAATGTTGTGTTATTTTTTTTATATTTATTACATGTTATTACTAATTTTTACTTTTTTTTTACAGATGAGTTTATATATTTATTTATTCATTTAATTAATATTTTTTTAGTAGATTATTATTATTATATTTCATTTATGGGGTGTCTTGGGGTTGGGGGGCCATACTTAGCACAGTGAATTATATGCTATAGTTCTCCCAATTTTATGTGGAAGGTTCAGGAATGCATCTACCACGTAAATCGGGGGATTACTGTATATACAGGGTGGCCCCAAAAAAATGAGACCAATTTTTTATCACGAATATTTCGGTGGCCGTTGTAGCTAGAGACTTGAAATAAAAATCAAAATAAAATTTAATCAATTCCCTTTCAAATATGTCTTTAACATGATAGAGTCTAGCTGGCCCCTAAATGGCTAAAATCGCCTTTCAAAAAATGTTGCGGAAAATAACTCAATGATTCATTTAAATTTTAATATGAGATTTTCAATAGATAAACAAACCCTATCCCGTTCAGTTTTTGATAAAAGACTCGATGTGGCCTCCATCACGATCAACAACAGCTTGCAATCTTGCTCTCCATTTAGAAATAGCCTTTGCAATCGACTCCTGTGTAAGACTTTCCCAAGCAGCAAGAATTCGTTCTCGAAGATGAAGCGCGTTTCTAATTTTCTGACCACAGTAGACTTTTTCTTCTAATGCTGACCACACGAAGTAGTCAATGGGATTTAGATCAGGACTGGTGGGTGGCCAGTTCTCCGGTTCGATAAAGCTGGGGGAATGAGCCCTGAGGTATGTGACTGTTTCTTGGGCAGTGTGGGAAGGGGCTCCATTAGGGTGATGCAAAAGTGGGGGAGTAAAATTTTTTTGTTTCAAATTTTTGAGATACCCTCTCATTTGGTTTAATTTGGTAGAAAAATGATCCTGGAGAAATTTCGGGTCAAAATTCGAATATTTGGAGGTCGCGCCCGCCATTTGAAAATTTGCTGATTTCCATGACACCCAGGAGGTACAGCAAGCGTCACGTTACTTTTTTTTTTGAGTGGAAGTTCCCCAGGAGGCCTATCATACCACCTTCCTCTTTTCCATTTGTTCATAAAACAGATACAATACAATAGATATTTACAATAGATACATAGAATGGATATACTCGTAAATTTTATTGTTGCATCAAAGATACGAGAGTTTTCTTAGTTTTGTCCGGAAGCTTCTTCCGATAATTTGATACAACTTGCAGTAGATATTGCTCCTGTTGTTCATCATTGGTAATTAATTTGTTATAATCTTCAATCAATTTCACTCCTCTTTCAGCAATATCATTAACAACTTTCATGTGATTCACTACGTTCTTTGCAACCCAATAACTCTCATCGAGAAGCCAATCTTCTACTGGTTTGCTCAAGAACATTGAAGACAATCCAAGTATACTGAAGAAGGACTTTGTGTTAGCAGTTACAAAATCTTCAAGCTGCTTATTGTCAATAGTTTTGATGTCTATTTGTGTCTTCTTTGGAGGATCTGGCTCCGAAGATTTTGTAAGAGCCTCCTTCATTTTTCTTTTGGTGTCAAAACTGATTTTATCATCAAAGAAAGCCAATGCGATCAACTCTTCTGAGAGATACCACAAATGATTCTTGAATTTTTCTAAAGCAGCATTTGCTAGTTGTTCATTTGTGCTTTTGTAGCTGTGAAGATTCTTGAGAAGACTCAGATCATTTCGTGGAGCACGTGCTGCGCAGGGTGCTGAAAACCAATGCTTAATATAAATTGAAACAGAAAACCAACAAATTTCTTTTAGATTTCTTTCTTCTATTGCTGTTATTTTGAACTGACTTTTGAACATAAAGATTTTCATCGAATAAATGACTTTCGCCATCCAACAGGCTCTATGATAAGCCCCAGGCTTCCTGAATTTTATTCCAGTCGTTGGAGTACCGCCAAGCAAGATGATTGTCAGTTCCAATAACTCTCTGTAATCATCGCGAGGTTGATCTTCATTGATTTTTCTTGCTGCAAAGTTGATGATTTCCTCTTTTTCCTTTTGTGGATAATTTTCTAATTTATCGTATGAAGTTAGATTAATCTTATTCCAGTTTGTTTTGAATCTTTTGAATAACTGAATGTCAGGGCCTGATGAAGCCTGTAATGCAGGGGATACCACTGCTTCCAACATGATTTCAAGGATATGGTGTCGACAAGGACACCACAACAAATCTTTCTCCATTTTCTGTTCAATTAGGACACAAGCTCCATTTTTATGACCTGTGTTCGATGCAGTTGTATCGAAACACATGCCTTTTACCTTATCTATTAGATTCCAATCAATGATTGCCTGATGTACTGCATTTGCAGTATCATTTCCTGTGCCATGATCTATTTTTGGCACTCCAAGCAGTTGATCTTCTCCACTGCCAGAGATTAGGACTGGCAACCGATCAACAACCTCATTCCCAGTAATGTCTTCGAGGAGTTTGCCATCCCAATGAACAATCAAGGGTTTGTCAGCTTGAAATTCTTCTTTCAAGTTTTCACTGAACTTCTTTCTTGATTTCTGTCTTGCCCTGCGAATCGATGAGTAGCTAACATTGTAATTCTCTGGATCTTTTCCAACATTTGCGATCGTTGGAATAATTATTAAAGAGGCTGATCGGTCGCTGATCTTAGCAACATCCAATGAGGAAAGCAGATTTTCATTCATAATCTTGAATTTTTTTCTTGGAAGGCCTCTTTTGGATGTTGAGGGCTGTTCCAGATGTACTTCTTCCGTAGATGCAGGTGAATCACTGCAGGAACTGCTGCTGCTTGCAAGAACAACTGTTTCATCAAATGCACTTGATTCACGTAACCTTTTCTTATCCATTTTTTCATGTCTCTTCGCAGCTTCCTTTCGACGTTTTTCTTCATCCTTATCAACAGCCATCATTTTACCCTTTCGACCTTCCCTTTGTAGCTGTAGAAACTCTATCTTCTTCGATAGTTATTAACTCGTTAGCATTTGCATGCGCAATATCAAAGAGTCCATCCAATTTTTCTTTCCATGTATTCTCTTTCTCTATTGAAAACTTCGATTTTTTTCCTTTGCTCTTCTTCAGCCCTTGCCACTCATCATACAGTTTATTTAATTTCTTCACAACATTACATTTCTGGGTTGTTGGTATTCCTGCTCTCTGCCACACTTCCAATACATCATTAATGGTTGAAGTTAATGCTTCTCTGAAGGTTTCATTCTTGACATGTTTATAATTCATGAATAAGGAAATTACTTCTTTCTTTGATAGAAGCTTACTTTGATTCAATTTATCTATTTGTTGACCGATCAGCCACATATCTGTTGAGCTTCTTGATCTCATTTTCGTCACAATTAAGATACAGGAAATAGAAGAGAAATTGAGGCGGAGAGACTCACTGATATAGCACCTCTCCCAGACACTGCCACAAGCACACTGCGATACCGATTTCCTTGAACGCTGTCTGTTTGCTCATATACGCATCACCTACCACTCTGCCTGCAGCAAACCTGCACAAAACCTGCAACCTGCAACAAACCTGCAACAAAAATAAGAACAAATTCAAAAAATTTGATTTTACTCTAATTTTCAAATTTTCAATTGGCGGGCGCGACCTCTGGATGTTATTTGTTTGACCTGGAATTTCTCACAGGGTTTTTGTGACAAATTGGAACAAATGAGGGGGTATCCCTAAAAATCCACGATGGTCATGATTTGTGACCGATTTGAGCCGCTCCATCTTGCATAAAGACAGTCATTTGTGTTCTCCCTGATTTCGGATAGCATTGAGACAAAATAGCATCATGATAGTATTTTGCGTTAATTTTCACACCACGCGTGATAAAAATTATTGATGTTTTTTCTTAGATGATGCAGAAAGAGAGACCATTACAGACTCAGAAAAATGAGTTTTCTCGTGCAAGAGTCGAGATGGTTCAATGTCCTTTTTTCTTGGACTTTGCGAATGAACACGATCATTTTGTGTGTTTCTAGGCGTTTCAACCGTGAATTTTTTCTCATCCAAGAACCAGATTTTTTCCACTGCTGCATTCGATCAAAATCTCCGCAATAGTTTTTGCATCTGTCCATTCATTTTCTTCTCACTAAGTTGGATAGAGCTGTAACAGTCACTCTCTTAAATGTTTTTAAATGAAGATCTTTTTTGATTATCCATTGGACTGAAGAGCGCAAAATACCAGTCATCTTCGTAATTTCGTTCTCACTTTTACTCGTTCCTGGCTGGTCATCCTGACTTAAAACAAGTTCACTTACAATTTCAATGTTTTCTGCAGTTCTAGTAGACTTTGGCCAGCCACTCCCAGCACGACGTTGGATACTGCCAGTTTCACAGAGTTTTTTAAAAAATGCTGCAACAGTGGGTTTTTTCCAGTTGCGATCTGGATACTCTTTTAGAATTTGTGTCAAGGACATTCGCTTTTCTTCTCGTAAAGATTTGATGATGTACTTGTCGCTTTCTGTCAAACCCATTGTTCTAAATCTGAAAAAGAAAAATGTTGATTAATGTAAAATGATTGAGTATGCAACATTTTTTTAAAGTAAATTTTTTTCAAAGGCGATTTTAGCCATTTAGGGGCCAGCTAGACTCTATCATGTTAAAGACATATTTGAAGGGGAATTGATTAAATTTTATTTGATTTTTATTTCAGGTCTCTAGCTACAACGGCCACCGAAATATTCGTGATAAAAAAATTGCTCTCTTTTTTGGGCCACCCTGTATATAGGGGCTATTCAAAAATTATGTAACTCAGTAGGGGTGGGGAGGTGTTACATGGGGGTGGGGGTGTCACCTCAAGTGTTGCATAACACTTCACCACAAATACATAAAACAAAAATGACAAGATATGTAATTTCAGCATGTGTCTTGTATATAGGTGAGAGTAACAAATTATTATCATGCATAAAAAGGTGTTTTGAGTAAGTGATGAGCAACAAGTTTTTGGTGAAAGAAAAGTAACAATTTATTAAAAATAACATTTTATAAGGCAATGTGAGAGCGGGGGAGAGTTTAGTGCTAGTGTTACATAATTTTTAGTGGATGGTTGGATAGGTGTAACAGTGTGTTATGAGTGGTGGGGGTATAAATTTTGGTGGAAAAAAGCATTACATAATTTTTGAATGGCCCCATATATAATGGCAGTTATGCAAAGAAGAAATATATATAATATATATATGGGACCTTGACCCAAAGTATTGCAATAATACCATAACTAGAAATCTTTCAATTTTCCTTTTAAATGTAGGAGAGAAAGAAAAAGGGATCAAACTCTTCAAATAAAGAAAACAGATTATCAAATCGTGACAGTGTTTCTCTGCAGTTAGCTGGTGAAGATTCAAACACAGGTAAAATTAAGCAACAAAGTTTTCAAACATCAATAGACTTGACCCCTATATATTGTTTTCATTTTAAGCATATCATATGTTATTAATTTATAAGTTTCAAGTAGGGATGCACTGGATACCGGATCATGATCTGGTATCTGGCTGATTTGGCCACTTCTTCAGTATCTGGCCAGATACCAAATATGATCCAGCTAAATACCGGATAACACAGGCCTGTGATGGTTTTGTTGTCCAAAGTATTTTATCACTTGTATAGTAATTTTTGCATGCTGATTCCGAAAATAATATTAATTTTTCACCGTCACATACAGATTTTTCACAAAATGTCATTTCATATTACGTATGTAAGTAATTTTCATTAAAATTTACTCGATTAAATTTTGATTAAAAACTACTGCCTATAAATGCTTCCAGATCAGAAGTGACATCATAGCATCTTTTAGAACATTCGAGAAATGCACTGCTAGTATATAAGTGATTGACAAGCCATGAGATGAGTTACTCTGTCTAGTGTGTGCGAGGTTATAATTCTTTATTATTCAAAGGT
This sequence comes from Bathynomus jamesi, assembly GCA_023014485.1. NCBI lineage: Eukaryota > Metazoa > Arthropoda > Malacostraca > Isopoda > Cirolanidae > Bathynomus > Bathynomus jamesi. Next base: position 61,737 of record JAJOZX010006922.1, on the reverse strand, counting down.
GCGCAGTGACTATATTTCTTTTGAAATTTGTTTATTTGTCACTATGGCAACCAGAGGGTGTGTAAATAGCCCAAACATTTTCTGTTATATTTGTGGAAAATTTACTGTGAAAAAACAAAGGTGAGATATTACAGACTTTGTCAAGAAAGCATACTATGCATACTTCAGAATGAAACTTGGGGATCAAGACAAATCATGGGCCCCACATAAAGTTTGCAGTGTTTGTGTTGAACAATTTAGATTGTAGAGTAAAGGTAAAAAGGATTCTTTACCTTTTGGGATTCCAGTGGTCTGGTGTGAGCCTAGAAATCACAGCAATGACTGCTATTTTTGTTCATGTGATGTGCAAGACTACAGTACTAAAAATAAAAATGAAATTTCTTATTCAAACTTTCAGTCAGCTATAAGACCTGTTGCTCATGGACCTGGTATACCTGTACCTACTAAACCAAATACTCTTGATACAACTTCATCAGATTTGGTGTCTGATCATGATGGAAATGATGATATTGATTGTTTTCAAACCAAAACATCTGGTGAACCCCAATTGTTTATAAAAAGTGAACTTAATGATTTGGTAAGAGATCTATGTCTCCCAAAAGATTCTTCAGAGATTTTGGGATCCAGACTTCATGTAAAGCACTTGCTTTCCCCCAGGATGTAATTTTACTGGTACAGAAATCAAGAGAAAGAATTCATCCAATATTTTTCTCAAAAAAATTCACTGGTATATTGCAACAATGTTTCAGAACTAATATTTAAGCTAGGCACTACAGTCTGTGACCCAAATGAATGGAGACTTTTCATTGATTTCTCCAAAAGAAGTCTAAAAGGCATCCTCCTTCACAATGATAACTTGTATGCATCCGTTCCTATGGCTCATTTGGTTCACTTGAAGGAAACATACGAAAATCTTGAGCTTCTTCTAGCTAAGGTTAAATACAAAGAACACGGTTGGCTACTTTGTGAAGACTTAAAAGTGATTTGTATGTCATAATTAGGTCAACAACCAGGTTATACAAAGTTTCCATGTTTTTTGTGTGAATGAGATAGCCAAGCAAGAACTCAGCACTGGATAAAAAAGGAATGGCCATGCAGAGTCAACCTGACACCTGGTTCTAAAAACATTCAACATGAAAATTTGGTTAACACAAAGAAACTCCTTTTACCTCTGCTTCACATAAAATTGGGCTTGATGAAGCAATTTGTTAAGGCCTTGGACAAAGATGGGGATTGTTTTAAGTATCTGTGTGGTAAATTCCCAACTCTTTCAGAAGCAAAATTGAAAGAAGGAATTTTCGTTGGTCCCCAGATTAGAAAACTGACTTTGGATGAACACTTTGAAAGAACAATGAACAATCTTGAAAAAGAAGCATGGATTGCTTTTAAGGATGTTATCAACAAATTTTTGGGGATCAACAAGGACCCAAATTACCAAAACATTGTGAACAACACACTACATAAGTTCAAAGAGTTGGGTTGTAATGAGAGTTTAAAATTGCATTTCTTACATTCACACTTGGATTACTTCCCTGAGAATCTTGGAGCACTCAGTGAAGAACAAGGAGAGTGGTTTCACCAAGACATCAAAGAAATGAAGAAGAGATATCAGGGAAGGTGGGACATCAACAGGGATTTTGAGCTTTCTCAGGCTGTGAACTAAATTGTACCTTTAACTGCTTTATGAGCAACATATTAATGCAAATACATATCCCAAAATTTTAGAACCCTAATTATTATTATTGTTAATTTTGCTCCCTTTTCTGGCAGATAATCTCCAAATGTTTGTTGGTTTTTTCTCTTTATCAGGGATTTGTTTTGGCTGGGACATTTGCTTATTGAAGTGAATTTGGACAAAGCATTTTCTTCCCCAATACCTGCACAAATGCTGAAGCCAGTATTCACATATGTTTTTTTGTTATAAACATTGCTTTTTGTTTGCACTGATTGAGCCAAGAATACCTTTAGTGTGTGTGTGTGTGTGTGTGTTGTGTGTGGTGTCTCCAATAATTTAATGGGTTTTTTTATGTTGACATTTTCGTGTGTTATGGGACTAATGTTGTTTGTGTCTTTTGGTTTGTAGTAATATTTTTTTTTGCCCACGTGCTTAGTTGGTTCTGAATACACATTGGTGTATGATCAATAAAATTGTTCATATTTTTTTTAGTTACCTGTAAAAAACTTGCCTGCTGATGCAATTAACCTTGTAAGTGTTATTTTTGTTTTTTTTATTAAATTAGGCAAAGGATGCTTTACTTTTCTTAAATCCTCCCACCATAAGCAGAGGAGTAAGTCTTTAAAAGAGGCAGACTGGCTATGCCCCAAAGTTCTTAAAGGTGAGAACCCAGTTTCAAATTGAATGGAGCCGCCTATCTGACATAATCTCAACCACACAAAAATTGGGAACTTGCTCACCTCATTTTCTCATTCTTAGCAGTGCAGGTGGTGTTGAAGTCAAAGGATTTATTTTTACTCATTTGAAGACCCTCTGGGTGGTCCTCACTGGCAGCTCAATCCCCCATCTCAGCAACCAGCAGCTGCTGCTGTGACCCTACTAACAGAGTATCCGGTAGGTGAGTAACGCAAACGCATTTTTGCACGAAACACTTGCCGGCATCGCGCCCCCATTTCAACATCAGCATGATGGCTGATTACTGCTGGATGTTGAAACAGGATACTCCAGAATTATTACATAAAAGAAAAGGAATAGCGCGTACATTCGAGACTAAAAGGCATAGATCTCACAAGAAAACTCAGGACAAATAAAGATGAATATGTAATTGGCGTATGTTGTTGTTTTTTCCCTTTCAGTTTGCAGAAAATCCTTGCGTGATAGAAAAAAATGGACACCTTATTCGAAATCAGCGTAGTTGAATTATATAAAATCAGTTATTAGTAAGAAAACAACTCTCACACAAAGTTGAAAACATAATGAAAAATATAACTATATATTTTCACACATTTATCATTTACAGTTAATAGTTATATATTAAAAAAGAAAATGTCTTTGTCATAGTATATATATATTTTTTTATTTATTTATTTTTTTTTATTGGGGTTGTTTAACCTCCTTCGCAACATCTAAGGTCATATGACGGAGGGGACCTACAGCTTTACGTGGGATTCGAACCACGGGTCGCTACATAATCTGGGCACGGAGGATGGTCTCCCATCCAACTACTACCCAGACCCAGTGTCGCTTAACTTCGCTGATCGCCGGGAAGCAGTGTTATGACATTGGCCACAACGTAGCCCATAACCTATATATTATGAATTTTTTTTTATTGAATAAACCAAATTTTTAATCTGCATTTTTTTATGAGAATAATGATTCTGTAAAATTAGTAGGAACCATAAAAGTTTATTAAACCACAAGTTAATTAGAAGGTTAAAATTTTATGCCCTTAAAAATACATGATCTGGACAAATATCCGGCAGTTATCCGGTATCTGGCCATTTCTTTATCTAGCCAGATTATCCAGTATCTGGCAAAAATAAAAAGCCAGATATCCGGTATCCAGTTATCTGGCTATATTGTGATCCAGTACATCCTTAGTTTCAAGTATCGTATTACCCTTCATATCAAATAAATTTCATTTAGTAATATGACCTATATCCAAAAGTTAAGTATGGTATTAAAATGTAGGCTTGCCCTGTGGTCTTCACAATGGCTTAGGTCACATAATTTTAATTGATTTTGTATTATAAATTTTCTTTCAGCTCTGTCCACCATTAGTGATTCCCAAGAGGATTTTTCCAATGCATCATTTATAATATCAGAAGATTCAAATCCTGAGCCACCTCTTAAGAAACGACTTATTGAGCAATAAGTATTTTTTAAGAGTTTTTGTTTTCAATTCTTCTCTGTTGTATTTTAGTCAGGGACTGAAGATAATGGAGTGATTTTCTGATGGAAGATCTCTCCCAATGGTTTTAATTTTTGATATATTGCTTTCTATAAATTCAGGTTTGTAAGTTTTAGTTCCAAGATTTTGGATTAATAATTTGATAATTTTAAATTGCAACTTCACTATTTTAGGTCTATATATAGGCTTTATAGGCCCTTAGGTTTACCTGAAAAAAAAAATGGTATTAATCAGTATTAACTACTTAATGTACTTTTTATACACATATAATGTAAAGCTGCTTGCCTTATAAATGAATTGGAAATTATATTCTAAATCAGTACAGTACTAAATGCATAGTATTATGAATAGGCTTAAGTATTTTTAATTTGTAGGAACTGAAAACCCATAAATATTACTTATTTCAGTTCAGTATTTATGGCTCTAGACCCAGTTTTTGTTTTATAGAAATTTAGTTTCCAGTTAGTGTGGTAACTATATTGTAATGATCAAATAGAACCAGTTTTTATTTTTTAATATTTATTTATATATTTATACTTTAAGTACTTCACACACACACACACACACACACACACACACACACACACACTACAGATTTTTTACTGGTAAAGCCATTTAGACCTTTTTTAATTTTGTTTTTAAACTGTATATATATATTTTTAATCCCTCATTATCCATCCAATCAAATTGACCAAATTAAAAAAAATTATGGGCTAATTTATGAATCTTCACTATTATTACTATTATTATTTGTAAGTAATTTTAATCCTAGTTAAAATTTAGGATACTGAACATAGACATTAGACAAACTGGTAGGTCAATCCCCAAGAACCCCAAGAATGTGTGTTCTCTTTTTCTGATATTTCTTTCCCCTTCTGTCTCATTTCTTCACCGTTTCTTATGATTTGATTAATTAGTGGTAGAAGCAGAAATTGTCAGAAACAGATAATTAATTTAACCAGTTGTATCCAGATTTGTATTCCCACAATTCCATATTGCCCTTCAGCTATTAGTTTACAGATCCATTTTTATGTTAAATAAAAAATGAGGAATTTGAGTATTAGGCTTATCATGTATATTAAAATTGAAATGTGTATGCATACGGCTATTTTGAATGCGTGTAATATGATTTGTTGTATTGCTATTTGTAAAAAGACGGAACCCGTAATATATAATACAGTATCTTCCATATTTCATGCTATATTATTAATTTATATTTGTAGTTATATTTATACTCTGATGCCTTGTAATTCACGTAATTCAAATACGTTTGTGTTCTAATATTGGTTAAAAAAAATTTTAACATTTCCCATACTTTAAGCTTTTTGCATGATAGCAGTTTTATTAAAAAAATATAACTTAACATATTTTAAAGCATATTTAAAGAATTTAAAGGAGGCCCTAATTTGAAAAGGCCTTCGTAAAAATTATTTAATATATAATAAAGCGCACTAGAAAATTCTTTGGAGTAAAAAATATTCTATTTTGATTCATATATTATGAAACGGTGAGGTAAGAAAAAAGTTTATGAAAAGGTGTTCTTCATATATTTTGAAAACTTTTTTTTTAGTATTACCTTTGTTGTGCGAGTACCAACACCTCGTGTACTGTGGATGCAGATACTGTATGTATAACAACACGAAAGTTATTGAAATTCTCTCTTAACTCTTACATAAGCATTATTACAAGCATAAAACTTCTGATTGCTTTCAGCAACACATCCAAACCTCAGGTAGGCCTATTTTCATATTCTTTTTATATTGACCAACTTAATCTACGACTTAAGTTACCAGCGTTATTAGTTACTAGGATTGCTTCTTCCAGGTTATTTACCACAGCATTCACATTGAACGATTTACATAGGGATTGCTTTAAGCACTAGACAAGAGAATGTGCATTGTCAAGTTTTTCCTTGTAATTAATTTCTTAAAGGTCTTATTTCGCTCGCAACAAACAAGAAGATATGGAACTCCAGCAGAAGTAAGTATAGATATCTCAGTAAGTGAAGTCTCGTCTCGTTCATTTTTTTCAGGAATATGTATTACTGTACTTATAAATACAAGCCTACATTGTGAAAAGATTGTAGGCATTTGTCACAGTCACATTATTTACTTCATCGTCTATTCATTCATGACTGACTTAATGAAAGTATGAAGTAAATAGAATGGTTTTATGGCATATGCTTGGAATGTCTGTAGTTTGCTCAGTAAGCTGTTCAGTGCGTTGAGAAGTGTCACATTGATCATAGTACATTATAAGATTTAGAGATGTTATGTGATAGGCATGGTATTAATGTCATAGTACTGCGAAGTCGTCTAATGCCACTGCTTTCTTACTTGAAGTAGATAGTGATGCACGAGATGGAAATGAGGACGCCAGAGAGAGGGAACATGTTTTAGAAAACATTGGCAGAAACTGTGACACTGAAGCATCCTGACTGTTTGGTCTTAGAGTACAGACAATAAGTGAGACTTGTGTTAAAGTCTAGAAATATTTTAATGAATGAAAGATACGAAAGCGTTGAAGTATCAATGAGAGTAAGAACGGTAGAATAAATTAGAAAAATTGAAGTAGGGCCTAAATGAGACGTGAAAGTATTTTCCCATTTATGTACTGTTAGGCTTGTCAACTTTATGAAACAATTTCGGGAGATAAATGCCTGATGCTCGAGACGCATAGCGGATCAGAACTTGCGGCTGGGGGTCTGGGGCCCATCGAGGGCCTCTGAAAATGATGAAATTTTAGTGCCATTTCCCGCAATCTCGTACAATAATGGACATAAAAATTAAGTTATAACCTTTAACTTTTTAGTGTTGTTGTGAATTATTTTGAGTGATCGAAGGATCGAATTAAGGATTTATAAAGCATTTT